>JAWRVF010000222.1:0-454821 GCA_036785485.1 Physcomitrellopsis africana | reverse complement strand
CTGGGTCGAATCCTTCGTTTGATAAAATAGACCAATCAATGTTGATTTCATTGTTCAAAGATGAAATTATTCAACTTCAAGAAGACTATTCTTTGTTGATCAAAATTTTTTTTCTTTTGATACAAGATAAGAATATCTAAAAAAGATATCACACAAATCTTATTATTTTCTTAGCCAATAAGTGATAATGAACTTGAATCTTGATAAAAACATGCTCCAATAAGCTTGATGATGATTCAACACCCGTGTTGACATGAAATATTTAAGATTCTTGTGATTTATATACATGATAATTGGATTAGAAGTGTTTTTTAGATAATGACGCCAATCTTGAAAAAAATCCATAATTACAAGAAGTTCATGGATTTATTATGAATTTTGTAATTGGTCTCTATTGTTAAAAAAATTTTAGAATAAAAAACTACTAGGTGGAGTTTATCATTTGCTCCCGTTTGTAATAATATTATACCTAAAACAAAGTCTAATGTATCTATTTTTATAAAAATTATCTTAAAAAAATTGATACAATATAAGATTGGTACAAAAATAAAAGCTCTCTTTAAAGCTTAAAAATATGTTTTTTCTTCTTTATTCCACTTGAATTTGTCCTTACAAGTTAAGCGTGTAATTGGAACTTCAACTTGAAAAAAGTTCTTGATGAAGATTTGATAGTAATTGGTAAATTTTAAAAAGTAATATACATCCTTTACTATTTTTAAAATCTTTTAGTCCATGATTATCTCGACTTTTTTAGGATCCATCTTAAAACCATCATTCAAAATAATGTATCCTAAGAAATCAACTTGAGTAGTATAAAATATACACTTTTATATTTTAGCATATAATCTTACATCTCTAAGTTTTTGTAACATATGATGAACATGAAGTTCATATTTTTTTATGATCTTAGAATAAATAAAAATGTTGTTTAAATAACAAATAACAAAATCATCAAAAAACTATCAAAAAATATCATTCATAAGATGTTGAAAAGCAGCTGGTGCATTTATAAGTCCAAAAGACATGACATTATATTCAAAAATGTCTATACCTTGTTCAAAATGTAGTCTTCCATTTATTTCTTTTTTTGATGTATATTTGGTTGTATACTCCTTGTAGATATATATTTATATAGATCTTAGCTTGATTCAATTGATAAAGAAGTCTAGATATCAAATATAGAGGATATCTATTCTAGATAGTAATCTGATTGAGCCCTTGATAATCTATACACATCTGTAGTGACCTATCTTTTTTTTTACAAATAAGATAAGAACTCCTACTAGGGATTTTGAATGGCATATGAAATTCTTGGTCAAGTTTTCATCAATTTACTTCTTCCGTTCCGCCAATTCGTTTTGTGATAAATTATAGATTGGACCAAATAGAAGTTGAATTTCCTCTTAAAGATCAATTGAGAAATCATATCGACAATATTTTGGAAGAATATCTATCTTCTTTTCAAAAACATCTTGATAATCTTAATATTGGCTTGGAATACTATTTGAAGTCTTTCCACTATCAAAAAATAGATGTAGCATAAATAGAAAAAGATGATCCTTCTTTTGTTGCATTCATAAAAGCTTTTGCATCTACAAATATAGGTTTTATTATGATAAACTTATAGCTTTTCACTTGATTAATAGGACTCTTATTAATGCTTTGAAATCTATAAGAAATCTAAACTATTCCAAGATTATTCTTTTCTAGCCATAATAAATCTAAAATGACTAGATTATAGGGAGATTTAATTATATTAAAGATTACATAACTATTATAACTATCTATTGTTACATTTATAGAAAAGATTTTATAAATAATATCTCCAGAAGATAATAGATGACTATCTATGACTTCTACATGTACGGATTTAATTTTCTATATTGAAGGTATTCTATGACTTTTAATAAATTTTTTGTCTAAAAAATATGTTAAGACTCTTGAATCTAGTAAGGCAAAGGCTTTGTGATTTTTGGGTTCCAAAAATACATCTATTATAAAATAAAGAAAGGATTTTGAAGAAAAAATAAGATCTTTATTAGGAATTGTATAAGATTCTAGCTGCACAATTTCTATTATAGCTGGATAAACTCATTTCCTAACATTTTATCTTCTTTGATAGCCATACTTCTCATTTTGTAGTTGCATCATTTCTTTGGATAATATTGAGCAGTGTGCTTAGATTTTTTAAAATATAAGCATAATCCTTCTTGACAACAATAAATCTTTTCTTGTTTAGTAAGAGATTTAAAACGTACTATGTCAATTTGCATGTCTTTTACTTCTGAATATACGTATTGAGAAGACATTAATATTGCCATTATATTATAATAAAATTAAGACTCCCTTGTATGACTTTTAGATTGAAATTCAAAAAATTAATTGTCATACTTTACAGCAAAGTCAATTGCTTGACTCAATATCTAAAGATCAAATAAGTTGAGTATCAATTTCTTTACCTCATATTGTAATCCATAGAAAAATTGGCTACTAAGTGCAATATTATGCCACTTGATATTAATTGCTAGTTATTAAAATTGTGAAGCATATGATATTAGTGATCAATTGTCTTATCATAAGATATAGATCTTGTTGGTTGCAATACAAATTGCATCATATTCATTATATATAGATCAAAATTCTACTAAATATGCCTCCAAATTATCAAATATTGGATCATATTATTCAAGAAAAGATGAAAATTACAATAAAATAGAATCTGAAAATAATTTTCTTATAAACTTAACTTATGACCCTTGAATTGGATAACTTTGAAATTAAAGTTCAATCACCAGTTGTATTTGATTGATGAATCTTCAAAACTTAGATCTTATACCATCAAACTTCTCCAACAAATTAATTTTTGGTTCTTTAATGCTTGTATGGTGTTCCATCACAAGTAAAGTGGTATAGCTTGAAGTAGCTCCAATCATCTCTGTATCTTCACTTCCTACTAATCTTATTGCTCCTTGTGGTGGTATATTGAATTGATGCATTGCAAGCAGTAATTCTTTCATTTGTTTTTGTATTTGTACTATTACACTTTTTATTTCAATAAGCTCTATTATGATAATACAATAAAAAAAAAAAGAGTGTCTACTCTCATTACAAAATAAAATATTCAGGAATAAAAAATATAAAAAATCTAAAAACAATATCAATTTTGAAGTGAGTAATCTACAACTTTTAATATGTTTATGTCTTATCAAGAAAAAGAGGTAATCCACTCTTAATCAAAAAAAAGACAAAGCTTTGATATTATATCTTCATTCTTTTTAATCTATCAAGAACACAAATGAAAAAAAGATGCATAAATTAGTGAAATCTGTGTCAAAAAAAAATAACAAAATAAAAATAAGAAAATATATATATTAAAGAAGTAACTAGAATGGCTATTATCAAAGACTAGAAAATATAATGAATCTTGAATTAGACTTGAAGCAAGAAAGGAGTTGACAAGAATGAAGAAGGCTTCACTTTTGTCTCTATATATACTATCTACCTAAAAGCTACGTGGCGGTATTTTATAGGACCTCCAACACATGTCTAATTTGCAAGACACATGTCCAATTTGCAAAACACATGTCAAACTTACAAGACAAGTTTTTTACATGTACACCATGTATTTAGCTTATTCTACATGCTACCAACATGTATAATATGTGACTAGATTGTTGGCCAAGTTTCTAACCTATTAATCACCTATAGACATGTATAAAGGTGAATTTGTATCTATGAAGCTTCTAGAAAGCTTCTCTATAAGATATTATCAAATTAACCTATTTTTATATATTTCTATCTATCTATATTAATTAGATAATTATTGGAATAAATCTTATGCTTGTAATACTATATCTCTTTCATAAAAAGTCCAAATCATACAAATTTTGTACCAAAACTATAGCCAAAAATCCAAACTTGCTGATTTTAGTCTTTGATGTTTAAATCCTCTTGAAAAACAAACCTTAATTCCTAATAAGACTTTGAGCAACCTCCTTGAAGCCCATTAGGCATGATTTTTGGCCAATAGGAATACAAACTTCTATCATCCATCTCCATTCATCCACATAGATAGCCTAACTATTCTTTTTTATATTAAAAATTTCTTTTCAATCCTTTTTCTAATAAGATTTATATAATATGTGTTTTAAACACCAAATAAAAAAAATAAACAAGATTTCAACAGTCACCAATGTCTAACAAAGATGATTTAAAATATATAAAAGTTATTATTAATATAAAATCAATATCAAAATTACTATCAAATATATATATATATATATAAATCTCAATAATAGCTCTTTTAAATAGATTCTTTTTAAACAAATAATCTAATTATATTTTATAATTAATAAAATTTTATTAATATGGCTCTCACTTAGATGTATAATAAATTTTATATTAAATATATATATACAATATTTTCATATGATAGCCAAACTATAATATGATAGTGGATGTAATCTATTAACCAATATAGACAATACAAAAGACTCAGGCATTTGATTATTTGGCCACTAATGAAGCATGTCTGTCGCACATCCATAATAAGACTCTATTGCTTTCCTTGGGACCATTCTATTATTCATTAATCTTTCTTGAAAGCAAATTATAAATCCAATTAAATAAAAATAGGTTTAAAATATTTTTTTTAATGCCTTCCAATTAAAAAATTGACCCACTAATTGGTAATTATACTATTCAAACATAATATCCTTTAAGATTGTTGGTAGCCATCTCAATCAAATATTTTCAGTTCTATCATTATTAGTCATATATATAGTCAAAAATTGAGACAAATGTTAATCTAAATCAACACCTTATTAACCATTAAAAGTAAATAATGGAGCTATGTTAGTGGTATGATCTCCCACTACTCCCATTTGAACCACAATTAGTATTGTTGGATCTTCTATTACCATTAAAAATACCAATACTTTCCTTAATTGCTTCTTAATTTGAATATTATCTTCTCTAGTTATTATCTCTATAATCCTAGGTACTCCTTTTAAAATAATATTTTCAAATAATTTTATGGATTGAATTGGTGGTAAAAAAATAGATTCTAAAATATATTGAAGTGTCTTCTATTTAAAATCAATTGATTCAAATTTGAAAAAAAGATATTATTAGATTCAATTGGAATTGATATTAAAAAGGTATCCAATAGGATATCCAATTCTTCCTTGTCTCCATCACTTTCAATTAACGGACTTGAAAGATACACTAGACTATTGAAAGAATTTTCCACAAGTATCCTTGGCAATTTATTTAATGGTATATAGGACTGAAATATTAAAGATCTATCATGTACTAGATATGCTCAAATATGCTGACATGCATGCAACCATGGCTTTATCCAACTTTGCCTATGCTTTGTTTTGAAACTTTATTCTTGCTCTTCTTATAACAAATTCATTGTTTGAGCTCTATCATGTCTTATCTTCAACTGTTGAATCTTTTTCAAAAAGACATTATTATTTTTATTAACTATAATCCTTCATATTATATTATTTAAAATAATTTCCATCTCTATTTGATATAACTCATATAACTCCAATTTGAAATTAATACCAATTCAATAATATCTCCATTCAATATTAGATATCTAGTATCTTACAATTAATTCCTAACACTCAATATTATTATTAATCTCCAATAGTGACGTAAAAAATGTGGTAATATTTTATTTATTCCTCTATAACTTAATCTGAATAAATGTATATAGATGAGTTTGAACTTGAGAAAAGACTAATTGCATAAAATTCATGAGTTAGAGTGACATAATTAACTATCTTTTGATCTTTTAAAACCAATGATTATATAAAAACATCCAAAACTTCTACAATTTCTTCAACATCATATCAATTCTTTTTTTATTAAGTCAAGTTTAAAAATTAATAATTCCTTCTTTTATAATTTTTTTATATTATTCTTTTTTCTTCTTTTCAATCTTAATTTAAAGTTTAATTTTTATTCTCAATATTTTACTTCTTATAATTTCAACCTATATGTGTATCTTGTGGCCATTCATAATTCTTCACATTTAATATTCAATATATTATAATTTTCTCATTCATATCCTTACTATACAAATATTTCTAATTATTAGCTTTTTAATTCTTCAACTATAATTCAGCATTCAATAATTCAATTTATCACTCAATTATAAAGAAATTAGATTCTTCTTTCATTACAAAATTCTAATGTTACAATGTTCCAAACTTAAAATTATCTTAATCTGTCAATTACAATTCTTTTACAAAAAAAAAAAAAAAAAAAAAACCAAGAGGTAACACAAAGCTTATTCCAACTCATGACTATCACAATCTGGCTCCTTCAACTTCTTCTCTATCTAATATATATTCCACACAAAAAAAGATATCAACCATCATCCATCCTATTCTAACTACTTTTTTGACCTAATCATCTATTCTACCCTCTAAATTGTCTATCCATTAGATTATCAATCCATTTTATTATTATCTAACATATATTCTATAATCCATAATTTCTATCCATTCTACAAGATGCAACAAAGTCAATTCTTCTTCAAATTGATTTGAATTGATTGCAATGAATTTTTTTTGTAATATGACCTTTGTTGTTAACCATTATCATGGATAATTTTCTAAATAATTTTTGTATAAATAAATAAGAAAAAGAGAGAGCTCATGTTCCTTGCTATCTTGAAATAATTTTTTTTTTAATGTATGTCTTTGATTAATTTCTCAAGAGTATCATCTTGAACAAATTTGATTACTTTCCAAAGTAACATTACAGTTCGAGACGTAGACACTGGCTCCAATCGTGATGGCAAGCCACAAATCTTAATCTTCTGTTATTTAGTTATAAGTTCCATTGTCTCCTTCACCAACCTCTAATTATTTATGAATCCACTCTCAAATGTCTTATCAACTAGATGGATGAGTAATTTGTCTTCTAAGCTTTCATCACATACTTGCAAGAATAATTCAACCTTTGTAGAATCTAACAACTACCTCTCTAGGTATAATAACTAGCCAAATTTCTTTTCAAATTCCTTGATCAGGTTTAGGGTTTAGGATTAAGGTTTAACTTTTGGAGCTCTTGAAATATTTGGTCTTTGGCTGGCATTGATAGGAGCAAAGAATGAGAGAGATGAATAGAATATGGAAGCTTATTTTCTATGACCTCAATAGGTGGCAACATTGAACACTTGAGTATTAACTAATGAAGTAGAAGATCATGTTCTTAGAAAGTGTAGAGCTAGTCAACAGGGTGCATATATTATTGCTGAAAATGGTGTCAATTTATAGTGAAGTAGGGGCTCCAATTCTCTTGACCTGGACTTGATCATGCAATTTGAAATTAAATCCAATGTCTCGTCCTTTGTAAATTCAAGTGTTTAAAAATTCAAGTGAATCCGATTTGTAACCGTTTGTTTGATTTTGTGAAGTCTTGCATTGTCTGTATATTATTGAGGAGGGCTATATAACAACAGTGTATGAAGATGTTCGGCACTTCCATATGGCTCGAATGATGATTTTACTTTGACCATATATGAAAAGAATTTTTCCAAAGCAACTAAATACATTAGCAACTGAATGTTAGTGAACAAGTAGGAGGAGGGGTAATATGGAGCACATTCATTATCCGCTATCACATGCTTTGTGGGTGGTATATAGGATGACTCGCACTTTCGCAAGTATGAAATTATACATGAATGGGCATGCAATAAAAAATATTATTTTTTGAAAATGTCATCAATATGTAGGTCCCATTAGCATCAACAAAGACATGAAAGTCCCTCTGATCCAAGGTTTGTAGGCTGTAAGTATAATTGGATTGGGTGCCTGAAAACAAAAAGAAGCCAAAAAGCATCTATGATCTGAGCTTCATAGGCCGCTAGTATTATTGAAGTTGTTAGTGGAACCAACCTTATCCTAATATATCTTATAGGATATATAGTAGATTATAGGAGGGTTTAAAATGGCAATCTCTAAACAATATTTGAGGTACATTGTCCATGTTCTTTCATGTATCAACTCGACCATCATTTTCATGTATTAAAACAAAGCCTAGAATTTTTATCCTTTCATGCAATATCATCTCTAGAATAGGTTCGAATCTATTCTAAAGGTTGACATGTATTTTAGGGTTTAAATTAGGGTTTAAAAACCCTAACCCTAACTTTTATATAATTCAAAATTTCAAAAAAAAACTAGGGATTTTTAAAATCCTTGCAAGATTGTAAGTTCATCGATATAAACATGTCACTTAGAATCTTAACAAATTGGGACCCATAAAACCTCTAGGACACCCTTGTAACCCTAAACCTTAAATCCAAAACACTAAACTCTAAACCCTTAATCTTAAAATTCTAAATCCTAAATCCATAAATCCTAAAAATCCTAAAAATCTAAATCCTAAACCCTATACCCGGGCCCTAAACCCTAAATCCAAATCCTAATTTCCTAAACCTTAAACCTGGACATAGAAGTGTACTTGTCTAATTCCAGTGCTATTCCATATCCTTCTGTAGAGATCAAGATGTTGTTTATGATGTCTTGTTTCGCAGAAGTATCTCATGCTTGACACATCTAAGAAGTATATGTTTTATACTGGGCAGTGCAGTATAGATGTTGATGAAACAGACACAAGAGCGTTTTCCATAGAATGGGATATGATAAATGCATACTTTCTTGTCATCAAAAAGGTAAACCCAGATGTTATAATAGGATACAATATATTCATATTTGACTTTAAATATATCGGTACAAGATTGAGAAGAAAGCTTATTAGCTTACCTTCAAGCTCCAGAGTCGAGGGTATTAGTACTGAAAGGATTGATATCAACTGGAGCAGTTCAGCATACTGCTTTATTGACTACGTAGTCATCGATCTACCAGGGCGTACGGTTATAGACGTTTACCTGTATGTCACAAAGGAGTATAAGCTACAGACCTACAGTCTATCTTCCGTAGCAAAAACGTTCACTAGAAGGAAGAAGATAGACTTACCATACAAAGAGGTATTCAACTTATACGAGAAGGGAGACAAAGAGTCCATCGAGACCGTTGCAGGATATTGTATAGTGGACTCACTACTAACCATTGCATTGTTTGATAACATGAACATATGGGTCAGTGTGGTGGAGATGTCAACTGTTGCAAGGACAAGAATCCGCGATTTGTATACCAGAGGTCAGCAGATCAGAGTGAAGTCTCAACTGTACAAAGAGTGCTATGATAAAGGTGTTGTGTTTGACAGAACAGAGTCACTGCTTGAAGAGTTTGAGTACGATGGAGCTATAATATCGAATCCTACTCCTGGGCTCTATAAGTGGTGTTCTTTACTTGACCTCTCAAGCCTGTACCCTTCTGTCATAATAAGTCATAATTAACGGTGGTATTAACAGTGCCAATTGGCAATGACACGAACAATATTCAGGCCCTGTAATGTAAAAATGGTCTTATTGCCAACGAACTCACACGTCAGCCAATTCATCATATTAATTCAGTCAATATGAACTAATAGATTGCTATGACTCATGAACTGTGAGTGGATGGGTCAGAGAGACAATGTACTTGTGCTGGACACAACGTCCACTGACGTAGCCAGAGGCTGGAGAATGATACTCTGCATCCAGGGATGGTAATGGCAGCTTGCCAGCTTCCCAGTGGTGGCATTGAATCTCAATATTGTACAGTAACTTACATGTTAAATCCTTTGAGTTCCTCATCGGAGATTTCACTGGCAAGTTAGAAGTACATGCAGCATTGCCAGGACTGCATCAGTGGGCTGTAGACTCAAGTGATGTGCCAAAAGATATTTCTTTAATATAAAACTTTGTGACGAAAATTAAAGTGTTGCCCCAAAATCAGAAGCAAGCTACTCATAGCCTACTACACTCACCACTGTGCTAACCTTGATTACTGCGCTATTTACAGCCTTCAAATTCTATCGACTCTCCTTACCTCATTGCCTCAACATCAGTTTTCTAGGGCTATCCCTCTTACATCCAATAACTCTGACTGGCTCCCAAAGGGGTGAAGAGTTGCCTTTTTGAAATCCTCGTTAAATACAATATGCAACATACCGGGGCTGGCCTCGACGAGAGGCTTCGTCCGAAAATCCAAAATCGCATATTCAGAAACGACGTTATCTTGAATGAGCTTGTCGTAGACCCCGCCTGAACTGAATCTTTTCTTGTGGTCCTTCAACTTGGAGCCACCTACCAATAGCTTAAAGCCCCAGCGATGCGGAAATAGGAGATAGTCAAGGTAGCCCTTCACTCCAAATAGGGGCCCGACATTGGGTGATATGATTGAAGACCTAGGAAGGATCGTGCAAGCTGCCCTATAAAATTCGTTTTGGTACTGACTTTCATAAACCACGGTCCCACTAGCGTTCCGGGCCTTGGACGAGTTCAGCTGACAAGGGTTAAACCTTTCAATTACTCGACGAATGAATACCTGTAAACCTTCATCCTCAATGCTATCAGAAGTTGATTCATTAGTGCAATACACCTCGCGATACAGAAACCACCTGTGCAGCTCCGAGGGCAAACTCAACCAACCGCCGTCGCCCTCGAGAATCTGCCCCCATTTGACTGCTGAATCAGCAGCTTCTCGATCACGATCACTGAGATCCATGAGATGCACACCCTCTGCTGGCAGCAGCTTTCTCAAAAGGGATCTCATGGACTCTGCAATAGGTATCTGACCCCTCAAAGCTTTCTCAATTCTTAAGAGACTTTGCGAGAGAGAGTCGTAAAAAATGGGTGATAGCAATAGGTTCCGTGCCTTCTGCTTCTGCTCCATACTGCAGGGCTGACTATTTTTCAAGCCTTGTACAATTAAGAAATCCAACACATGGGCCATTAACCCAGGTTGCTGCCCTGTAAGGATGAACACGTAATCCCTCAGGTCGTCCCATGGCGCAAGTTTATCACCTTCTCGCACCAACTGTTCCAGAGCTCCATGGCTTCATCCTTTGTCAATTGGAGAGATACGCTGTTCTTTGCACTTGGCAAAAGGCCGACAACTGCGTCTACATTAAATTTCACAGGTGTGGCAACGCGTTTCCCATCATGGGTGACAATCGAACTACCCCATGCTGATACAATGATGACACGCAGGTGTTTTACGGAACCACTCACGCAATCTTTAGCAGTGTCCCAGAGGGTCAAATCCCGACAAAAGGCCACCTGCCCCTCATCGACGAGGAGGAGGGTAGGCCTCCTTTTTGAATCGCTCTCCGGATGCTTGTCCGGTGAAGACTTCGGTGATACAAGCTTGGCAATCGTAACACCTGGGTGTTTCTCCTCCAAAAATTCATCAAAATTCATTCCACCAATCTGCGCAAGGCTGATATAATAAACCTGCTTGAAGATACCCTCTAGAAGGTTGTTAACATACGCCACCAGCTGCAATATCTATGTCTTTCCACTGCCGGGCGGCGCACGGATAAGCAAAGCTCCCTTTTCATCGACGAGCTCACATACTCGAAGAACTGTGTTAAACCGTATGATGAAGTACGAAAGTCGGCGTGCATTAATACCGTCTGACTCACCCCCAGTCACCTTCTTAGGTTGAAAAAGCGGAATCAAGCCTGTTGGAGGTGCAGCAAAGCACGCCAGATGAGAATTGCAAGAAAAAGAATCCGAATTATGTAATCAGAAGAAGAAGAAGCTTTAGACTTTTTAGATACGTCCTGATAAAATCAAGGCATAACTAATCCAATCAAATCATCCTCTAGTATTATGTAACTGTATCAGAGTATAAAGAAAACCGTCGCCAGTTACCCATGAGTTCGAGAACTAATTAATAAGTGCCATGCAGACACATCTAACCCTAAACCCGTACCCTAACCCTCTCACGACCATGGCAAAAGTTCGGGTTCCAACTTCGGGTTTGTGAAAACACAGAGCACATTCTTCTCTTGCCAAAACAGAAAAAAAAAGACGCCAAACACCCGCCGCTACACCCACCTCCCCTCCCCGAATACTCAAACCCTCCCTCGACAAGATTCCAGATGAGGAGAGGTTACAAGAAAGAAGTTCGAATTCCAAGACACACAAAGATACAGGCATCGCGCAGAATCAATAAGAAACGAGGTAACAGACAAATAGACAAGGACAGCAATCACTCAAAATGTCACGGTGAGCTACCGAAATCTCAAGGCAGCAATGACACCGATCTGGTGACAACAAACCCTATATATCTGAAGATAGCAGTAAAATCCAGTAAAAAGAAGAGAAAAATTAGGAAAAAGGCTAAAAAACAACCCAAACCAAGTGTAACGAAGGGAAGACTCCTTCCTTCCGGCGAAGCTCGACAACGAAGCCTGGCAATCCCTAACTTGAAATCCCTTATTGCAACGAAGTAGCTAAGAACAAATGCACTTAGGAAAATGGAGAAGATTTCCCAGACCTGGAGGAGCATACCTTAAGCAACAAGTAAGCATACTAGAGCACACAAGAATCATCTGCCAGATCATGGACCCAGATTCTTTCTAAGATTACATACCTGACGATGTCGGCGCTTCTTGCACAGACCGAACACTGCTTATTTCTTGCCGGAGGCTGTTTATCTGTTGATCGCGGCTGATTAGCTGTTGCCGTAGGAACTCCAGCTTCGCGTCAAGCGGCTTTCTCACTTCTGTTCCCGAAGCAATGGCCATCTCCTTTTCCACCCCTCTTATCTCCTCTCTCAGCTCTCTTATCTCCTGTTCCTTCGCTCTTATCTGGTCTTGCACCGTATCCTCTAGCTTCTCCCGCCTGCCGATGATCTTGGTCCATCTGAAGAAGGGAGATCCAACAGTAAATGCTGTTTAACGTATCAGCAAAAACACTGCTGAAAACTTAAGCTTAAAACCCCGATTCGAAATCCACATTTGAAACTAGTTTGTGCATAACTAATGAACTCCAAACATTTCACGAACTCACCTCATCAGGAGCCATCGCCTCCATAACTTGAAGTCGCCGGAGAGCGTGTATCGGGTAAGCAGGCACTGCGAGACTCCCTTCCTCAGTCAAGTTGTGGAAAAAAAACTCAAACAGAAACCCTGAAAGCATCAAACGGAAGAGTCGACGACGAAAACATCACACAATGCCTACGGTTACCCCGACACCTAAACCGCACTCACTTGCCAAGAACTCCGAGTAAACACAAACCCTAGACCTCTGCCACAATCCTCACCTGCACACAAGCGCTCCACGCTTCAACAATATCCACCGGCCGCTCTTCATCCGACACTCCTGAGTCCTCTCGCTCTCCCTCCCGACAGACAGACACGGAAGGGTGAGCAGGTTGCGCACAGAAACGGTACAGACGTGGTACGAGTAGTCCACAAGTGGAAGGGAAGCGAAGGCCCGGGGATGAGTTAGGAGGGTGGGGGACGATTTTGAGGGCACTGTGGCCAGGGGTATCATGGGTGTGGTACTATTTAGGGTTTACTTGAGTGTTGTAGTGTGAATAGAGTACATTTCACAATTTCATTTATTCCTATCTCCCAAATGAAGAACTTGTAGAGAAAAATAATTATATCAACTTTTTCGTACACACCCATGTAACTTTAAACTCTAAACTTTCTCATGCACACCCATCTAACTTTAAATTCTAAACTTTCTCATGCACACCCATCTAACTTTAAACTCTACGCTTTCTCATGCACACCTATCTAACTTTAAACTCTAAACTTTCTTATGCATGTCTCTGTAATCTTAAACTTTAAACTTTCTCATACACACCTATGTAATCCTAAACCCTAAATCTTTAAAACTTTAAATCTTAAATCCTAAATTCTAAATCTTTAAAATCCTAAATCCTAAACTTGGCCATTGATTGACTATACCAGGGATTTTAAATTGATTTGAGAATAATAGATAGAAATATTAGCTTTTAAATTAACTAGAAAAATTTAGTATTATTAATTAGAATTAATTAATATTAATAGAGTTTAGTTATAAATACTTTGAAGAAATAATCACCTAACACTTAAAGACCAAGATGGAGATGAATCAAAGACCAAGATGAAGAAGATTCAACAATGAGAATGAAAATGAATAGAAAATTAGGAAAAGGTGGTTTGAAGAAAGGAATCGAGACTTGGAAGTAAAAGCTCATAGAAACAATTAGAAAATGATAATTAGAGATATGAATAAGTTAAAAAGGTGAAAATTGCATAATAAAAACTATGACTAGTCCTTAAAGGGTTAGTAGAAACTTAATTAGAATAAATGTCTTTGTAGGCTAGGATTCAAAAGAGTGGCTTAGCATGGCTTCTCTTCCCGTGGCTCATCATCTTTTCATTCTCTTCTCTTTCTTTTACTCTTTTTGGTTGCTCTCTCTTTCCCTCTCTTTTAGTAGTGATAGTAATGGAGAAGAAAAAAACATGAATGTTTAGTAAAGTATTGAATTTTTAAATTCTTGATTCAAGAAGATTTGGTATTGATGTGGTACTACTTTTATTATGAATGTTGATAGTCAATGCAAGTTGAAGTTGGAGTACTGTAAATAGATCTTGAGTTTGAGTAGTAAATCTAAAACTTGGAATCTTGGACCTAAAGTTTAGATGGTGGATTTCAAGGTTGACATAGTAAACATTCTCACTTCCTAATATTTAAATAGAATTGTTGATAGCCATGGCCAAAGGACCTAATCAATAGAGTTAATTTAATCAAATTATCTACCAAATATTTTAAATGTGTAGATTTGGTTGTTAACTTTTCAACAATATATGGTACGACTCAATCCAATAAAAATTGAATTAGTTATGGAATTTTGAAGTTAAGGTGCATTGTTGGAAAAAAATTTGGAGAATTACAATTAATTGCAGTCCACAACTTAATCAATATAGCGAAGTTATATGAATATTTATTTGAATATTTTTTCCATATAGCTCTAATTATTGGCTTTTTAATGATATGTCGCATATCTCAATCAAATATGAAATAAATTACTTATGGAATTATGAAGTCTAGGTGCATTGTTAGATGAAATTTAAAAAATTACAAGTAGCCACAATTGATGATCAAATCAATATAGCAAAGTTAGAGGAATGTTTATTTGAATATCTTTTTTCCTTTTAGCCCTAATTGCTTGCTTGTTGGAAGAAATTAGAATTTGGCATACTAAAGAAGATTTGAAGATCAAACTACACACCAAATTTGAGTGAAAGTTAATAGTTAGAATAAGAAAAATTATTACTAAAAGTTTTTTATCAACTTTAAAGTGGACGATTGAAGAACATTGATGTGGTTTTATTTAATTTTTTCTCAACTTATAATTATAAGATATAACTTCACCTTCCACAACCAAATGCCCAATGTATTTCTAGACAAGAGATCACATAATACAATAACGTTTACGATAAGTATTCTTATGAGACACAATTCACAATCAACACTATAACATTGAAATGTCATCAAGTACCTCTTACATTACTTGAAAGATATTAAAGACTTGGAGTTATGTCATGTAAAATTTACAGATGCCAAATTCATTGGATATGCTCATTTTAGCTACAAATCTGATTCTGTAATAATTAAGCTTTAAACAAATTATGATTCCTCATGGCATAGAATTGTGATTTCTTGGAAGTCAATAAAACAAATTATAATCGCAACATTGTCCAACTATATAGAAATTATTGCTTTGCATGAAGCATCTTAAGAATGCACTTGGTTGTGAATAGTCAACAAGCTCATCTAGATAACTTGTAGGCTTTGATATGATGATTTTCTAACTTTCCTATACAAAGACAATAATCCTTGTATTATGCAAATGCAAGTTGTTTCATCAAAGGCAATAGGACGAAGCATATTGATCCAAAATATTTTAGCTATATCCATGACTTGGTAATTAAATGTGTACTTGAGATCAAAAAGATTATATTTATGGACAACCTTGTTGATTTCTTTATAGAAGCTCTTCTATTATATATCTATTGCCAAATTTTTTATAGTACTAATATGCAACAACTTGCTTTTCTAGAGCAAGAAAGTCAATGAATTTTTGAATGCATTAAAGAAGAGATTGCTCATTGAACAAACCTTTTTCATTCACTCAATGGATTTTTCTCTTTTTTGTTGGATTTTTACCACAAGTATAAATTGAAAAGAATACTATACTCTTTTTTCTTCATTTATGGTTTTGTCTTTAATTGTGATCAAGTTTTTTTTCATTTATGGTTTTGTCTTTCAAGTTTTTTTACATAAGGCTTTAATGAAGCAAACATCTCTAAACTGTATGAGATTATAAAAAACTGTGGATCATATAAATATTATATCATGTAAATATTATATTGAGCAAGGAGTATTACGAGCATTTATTATGGGTGCCGCTCTCCATAATGTTTACTATAGACTACAATAAAATACTATAGTAAACAGTATCGAAATTAGTCATGGACAAAGTCTGTGGGTTTTGTCTCCCTCTCTCTATGTATATTCAAAATCACTTCAATGTATGCAAGTTTTTAGTTCATTCACAACATGCACAAGACTTATTAAGAGTGCCAATGGGCAATGCGCAAGATACTTCAAGTTAGCTAACTTAAGAGAAATTATACCTTAATACCCTTTTGGATATTTCAGGTTGAAGACTCCTCAACTCCGCAACACCTCAAGCCTAAAAGTTGGATTAAGAACTATAGAGCTTCGAGCTATCTTAGCAACATCGGTTGTCCCCACAAATAATTTCAAATGCCTCAATGCGGAGGAAATTTCTTATCAACTGCCACATCCGCAAATTTTTCAATGCAGAAAGTGCCGAAAAGCAGTTATTAAAATGCCAACACGTGTACCAAGATATAAGGCTCCTAACTTCATGCCCAACTTGCTGGTATCCAATATTATTTCTAGTAATGTACTTTTCAATCCAACTAGTCCTTTTATTTGATACAAAATTGGCTTTTATAGCATATCCATATTCTATGGCAAACATCTTGAGCAATGTATATTTTGATTGATCCATTCAGGCACCAATTTGATGCTTGCAACAATTCTAATATACACAAATACCAACAAAATTCTAGAGATGGAATAATCAAAGGAAGTTTTGGTTGGCTTCAGCCTCCAAGTGGCGACCCTTGTTTATTATACCAATAATTGAAGCTATCCTAATAGATCCACAAAAAAGCAACTTGCTAATTATATATTATAATTGTGCAAGCTCTTCACAGCAATTGTCAGTACTGGCGTCAGAACGAGCAAATCCAAAAATGATGAAATGAACACCTCGCCGTCCTCCGTTTGGAACCAAGATATTTTCTTGCCAAATGTTTCCATGAAGTATGCCAGAAACATGAATAGTAGTAAGGACTTCAAAAGATGCTATCACCACTTCTGGGATCAAGTATTCTACAAATCATATATCCAATACATTTAGAACCTTGCTACACTGCTTAGGACTTGAAACAAAGCAATGAGATCTACGGTAGAAGCAAGCTTGATCCAAAATTCACCCATCCCAAGTTCAAAATCTTTGATGAGCTCCATTGCAATACACACAACATTGCCATCTGCAGTTGTCCCATGTGATACAAGCACTGGAACATATTTTATCCAGTACTTTTGAAACTTTAAATAGGCACTTGTCTCATTTATTAAAGCTTGTGCATATAAGAATATCACGTGATTTTATAAGAAAACATCTTGAAACGTTCACAAACATACATCTCAACAAAAGCAATGAGAAGGCTCACCTCTGCACAGTCTGAACAAACCAGTGTAAGTTTGACATCAACAACATGACCCTCATTTATGCCACGTACAATATTTTCATTCCATCATATCGCGAAAGGATGCGCTTCTAAATATAAATGTGCTGCAAGAGTCTCATTCCAACAAATTTTCCCTCTCATGCTCCTACAAGGGTATACACGCACCGTGTATCACCGTACTGCATGAAAAAAAGATGGATATTAAGGGTAATCAAAACTAAGGTATACCTCCTTTCAACCTTGGCATATAATTAGAAAAAAAATAGTGACACTTATCAAATTATACTTTCAATAGTTGGTGTCATCTTCAATTGTTTTGGTGTGCCACATTCCTCAACATCACTCAAGGCATCTTGAATTTCTTGACTGACAATAATATTGCACTCTTGAGAATATTTATTCCCTACACACAAACGACAAATCCATTAGTATCTTGTCAAATAAAAAGAATTGATCATTACCAAGAATGGTAGTATATGGTGTTTTCATTTCAAATAAGTTTTGGCATTGAATGCAATAGCAAATATACCCAAATAAGGCAGTAAGCTTACCATTACTTCTCCCCCACACGTACGGCATAGAATCATTGGCTGCCCTTTCTAGAAAGTAGGTAAGTGCACCAATGAATTTCGGATGATGTCAATCTATGCCTTCAGAGATACATAGGGAATCACCCACACAACTAAAAAAAATAGGACAAATCAACCAAGGAGATTATTCCATAATCAATTTTGTGACTCACCAGGAACTTAAACACTTAGATTATAGATTGCGCAATAATGTGAGATCTTTGTCCATTTAGAAATCAGAGATCTTTGTCCTCATACGCCTTTACTAGATTTGGAGGATTCTGGTCTACGGCTCTTCTAAAAAATAATGGTCTCTTCATTTTGACCGCTAAGAAGGCTTGGTCAGTATATTTTAATAAAATGTCCACTTTAAGACCAAACTCAAGATTTCTATAACTAGTTCAATTACGTTGTTGAGGTCTGCACTTTGATCATTGAGTGCTCTTCTATTGATGTCCGTTGTTGCGCGTTATTGCATCATAGATGAGGACCTTGACCACTCCTCTGTCGACATGTCAAACTTGTTGCCTAATATAACACTACCAATGCTATCCAGAAGTATTTCATATATGAAACAACAATCAACCTCAAAGAAAGCTATCCTCGTCTGGGTATAGACTCAAAGGTCAATACGCTCATGTTGTGACGATTTTGTAACTGCATCTGCAACGTACTGATTAGCATCTAGCCAAAGATCCCATTTAATGTTTGAGGTTGGAATAAATTCATTCTTTGTTGGTTGTAACCTAGGTCATGCGCTAAAGCTAACGCTAAGCGGTGGCAATCGCTGATTCAACCACTTTGTCCAAATAAGATTACCTGCATGACAAGCAGCCATGGTGACAATCATTATTCCAAAGCATAGGATCCAACTCCAAGGAAAAAAAAATAATTAGAGGAGAAGATCAGAGCATTTTCTGTGATGTGCCCATGGAATAGACCAATACAATGGCAGATCGGAATCAAATCACCAAGTAAAAGTTTCAAAGCCCTAAATGCACAATAATAAAAATTAATCCTTCAAAATCCTAAGCACACAATACAACCTGGAATATAGATAAGAATAAGACTTGATAACACTTCACTCCAAGCTGTGCATTAAACGGGCACCAAGTGCATAATCCAAGCTTGAGAACTATCTTTAACATCATCTGCTTGAGATGTAACACAAAAACAACAACCTTAAGTATCATTGGAGCTCTACAAATATACGAAATAGAATATATAATTCTTTATAGACGAAGACCTAAATATCTATGAGACATCTTGGCAAATGTTTTGATCCTAACAGGCTAAATCCTAAAATCCCTAAATAGCTAAGAAGGGGTGTAAACATACCCACAAACCTGGGATGAGAATCAAAAGCATCTGAAATCATCAAAATACATCCCTCGTGTAAGCTTAATAGCCAAAGAAACCTAAATTATTTACAAAAACCTTATATATTTGCATAACCTACATGACATTTCTGCAGAAGCAACCTAGGTGCCAAGAATCTATAAAATTTAAGTGCAACGATCTATACAAAAAATCACCCATCCAAAAGAAAATAACAACCCTATAGAATGAGACTTAATTACTCATTGCGCTCTTGCAGGCCATAGAGAGAACTGCCGATAGAGTATAATCCTTGTGAAACATGTATCACAATGTATTTGCATTAATGCACTTTGAACACTACACCCTAAACCATGAAATATGTTCTTGAACTAGAGACAGATTGCTTCCAAGTGATCCACAGTTCAACAATAGACCATTGGCTATGAAATAATTGAGGCCAATGAAGTATCCTATCCAATCCTATGCCAACCTTAATTCCATGATCATGACATTAATACACGCTCAAGCATCCAACAGCCCCCTAGGAACATTGAAAAATAAAGATGACAAGTAACAGGAGTGACCTCATCCTAGTAGGACTTGCTCCTGATGTGGCACTTTTTCGGCTCAAAGTTGTGTTTCCTTGGTCCAAAGTTGCTCTTTCTCGGCCCAAAGTCAGTCTTCCTTGCCATTAAGTCGTGCTCTCTCTTGCAGGTTAAAGCATGTTTCGATCTGCTCTTCCACTCTTTCAATCGGCTCTTTCAAATTTCTAACAGCGTCACTCATTCTCCTCCACGACCCGATTCAATAAACAACTGACAATGAGAGCCTGATCCTAGGAACATGACCTCTAAACCTTGAGAATATAAAACAAGAGAATATCCATGATACCATTCCATATCACACCCATGATACCATTTCATTTCATATGCATGACCACCTTGGCCACAATGCCTTCAAAATCGTTGCCACCCTCCTAATTCATCTCCGGATAGCCCAATCCACAGTGCCCTCAAAATCATCGCCACCTTCCTAACTCATCCCCGGACAATCCAACCCACAGTGCTCTAAAAATTGTTGCCACCCTCCTAACTCATCCCCAGACCTTCGCTTCCTTCACTGCCCTCAAAATTATCGCCACCCTCCTAACTCATCCTCGGACCTTTGCTTCCCTCAATGCCCTCAAAATTGTCGCTACCCTCTTAACTCATTTCTGGATAGCCCAATCCATAGTGCCCTCAAAATTATCACCACCCTCCTGGCCAAAGTGCCCTCAAAATCGTCACCACCTTTCTAACTCATCCTCAAACCACCTTGGCCACAGTGCCCTCAAAATCTTTGCTTTTCTTCCACTTGTGGACTACTCGTACCACGTCTGTACCGTTTTTGTGCGCAACTTGCTCACCCTTCCATGTTTGTCTGTCGGGAGGGAGAGTGAGAGGACTCAGGAGTGTCGGATGAAGAGCGGCCGGTGGATATTGTTGAAGCATGGAGCGCTTGTATACAGGTGAGGATTGTGGCAGAGGTCTAGGATTTGAGTTTACTCGGAGTTCTTGGCAAGTGAGTGCAGTTTAGGTGTCGGGGTAACCGTAGGCATTGTGTGATGTTTTTGTCATCAACTCTTCCGTTTGATGCTTTTAGGGTTTCTGTTTGAGTTTTTTTTCCACAACTTGACTGAGGAAGGGAGTCTCGCAGTGCCTGCTTATCCGATACACGCTCTCCGGTGACTTCAAGTTATAGAGGCGATGGCTCCTGATGAGGTGAGTTCGTGAAATGTTTGAAGTTCATTAGTTATGCACAAACTAGTTTCAAATGTGGATTTTGAATCGAGATTTTAAGCTTAAGTTTTCAGCAGTGTTTTTGCTGATACGTTAAGCAGCATTTACTATTGGATCTCCCTTCTTCAGATGGACCAAGATCATTGGCAGGTGGGAGAAGCTAGAGGATACGGTGCAAGACCAAATAAGAGTGAAAGAACAGGAGATAAGAGAGCTGAGAGAGGAGATAAGAGAGCTGAGAGAGGAGATAAGAGAGCTCAGAGAGGAGATAAGAGAGCTGAGATATGAGATAAGAAAGCTGAGAGATGAGATAAAAGGGGTGGAAAAGGAGATGGCCATTGCTTCAGGAACAGAAGTGAGAAAGCCGCTTGATGTGAGGTACTGTTCCTACGGCAAGAAATAAGCAATATCCTGTAAAAAATAAGCAGCCGCGATCAACAACTAATCAGCCTCCGGCAAGAAATAAGCAGTGTTTGGTCTGTGCAAGAAGCGGCGACATCGTCAAGTATGTAATCTTAAAAAGAATCTGGGTCCATGATCTGGCAGATGATTCTTGTGTGCTTTAATAGGCTTACTTGTTGCTTAGGATATGCTTACTTATACTTGTGAAATAACATAAGCTTCTTAAGCTTGAATAAATGAACGTAATGTATAATGTAACACAAAGAAAGATAAATTTATGTTCATTTGAAGTACATTAAATCATTTATGTACAGTTATGAATTATGAACGTAAATTTATATAAATTTAAATGTACTTAGTACTTCCTCACTTGTAAAAAGTCATAATATAGTGCTACTCTACGTATCTGGACTAAACGAACACAAAATCTTGGAAAGACTATCTTGTCTATTTTTCATATTTCTATATTGTTGGATATACTAATATAACAGTCTACGTATATTAGAAAAAAGATTTTTTACATTATAAGAACAACACTACTTTGATCGAGTAGTATGTACAACGATCCTTAATTATAAGTACTATGTTACTCACTGCTATTGGTGTTATTAGTACTTGTATCAACTGATGGAACATAAGACATGTAAAATTTTAACACACGATTTTTTCCTCGATATTCCTTTTCAGCTATGTGATGATATTCTTTAGTAGAGATATAGAAAGATCTGTCAAGTCTTCTTCCATTAAACATGATTTTATTGTTTATATAGATGTTCAGATCTATTATCATATTCAGATCTTTGTGGGAGAAAAAGGGAGGTATTACTCCTGAGTTGCAACTAGTTAGCTTTCTCATAATCTTTGTTTTTGCAAGAGAGATCTTTTTTGCTCCAGTTACTTTTTTTATAGTATCAAAATTTGTCATACATGATCTACAAACAACAATAAAGCAATACTTGTGGCTGTCAGTGGACCCTTTCTTGTCAAAAATAAGATCAACAACCATTGCCTTAGTTGCTTGCTTTCTACTGTTACCTCTTATCTTTGCAATTACATGTGATCTGCCTTTAGGTACATGTTTGATCTCATGATATGAAGATTGATACTTTATAAATAGATCCTTGACTGTGTCGTAGGTACTTATGGTTCTACTTTACCTCATTGGCTTATAACTAACTGTAGGAATAAATGATAGCATCTTGTTAGGTTATATGTTGTTGCACACACTTCTTGTTATCACAAAAGCACAGGTAACACATATTATCAATTCTACTTTTTTGTCAGGCAAGAGGTACAAGCATGTCAAGTGTTATGTACAACATGAACTATATCGTACTTGATGAAGAGACTAAGCGCTCTCTCAGAGAGCATATATTATATAATAAATCACATGTAGGTACTTATGAGGCTCATTTGTCATATAGTCTTCAAAAAATTGCTCTTATGCTATCTGCCAATGTTCTAAAGGTAATAAAAAGTATTAAATATCCTTCCAGTCCTGCTTTGTCATTACTAATAAGAAACCTTCCTACGAATTATAATCTGATAGATATCCCTTTTGGCAAAGATAGTATATATAGTAAAGATACATTTATAAGCGAGTCTTGTCTAACAGGTGTTGCGCAGCTTTTAGGAGATATTTACACATATGAAGAAGAAAGTAATAGTGCCATTGTCCAAGATATATATCTTGTAGCTAGATCCAAAAGATACAACTCGAACGAAGGATCTAAAGATAGGTTATACTTTCATACAAAAAACTCGTATTTTAACTTTAGACCCGACTATATAGCCCTATACTCCTTAAGAAATGATCACAATGCTCATGCTTCTACAGACTTGATTAGTTGTCATGATATATTGGAATCATTGTATGATGACGAAATAGAGACTCTTAGAAAATCTTTATTCATGTCACATATTCCTCTATCTTTCAAAAATGAGCTATAATCAAACTCAAGACCTGTTATAGAAGGAATCCTTTCTGACCCTTCTATTAATATTCATTTCTCAGTAATGTGTTTTACTGATAATGATGCCAAGAAGGTATTCAAAAAGATCAAGCATAACATCGAGAATTCTATTATTATTATTCAACAAACAAAACTAACACCTAGCGACCTTCTAGTCATAAACAATCAAAGAGTAATACATGGATGCTCAAAATTTACTCCAAGATATGATAGTAACGACCGATGGTTGCAAAGAGTATATGTATCTATAAATATATGGAAAAGAAGATCTGAAATACAAAATAGATAGAGAGTGATATCTACTATGAACTAAAATTTGATCACAGTATCATACAAAAATAAGTATTAGTCATAGGATATTACTAGTATTATATTTTTGTTGCCTATGTTAGGAATATATCCTGAGTCTGGTCTATAGAGTTTGTATCATACAAATTTTTGGTTAGATCTTGTATGGTCTCTAAATACTTGCTTGAACAATGAAATCATAGCTGTCTTTCCATTATCTCTAAATCCTAACTAAAAGTACATAGAACTAATGATAAAAGCAAGATATATATACCAATGAACTCTTTGTAGAGACATAGGATCTATTTTGTCCTGTTTTATATCATAGAACGTAGTTCATATCTTTGAGTCTTTACTGTCCATGACAATCTTTACATGTATTCTTATACTTGTGTTACTATCTTTGTTAGACTCTTTAGTAGGTACTTAAACACGTTAACTATTGTTTCACTTAACATCTTGATATTCTCATCTTTGAAGTGGTATGCAACACTCTCTATAATGATTGTACACAACACTCTCATATTAGAACAAGACACTCTCATTAGCGCTTTCATCAGGAGTGTTAACATCTATGCCGATACATATGTCTTTGCCTTACTTGGAATTAGAACCTAATAATGAGTTGTTTTGTGTTTTAAAAGAATAAAGCATATACCACTTTGATATTAGTATCAAGGGGGGGGGGGAGAGGGAAGAAGGGGAGGAAAACGGATACTGTGCCCCATTTTCAACTTTGTATGAAATATTGATTCTTTTTTCACTAGAAATGACTACAGACTTATTGTGGATTCTGATGTTTGAGATGCTTCTATGACAAGCCTGAATATTGTGTCAAATGGATTTGTATCATATAGGACTCTTTTCTTAGAGGCTATTATCTGCATGCACTACTAGTATATTCATTACAATATAATATTGCCTATTAGTCGACTATGTACATATTATTCTCTGTTAATATTTTAATTATTAAACTTGCAAGCTTCTTTTTAGTTCTACTAAGCATCCATTTGTACAGCCTTTGCTTTGCACTCTTGAAAAGTTGCAACATTCTATCGTATCTAGAATCAGCAAGAGAGCTTATGTTAGATGCTTTCTTAGTGGTTGTGAGATATTCTAATTCCATAGTACTAGAACAAATATCCTCTATAATACTTGATATATTTGGATAATAGATCTCGTTGCTAAACAGGTAAAGCAGTATATATACCATCATAGGACTGCTATATGAGTCTATACATCTACCTCTATTAACACTTCTCAGATCTCTTATAGACCTTTTTTTGTTCTCAGACAAAGAATTTTGTATTCTAAACCTATTGTCTCCATTAGAAAATATTGCATATATGTTGTGTCTTATTTCTATCGCTTTTCTAGAATGCTTAGACTTTGATATTATCCTCTTTATTATTTCATTCTCATCTTTGGTCTCTACAGTCATCCATGTACCATCTAATATTCTCATCTTTATACATGCTTTGAAAGACTCTAATGAAAGTGCATATGAGTAATTGTCCTCTGAGATTCTAGAGTAGTATGTGATAATATTTACCATTAACATACTCAAATGAGTTATCAAAAAATGACTTGATAGTCTTATTATTATTTATTATTGCCAATTCAAGTAATTGCACCTTTTGCAACATTGTCATTGATGATACTATGTATATGAGGTCTCTCTTGTCTTCATATACTATTTGTATGAAGTTGTCAATACCAATATTAACTATTCGCTTGAAGTTTGATAGGTAGGTATTAGAACTCGAGATAGCAGCAGAGTCTGTATATATATATCCTCTCACCTCTCTGATAGTTTTTTTGTCATCAAGAGTGTTACCTCTTCCAATTAAAGACTATACTACATCCCTGTTGGCGCTCAGCAACGTACAAAGCACATCTATAGTAAGTCTTTTTTTTGACCTGCTAACAAGCTTTCAAATGGACTCTTCTATTTCTTTAGAGTACCAGTGAAGATACATTGATACATCTGTATCGAATTCTTTTCTTATAGTTGTTGTATCAACATTCAAATAGTAGTCAATACAATAGTTCTTTAGTATCCTTTCTATCTCTTCTATCCGTCTTGATTTCTCATCAGAAATAAAATACTTGTACATATCTATACTTGCAAATGATATAAGTTCTTCACTATTACTTGCCAAAGCTATATGTCTATAGACATGTATCGATCTCTCTTCTTCTTTTAAGAGATTGTGAGATTGACTCCTCACTGCTTTTCCAATTGCTTGTACTATTGTTGACTTGTTCCAATGAGGAGTGGCAATATGAACCTGTCTCACGTTAGCTACGCTTACGCTCTCTCCACTAATCCTGCTTCCAAATAGAACCTTGATGTATTCCCCATATTTGTTTTTCAGGGATCTAAACTTGTTTAGTCTCATTTCTAGATTAGGACAAGCAATAATGTCTCTAGTATATAGTGTGTACCTCAAGCTCTTATCTATTTCATCTATATTCTCACAATTGTATAATTTGTATCCAAAGAGTTCAAACATACAAGCCATCATGATTAGTCCACTTCCCTTAACCTCCTCGCAGAAAAGAAATGTCAACATGTTGTTGTTATTCTCTATGATGTCTAGCATAGTTAAGTATTTATACGAGTACAGACCTATGTTGCTCCTGTTTAGATATTGAACAACTTTTGGAGTGAATCTGTATATTATATCGTCTCTTCATTTAACCTTTATTATTTTAGCAAACGCTCTTGCACCGTATGTTCCATCCCAAAGGGTCATCAGAGAGTAATATATAGAGTTTCTATATACACTATCATCAAGATGATCAAGGTTTATCTTCTTGTATGCTTCAAGTTGATGACCCTTCATATAAGATGATATGACCTTGATAGAGCATCCTTTCCGAGTGACTCCTTCTTTTGTTATTCTTGCCATTTGATGGTTACTATTCAGATATAAGATATATCCTTGAATAGCTCTTTTAAATTCGTTCTCTGTAAGGAAGAGCGATATATCAAATTGACGACGCTCATCAAATATCAAATTAAGTACAGACAACAGTTCTTCAACTCTATCTATTATAGGAGTTGTACTCAATAGCAACACCTTGCAATCCTTAACAAGGTGAGAAAGTCTCCACATTTGGCCATATATTGTTTGTGCATCATGGTTTGACATTGAATGCTTCAGATTATGGATTTCATCCATAATTACTATTCTATTACTGAAGCTTGATGCTATCTGACCATCATCTAGTTTCTTTAATTTGTTGGCAAAGGATATGTATTTCTTTATATCATAGTCCTTTGCATTATCACTAGGTCACTTGAATATCTGCTCTTTGAAGTTATTAGCAAATATCTTGCCTTTGACAAGTATAAGCATTCTCTCTTTGCACGGCTTGTGAGACTCAACAACTGCTATAGATGTGAATATTTTTTCTGATTCAACGTTATGGAACAATAACAACTTGTTATAAGAAGTGTTAGGAGACATGAATCTTCTGACAAATTCTTGATGGGGATAGAGCTTTGACTCTTTAGTTCTTCTTAGTTCATAGAACTCCTCTTTTTTTCATAAATTATCCACAAAACCAGTGTTTGGTAAAGATGGATATGATAGAACAAACTTATCTATAGCACTATTGTAAGTGAATTGTATAATAAGATGCATACAGATACAACACTTGACTTTATCCTATAGATAAGGTCATAATGGACCTGCTATTAGAGTTAATAAAATTTAAGAACAGCTTAAGATCAAAGTCTCATAGGGAATACGAGTACGAAATAGAGATCAGGCTGAAAGACATGACAAAAGATGAGTTCTTGAAGGTCTCAAAAGTTAATAGCACTACTGTGATGGAAGAGGTTCTACACTCCATAAAAGGTTGTGATACTGTTACAGCTAGACAGATAGGCTCTGACTTTTTTATCAAAGAAAAAATATGTTCTAAGATTGTTCCTAAGTTCAATGCAAAGATTGTACTATCTCTTGAGAGAGAATATCATAAATAATGAGGAATGGCTCTAAGAGCTCAGAGGCATAAAGAGAGAAACACTTTGCTCTATGATGGTTTCAAGATTGATGCTACAAAGGTTACTTGTAATAGTGGGGTCCATTATGAGATCAAGCTAGAGGTGCAGGACAATACTTGTGACATAGAGCTGATGAAATATGTCATGGAACACATTAGACCTCTTACAAGTCTTGAGTTGTGCAAGCAAATCAAAAGCATCATATCTGGTCTTGATCTTTGTAACTACAAGTTTCCAAAATCTGTTGATATAATGATTAGAGACCTCATTAAGATATACTCACTACCTGGATCTGTGGCTCTAAAGCTCGATGGTATATGGTTCTTTCTTGCTTGCTATAAAGAGAGGATATATGCTATATCAATGAACAGTCGAAAAGATTTGATTAGAATGAACGTGTATGGTTACGACCTTCTTACAGTCCTGGATACAGAATGTGTAGATAGTGTCTATTATACATTTGATATAATCATACTAAACGGAGTGGCAACTACAATTAAGTTATTACAACAAAGACTAGAGATGATACCTCAGATGTGCCTATTGCTTAATAAATCTATTGGAAGCAGACTTATTGTAGCTAATAAGCATTTCATGTTTAGGACTTTTGACACCTTCTCTAGATACCACCAGATACTGTACAACAAGATGTAAGAAGTCAGGTACAATGGTATTATATATATGCATGCTTCATCATACTTCCATCTAATTATGAGATAGAAGCCTCAAAAGATAATAGACCTTCTATATAGTCAAGGTATTCTTATGGCGTACAATCAAGGAAGCAATGTCGAATTAGGCTTCAAAGTAACACTGGAAAATGTAAAATCCAAGGACAGTGTTATATTGGAGTTTGTTATAAACTAAAAAAGAAGCTTAATCCTGTTAAAAGAAAGAAAGGACAAGTTGTATCCCAATTCTATTGTTGTGATAAAGAGAATTAAGAGACTAGAAAAAAAGAAAGAATACATGAACATTCTTGTCACACTGTTGTGATGTAACACGACTACTAGGTGAAAGAGTGAGGAAATAATATATTATAGAAGACCTTAGTTCAAAATATTGTAACAAATTATCTTAAAAAAATAGATAATAGTAAAAAGGGAGTAAAACTAATGAGTGTTAATGCTACCTTTTTTACAAATGAGCTTCTATTTACTTTGTAGGGCCATAAGTAAGGCAAAATAAAGTAGATTGAGAAATAAAATGATACAAGCATATATAAGAGGGAGTTAACAAGAGGTTTTAGAAAAACTTGCTACAAAAATCTTGAAATAGATACCCGGAAAGGACCGGTTATGAGCTGGGGTCGAAATCAGATCCCAAGACACAAAACTGCATGACTATAGGGGATCCAAGAGGTTTTTGTAAATTGGAGATTGGAATTAGGGAGTCGACTTGAGAGATTTGGTATATGAATTGGTTTTGAATGATTTGGAAAAAAAATGACTTTGTAATAGCTTTGCAAAGTCAGGATTGTTTTCAGCTACTTGGGAATTTGTGAAATAAAATAGGGTTGATGTTTTAGTCTATTTCAAAAGTTTTGCAGTAGATCTATAGCTGGAAATTTGTGGATTTTTGGGTATTATTGTTGTTAATGTGTGTTGTGAATTTGAGCTGAATCTAACAATTTAGTTGTACATAATTGAGATTTAAGTGGGTCAAGGTCTCGGAAATTAAGCTTTGAGGGTCAGTTAGAGTTTTTGAGATTTTGAGCAATCTGCTAGTTGGATTAGAGTAATTTTTGTTTGTGTGGATAATAGACTTGTTTTCCTATACACATGAGTGATTTGAGACTGATTGAATGGTGAAGAAGGGAGAAATTAGCCATGGAAGATCAGCATCAAGGTTGGAGAAGGAGGCCGACCAACACCTAAGAATTTTTTGGGATTTTTCTTCCATTTGGTACATTTGATTTCCTTCAAATTTGTTGTGCTTGTTTTGGACTAAGAGGTTGAAGATTATACAAAGTTTTAAGTGATCAATGATCTATTCAACAATTATTGAGGTTCTAATTTTCCCTAGGATTAATTTAAATTGGTTAGAATTTGGTTTAAGATTTGTTTAGGATTCGGTTTAGGATTTAGAGTTTATTTAGGATTTGGTTTAGAATTTAGGATTTGTTTAGGGTTTTTTTAGGATTTTTTTAGGATTTGGTTTAGGATTTAGGATTTGACTTAGGTTTTTGACTAGGATTTGACCAGGGTTTGACTTAGGATTTGATTTAGGATTTGATTTAGGGTTTGACCAGGAATTGATTTAGGATTTGATTAGGATTTGATCAGAGTTTGATTTAGGGTTTGATCTATGATTTGAATAGGATTTGACTTAGGATTTGACTAGGATTTGAACAAGGTTTGATATAGGATTTTAAGATTTTTATTTTTAATATTTTCTAAATTTAGTATTTTATATATTATTTTTTTATGATTAATGTATGATTCATTTACTCTTCTTTTTAAATTTCTTTAAGATTGGATCAAAATTTGATTAATATTGTTAAGATTTAATAGAAATTGTTTAGGATTCTATTAGAATTGTTAAGATCTTGTTGTTGTGTATTTCTTTTTTATCTTCCACAACCAGGTGCCCGGAGCATTCTTGAGCAAATTTGCATGTATTATGACTTAATTTGATGAACCTAACGTGAAAAGCTTGAGGTAGAAGATTATTGGAAATTTTTTTGGATTTATTTGACTTATGGAGAAGAAAGGCAAGAGAGTTGAAGGAGGAATTATGGATGGTGCATCAATAGGAGCTTCTAGTAGAGGTACGAGTGGAGGTAGCAAAGAAGGACAAGGTATGTATTTTGATGCTAACTCTGCAAGCATGTTTGAAGTATTTGCTTTATTCATGCAACAACAACAGGTGAAAGATCGCAAGGAAGGAATGGAAAATAAGGCATTACAGGCAGTTGTGGACAAGATTGACTAATTTGAAGGGAAGAATATTACAAAATATTTAAGATGTTATGTTAAAAAAATGGAATTGAAGCGTGTTTTTGAGAAGGAGATGGTTCAATTATTTGAATTGGCTACTATATCGGAGATAAGAAGTCATGTGAAGTCTATTATAGGACAATCTGGAGATTCATAGGAAAGGTTTTCTCAAGCATTAAAGGATGAATATTTTTTTGAAGATAGTGATCGGGTTACAAAAAGGACATTTTTTGAATGGATTGAAAAGGCCCAAGAAGGATCTTTAAGCGACAGAATTATTAAGAGAGTTTGAAAGGCAATATTCCCATCTATCAAAGAAAGAGAAGCTATTACTAGATCCAAGCAAAGTAGAGCTTTTTCTTCAAGCGGCTGATAGAGAACTACAAGAGAAGTTGAAAATATTACTTGAAGATAAAAAAGAAGAAGAAGGACTGACATCAAATTGGAAGGAAGTGGAAGAAGCAATTGGAGTACTTGAAAAAAGAGAAAGGAGAAAAGATAGGGTGGGTATTCAAAGACCATTGCAAGCTTCTAAGATAAAATTACCTACAAACCATCCTACACCTATGATTCAACCTTCAATGGCAACATCAAAGAAAGAAGAAATGAACATTGATGAAATCATACGAGGGATGAGAGATTTGCAAATAAAATTTGTAAAACTTGAAAAAAAATGCCAATCATCAAAGGTATCAACAAGACAAAAATTTGGATTAATGGATGGTATAATACATAGGTGTATGTGGTGTGATAGCATGGATCATTCAAGAAGGGAGTGTAAAGATTTTACAAAGGCGCTATGCAAAAGAATTATTTTTTTCAAAGATGGTATGATACATTTAAAAGAAAGTGGAGAAAAATTGGAGACAGACTTTGATAAAGGAAGAATGAAGGCACTTGCAAGTGAATCATTTAAAATCTCAAGCAATGAAGCATCAACATATTGGGTAGAAGCAAATCAAGGCAAGTGCTTAAGTATAAATCTTGAACTTCCAAGAGAATCTAATTTTTTATGGATAAGTGCAATGAGTTATGCTGAAAGAGGAAATTTTACCAAAAATGATTTAAAACGTGTTGGAAATGACATTCGACAAATTATTGGATGGAATGATCCTGTAGATGGATTATCAATACATGCTCATATTGCAAGGAATCAACATGATGCATTAATAGAAGAAAAAAGAAGAAGAGATGAAAATAATGAAGGGCCATCAAAAATGATTACAAGAGGAGAAAAAGCACGACTACACAAAAATCCTATACGTGATGAGACAATAGAGAATGTTCCTACAAAGGAAAGAGATTTTGTAAAAGAGAAGGGAAAGGCCCCTGCTTATAAATTACAATCAGATATTGAAGCTGCTACCGATTTAAAAAGGGTATTGGAGGAGCGGATTTTAAGTGGAAAGATTGAATTTATAATTGGTGAGATTTTAGGAATTGGAAAAAGAGAATTTCATGAAGTTATTATTGATACAATAAAAAAAAAAAAAAAACAATCTATTGGTGATAATATAATATCAAATATACAAGGTACAAAAGCAATGGAAAGCGATGAAGATGAAGAAATTGAAATGCAATTGGTTGGAGATGTTTCACGAGTCAAGTTCACAGATAAAGAAGATAGTACTCAAGCTTATAGTCATTATTCTCGAAGTCTTTGGGCAAGAGCTACAACAGAAACTTTAGTAAAATTAGGAGAATTAGAAGAGCCGATTGTAGCATTAATTGATCATGGTTCTGAGATCAACTTGATATCGAAGGAGTTATATAGAAAGGAAAAATGGCCAATTGATACTAAACATGGATGGATGATAAGATCAGCAAATAATTCAAAGGGAGAATTGTATGGAGCTTGTCCAAATATAAAGGTGATGATAGGAGATGAACAACATTTTTTTGTACAAGATATGTCTACATATCCAATTATATTGGGACAACCATTTATTACTACCACAAGAATGGAAACAAAGGTTATGGATGATGGTTTAGCCTATGCAAGAATAAGAAGCCAAGATGGAATGAAAGCAGTTCAATTTTTAACCGTTTGTGCTGATCATGAAAGAAATTGTGATAAGTTGAGAGAAAAGCCATTATCAAATGAGAACTTTGAAGAGCTTGAGGGTTTTTACCGCACACCATTGTAAAGCGGGATTGCAATGGATTAAAAGAAGACATGTTCCCGCTGAATTTAACAAAGATGGCATTACCTACTGGACTTGTTGGATTGAACCAAGATGGTGTATTATCTTTTAAAACTATTGAAGGGATGAAAAGAATAGATAAACGTTATGTTAAAAATATGGAAAAAACTTTGAAAGAAAATGGAGAATTGGTTGAGGATGAATTTATATCAGGATCATTTGAAGAAGTTGGATTTACGGATACTATGGGAGAATTAAATTATTTATTATAATATGGATTATAAAGAAGTAATAAATTTATTAATGTATGTTCTAAAGAATTTTATGATGAAATTCAAAACTTTATGAAAAATTTAAGTCGCCAAGAGGTATGTATTGAAACTAAGTATACCGTTGGCAGTTAATTCGTCGATGGTTTTGCGCTTATGGATGTATTGAAGGTGGGAAGAACATCGCCACAGCCAAATTTGAAGATCCTAAATTAGAAATTTATGGATTCTGTTAGATGGTTAAGGAGTTTAGATAGATTTTTTTGACAAATATGAAGAAATGTCTTTCAAACATGGAAAGGCTTTTGCATTTGAAACATATGAAATTAGATGTGTTGATCTAAATATTATAGCACCTATGGTTATTTTTAATGTTCCTCATGAACCATGGAATTTACGACCAATTCCAGTACCAAGAGCACATTTATCCAAGTTGATAAACTTACTCAATGAAAAGATTGAAATGGGGATTTTAGAACCGTCTATAGTGCCTTATTCAAATCGATGGTTTACGGTACCAAAGAAAAATGGAACAATGAAATTTAAACAAGATATGTAACCTGTAAATAAAGTAACCATTAGAAATATGGGTTCAAGTTCAATTGTGGATGAATTTGCAAAGGCATTTGCAGAAAGAGCAATCTATTTGATAGGTGATCTTTACTCAGGATATGATCAATTTCAATTGGCATTACAAAATAGAGATTTAACTACTATGAAGACTCTATTGGGTTTGATAAGAATGTGTACATTGCCTCAAGGGGCTACTAATTCAGTAGCTCATATGATGAATGGAATGAACAAAGTACTGAGGGAATTTATACCAGAAAAGATTATGCCATTCTTAGATGATGTTCCAATTAAAAGATGTGTAGAAGAAAAAAAAGATGAGACATTGGATCAAAAAGGTTGTAGAAGATTTATTGCAGATCATATTAGTGATTGTGAAAAAATTTTATCACAGTTGGAAGAGGTACACTTGATCTTATCAGGTACAAAGTCTATGTTTGAGATAAATGAAATACTAGTTATTGGACACATGTGTGGATCATATGGACGTAAGCCGAGTATTGAAAAGATTGATATTATTAAAAAGATGAAAGAATGTGCAAACACTACGGAAGTGAGAAGATTTTTAGGAGCGTGCATTTTCTATCATATATGGATACCTCATTTTGCACATGTGACAGATCCATTATATGAGTTGTTAAGGAAGAATAAAAGGTTTCAATGGAAAGATGAACAAAGAAAAGCTATGGAAAAATTGAAAGAACTTCTTTCTTCACCTCCAATTTTGAAGAAAGTGAATTATGAATGTGGAAGACCAGTAATATTAACAATTGATGCGAGTCCAATTGGAATAGGTTGGGCAATTGGACAAAATGATGAACAAGGGAATAGATATGTAGTACGGTTTGGAGCAAAGGTTTTGAATATTAGGCAAAGAGCATATGCACAAATTAAAAGAGAATTATGGAGTATAGTAACTGCCATGAAAAATAAAAAAGAATATTTGATTGGTGCATCAATAGTTATAGAAACAGATTGTTTGCCTTTATTAGGCATGATTACAAGTTGTTCAATTCCTGATATTGCTATGTTAAGATGGATAGCATATATCAAATCTTTGAATCTAGAGTTTAAATACATTGCAGGGAGGGATAATTCAGTTGCAGATATGTTATCAAGAGCAAGGTATTATGATGAAAAAGACATGATTGATATGGAAGATGATGTGGGTGCAAATTTTTATACTAATGCATTATCAAAAGAAAAAGGTGCATGTTTGACTGTACCATTGGAATTATTTTTAAGAGACTCATATGAAGGTGAATGGGAAGATATTAGAAAGTATCTAAGTACTTTAAAGTGATAAGAAGATTGGACAAATTAAAAATTTAAGAAAATTCGTAAGAAAGCCTATAGATATTTTTTACGTGATGGATATTTATAGAAGCATCCAAAGAGAAGAGGAGAAGTACCACAATGAGTGATATGTGATTTAGAAGCTCAACAAAAGATTATCAAGGAGTTTCACGAGAGTTTGTGGCCAGGACATAGAGGAATATGAGCAACTTTTACTAAATTGAAGAAAAAATATTGGTGGAAAGGCATATATAAAGATGTGGTTGATTTTATAGGATCATGTGAAATTTATCAATTCTATTCTAACATTCGACATCAAGATGAATTACATCCAACTTATCCTTAGCACTATATTATAAGTAGGTAGTGGATTTAGTGGCAATGCCTATGGGACTTGGACAAATGAAATATTTGGTACTCGCACGAGAAGATTTATCAAATATGGTTGAAGGACGAGCATTAAGAACAAAGAGTACTGAAAGTGTATGTCAATTTCTTTTCGAAGACATTATTTGTTGCTATGGTTGTATTGGAAAAATCACGGCAGATAGAGGTGAATTGGATGCAAAAGAAGCAAAAGAACTCTTTGGTAGAATGGGAATCAAACTTTCTTTGACAACAGCATATAATCCAGAAGGTAATGGGAAGAGTGAGCATGGGCATTCACCTATTATTAAGGTGTTAGTAAAAGCATGCAATGACAAAGTACATCAATGGCCAAAACTACTACCATTTGCATTACGGGCAGATCGTACAACTCATAGCACAGTGACTGATTATATGCCTTCTGAATTAATGTATGGACAAAAGTCAATTATGCCAATAGAAGAAATAGTGCCTACATAGAGAATATTATCTTGGAAGGATGATCTTAATAGAGAGGAACTTTTAGCATTACGGATTCAACAATTGGAAAGAAGACCTAAAGACATTGAAGTGGCAATAGGAAGGTTGAAAGAAGCAAGGAAAAGGAATAAAGAAAGATTTGATAAAATGCATCAACTACGACCTAAGAAGATAAAAGAAGGTGATTGGATATTAGTATATGATAATAGTTTGGATAACCAACATAGTACATTATGCAAATTTTCTAAGCGTTGATTTGGACCATATGTTGTGATAGAAGTCTATGACAATGGAACATATTTATTATGGGAACTTGATGGAACACAATTGAAGACACCTATAATAGGCAAGCACATCAAATTATTCAGACAAAAGAGAATATATATACATTTTATTGAAGAACAAAATCTATTGTGGGGTATTGAAATAGAAGAAGAGGAACAAATTAAAGATCAAGAATTTGACCAAGATGAAGAGCATCATACATTGATCTATTAAATAAAATCGATGGCGCATACTGGAGGATGCATAGGTTCAGGGGGGATAGATGTCGTGATGTAACATGACTACTAGGTGAAAGAGTAAGGAAATAGTATATTATAGAAGATCTTAGTTCAAAATATTGTAACAAATTATCTTAAAAAAATAAATAATAGTAAAAAGGGAGTAAAACTAATGAGTGTTAATGCTACCTTTTTTACAAATGAGCTTCTATTTACTTTGTAGGGCCATAAGTAAGGCAAAACAAAGTAGATTGAGAAATAAAATGATACAAGCATATATAAGAGGGAGTTAACAAGAGGTTTTAGAAAAACTTACTACAAAAATCTTGAAATAGATACCCAGAAAGGACCGGTTATGAGCTCGGGTCGAAATCAGATCCCAAGACACAAAATCGCATGTCTACAGGGGATCCAAGAGGTTTTGTAAATTGGAGATTGGGATTAGGGAGTCGACTTGAGAGATTTGGTATATAAATTGGTTTTGAATGATTTGGAAAAAAAATGACTTTGTAATAGCTTTGCAAAGTCAGGATTGTTTTCAGCTACTTGGGATTTTGTGAAATAAAATAGGGTTGATGTTTTAGTCTATTTCAAAAGTTTTGCGGTAGATCTATAGCTGGAAATTTGTGGATTTTTGGATATTGTTGTTGTTAATGTGTGTTGTGAATTTGAGCTGAATCTAACAATTTAGTTGTACGTAATTGAGGTTTAAGTGGGTCAAGGTCTCGGAAATTAAGTTTTGAGGGTCAATTAGAGTTTTTGAGATTTTGAGCAATCTGCTAGTTGGATTAGAGTAATTTTTGTTTGTATAGATAATAGACTTATTTTTCTATACACATGAGTGATTTGAGACTGATTGAATGGTGAAGAAGGGAGAAATTAGCCATGGAAGATCAACATCAAGGTTGGAGAAGGAGGCCGACCAACACCTAAGAATTTTTTGGGATTTTTCTTCTATTTGGTACATTTGATTTCCTTCAAATTTATTGTGCTTGTTTTGGACTAAGAGGTTGAAGGGTATACAAAGTTTTAAGTTAGATCAACAGTCTATTCAACAGTTATTGAGGTTCTAATTTTCCCTAGGATTAATTTGAATTGGTTAGAATTTGGTTTAAGATTTGTTTAGGATTCGGTTTAGGATTTAGAATTTATTTAGGGTTTTATTTAGGATTTAGGATTTGTTTAGGATTTTTTTAGGATTTTTTTAGGATTTGGTTTAGGATTTAGGATTTGACTTAGGTTTTTGACTAGGATTTGATCAGGGTTTGACTTAGGATTTGATTTAGGATTTGATTTAGGATTTGACCAGGGATTGATTTAGGATTTGATTAGGATTTGACTACAATTTGATTTAGGGTTTGATCTATGATTTGAATAGGATTTGACTTAGGATTTGACTAGGGTTTGAACAAGGTTTGATATAGGATTTTAAGATTTTTATTTTTAATATTTTCTAAATTTAGTATTTTATATATTATTTTTTTATGATTAATGTATGATTCATTTACTCTTCTTTTTAAATTTCTTTAAGATTGGATCAAAATTTGATTAATATTGTTAAGATTTAATAGAAGTTGTTTAGGATTCTATTAGAATTGTTAAGATCTTGTTGTTGTTGTTGTTGTTGTTTATCTTCTACAGCCAAGTACCCGGAGCATTCTTGAACAAATTTGCACGTATTACGACAACGCTCAAGGGCATAACAGTATCAATAATGAGATGTTACCACAATGATATAAAGAGAAAGTTGTTAAAGTAAAGAGGTGGTCACCTACTAGATTGTGGATCAGGCTTTGGTAGGAACATAAAGAAGTAGAGTCACTACATTGCTGTTACTTGCATTGAGCCCTCTTATACGAATATTATAGAGCTTAGAGAGAGACTTGGGAGCAATAAGGTGAATTTAATACAGAAAAAGGTCGAGCATTTAAAAAGGTTTGATAAGTCTATAACAACGATATCATATTTCTTTTGTATAGCGTTTATCGATATTAGTAAGTTCATCAAAGTGGTTGAGAGAGTGTGTTTTAATAAACATGCTTGTATCTTCTTATGCATAGTATTGTCAAAGAAAAGTACTATGAAATTTCTTAGTCTAAGATACAACATGGAGTATGTGTCTAAAGCCTATACGATTAAGCTTAACGATGATGATAGCATGTACATACACATTTCTAGCACAATTATGTTAGACCAAATAGAGAAGTTAGTAGATGTTGACGATCTCATTGAGCAAATGGAAAGCATAGGATTTAAACTAAAAGGAAGAAGTAGGCTTGATAAGAACAAGTTCATGTCATATGACAAGTGTTTGCTGTCTTTTATGTACGAGTCTATAATAATGAAGAAGCAGATGCTATCAATATTCTTCTATTTTTTAAAATATCACTAATTTTCAGACAATTCTGTGTATCTTTCAACTACTTTGTATATTTAATGTTATTATGATGGATACTAAATATAGGGCAATGATGCTAACATCCATGTATATTCAGAAGACTATGCACGTGTCTTCTATATCTTCATAGCTTCCACTTCAATAGACACAACAAAAAGTTGGAAGTTCAAGCATATTAGACATTGTTGCATATGTCCCAGAAAGGGTATTATCTAAAGAAAAGGTCAAATATGTTGTATCCCAAGTTGTAAATAAGAACATGCTCATAGCAATTGAACTTCTCAAGGAGCTACGTAATAGCAATAGTGTTATCAATATCAATAGTTCTGACTTTGAATCTCTTGTTATAAAATCCCTTGATAGGTTTCTTGACGGAAAGGTTATAAAGAAGTATCAAGAAAAAAATAATCCTTTTAGCATCAAGATTGCTTAGAATGTACATATCTATAAACTTATCTAAACAAAGAAAATAAATAATATTGAATATTATGCTAAAAGGCCTGTTTCCAAAGGATAGTATAGAGGGCTTGTATGCCAAGAACAAGGGAAGATTTGTAAGACAAGGTCAGATATAGAAGTTAGCATCTCTTTTGATAACGAAAAGTCTCTAAAAAAAGTTTTTTTTATTCTTTTAATATGTACTGCTAGCCATTTATGTCACATAACCATACATCTACCTTTGATAGCACCTGCATATTATTGCCATATAGATGGCCAACATCCACCAGCTTATGTCCAAACTCTTTAAATATAAATTTATTATTTAAGTCCATACATACCCGTTGCATGTCTTTGATAGGTCATAAGATGATTTTGGTTGACAACTTTCTCTATTGCTTTTTTGCATTGACAAAGTTACGAAAGGTATCTATCTGTCTTTGCTTAGATCCATCTTGATCTTGGCTTGACTTTAGCATCATGTTCATGTGTCTCTTGTATAATTTTGAATTAGCAGTTTTTAGAAGAGAATATTTCTTGCTCTTATTTGAGCCACTTTGGAGGATCTTTTGGCATGTCTCTACATCGCTTCTAGTGGATTTAGAAGCAGGTCTTATATTAATTGAGAGATTAGCAGATTGAAAGGTGTCTTGTGCAACACGATTTATAGTATCTATATATTCGTCAAGTCTTGATATCTCATGTATCAGATTTGCTATGAAATTTTGATACAAATTCCAACTGAGTTGAATCTCAATATCTTGGAGTTGAGTTCTTAGTTCAATCATATCAAAGCCCGCCATATCTGCACTTAAATAAATGAAAGTACTTGTAAGAGAATTTGCGTGTAAAACGATCTTAAGAAAGGTTGAGCTAATATTACGATCAATATGCTTATCAATGAGTTGATAGTACATGCCTTTCGGCTATCTCACGTGAGAAAAGCATGTACAAAAAAGTCTTATGACTATTTTCAAAGACTTAACGACAATGAAAAAAAGATATTTACAATGAGATATTCACAGCCTCAAGTATGTCTTGGAGAAGCTGTAGGTATCATAGCATCACAATCTATTGGACAACCGACAACTCAAATAGGGTTTAGCTCATTTCATCATATTGGCATAACAGCTGCAGAAGTACTTGAAGGAATATCTAATTTAGAATCGATTCTAAACTACTCGTTTAAGGACTGTACATCAGCTATAAGTGTTATAAGAGGGATAGATGTTTCAGACTTTGTGTACCTTACAATAGTAGAAATAACATCTTCTTACTATATCGAGCACAAACTAGACTCTCGGTGGTATCCTATAGTAGAGAAGCATGGCCTCCACAAAGCTTCTACTAGAAACAACAAAAGAATTGTGTTCAGAATATTAGTCGACGATGGTAAGACGAAAGCATATAAGATAAGCCTAAAGATGATAAGAGATAGGATAGCAAAGTTCATAAATGAGCGGAAGGACATTCAAGCACTAATATCTCCAGAGTTTGAACATGTAGTAGACATATTATTACAAGATGTAGCAGTAAAAAAAGATGCAAAAATATTTGTATACAATATAATTAAAGATATTATACTTCCCATACGAATATGTGGCATCAAAGGAATAAAACATGCAGTTGTTGATGGAACGAAAGTGGGGACAAAAGACTCTAATCTTATGCATATTTTAGGTCTTGACTTTGTAGATGTAAAGAATATTATTTCAAACTTTGCTGTAGATGCTCTTGATTGCTTAGGGATAGAAGCTGCAAGAAATGTTTTAAAGAGAGAATTGTCAAAGGTGCTTAAAGGTCGAGTAGACTTTGACAACAATCAAATTAAGCTACTTGCCGACTTCATAACAAGTAAAGAAAATATTATATCCATAAGCATATCAGGAATGGTAGAGAGAGATCACAGTTGTTTTACCGGGGCGTCTAACAAATGGACAATGTGAGAGTTAGCTAAAGCGGTGTCATACTGCATTTACGTGCAGTGTATAAAAATATGAAAAATCTTGTATCTATTGTTAATATATGTGTGAGTGGTAGAGGTTATTTTAGAAGATATTATAAGGAGAGGATTTATTATAGCCACTTAAATTAGTGAATTAAGATGGCTATTTGTTTTGTTCTTACCTTATTTATATCCTAGAATAGACTCTTTTGTAATTAGAAGAAAGGTAAAGGTTGTTTTATCTTTCTTGTTGACTTTTGAGGTAGAATGGACCTTATGAAGGGTAAGAAAGAAGAGCATGGGGTGAATAAGGCCCATCCAATAGGATTTGGCTGCCCATGTGGGCGTCTCATAGTCTAATATAGAAAGAAAGGGAGATATACTCCTCTTGCTAGACCGAGAGAGGAGGCAGTTTTTGAATAGTGAACTTTGGAGAGAGATAGCTCCGAGGAGATAGAAGTGTTTGTAGTGAAAATTGGTGGGTGTGTTCTTCAAGTTGTGAGGATTCTAGAACCTACTCACTTGCTTGTATTGGAGTTGTGAACAAAAGGTTATGCTTGTTTTAGTAGAGTGAGGTTTGCTGCCACCCGACGAAGAGGGGCAGAAACTTCGAGCTGCCACTGCAAGTTTGATTTCGACTCTTTCTTAGTGAAATTTATAAAGAGTGTGGAAAATTGTGCTAGCTTTCTATCAAGACATCTCTTGTAGCATTTGGAGTTGGAGAGCAAAAGTTGTGAGCTTGAGAGTGGGAAAGGGTTTGCTGCCACCCGACGAAGAGGGGCAGAGACTTTGTTCAACCACCCAAGTCGGACAGTCTCTTCAATCCTTTTGATATTTTAGATGCTTATAGTAGCTTATGTAAGCTTTCTACAAAATCAAAAATCAATACATTTGGAGCTTTCATGAAAGTTTTATGAGCCGTGAAGTGTCAAAGAGGGAAAATTGTTGCTAGGATTTGAAGAGTAGAATCGACTAGCTACAAAATCTGGAGTTTGAGAGGCATGCATGCGAAATTTTAGAGCAAGCTAGATGATGGAGTGAGCTTTCTAAAAAGCTATTGCATGTCCAATTTGGAGAAGGGAAGTGATCACAACAAAGGCTGAAGTGAAGAGGAGCTTTGCTGCCTTTGCATTTGCTTGGAAATTTTAGCGCCTACTTCTTTTAGCCATAACTTTTAAATGGTAAGTCATCTATTTGTGAAATTTTGATATGTTTTACAATGGATTATTGGCTTTCCATAGGCTGTAAGCACGCTTGATTCGACCTTTGGATGAATTTTTAGTGATTTATTTAGTTTCAGTTTGTTGTATAACTTGTATTCCTCATATGCGGTTGTATTTTGAGGTATACTTGAATACATACATACTTTGCTTATACTTTTTATACAAGTATATATACTTGTATTTATACAAGTATTTATACAAGTATTCTATAAGTATTCTATAAGTATTATACATAATATTTGTACAAGTATTTGTACAAGTATTATACCAAGGATTTATACAAGTATTTATATAAGTATTTGTATAAGTATTATTCAAGTATTTATACTTTATATTTGTATAAGACTTGTATAAGTATAATACAAGTATAACTTGAAAGCTTGAAGAAATATTGTGCAAGTATAGAACATACTTGCACGGCTTCCTCTCATGTTCCCTGCAAGTTCTAGTAGCAGCTAGGAACCCGGCGTTTTCCCAAGGCGAATTCTCTCTACCCGACAGCGGTGTCGTGGTGAGAGTCTTAGTCCTAAGAAACACTGGATCTTTTGTGCCTCTAGTTTCTCAAGTGCAAGATGAGATTCATAAAGTTCATAAAATTGAAGAATTTATATAAAAACATACTTTATTAACCCTAACATATTCTGCCTTTAGAAACCCGCCCTCAATTTTGCTCATAAATCCTAGGATATCACATCAATTGAAGCAAAATTTGGACACAAGGTACTTAAGAGAGTAAAGAAGCAAACCCCATAAACCTTTTGATTATAACTCATGTGGTTAGAGAGAACCATGTTGTCAAAGTAATTCCTCCATGCTGCCTTTGATTCTGGACCCCCTTTGCTTCACACCTTCATTGCTCTTCATTAAAGAAGACCTAAGTGCTGAAATTTGGTAGGCTTATAGCTTATCTCATGTTGTAAACACCCTCCAAATATTGCTCCAAGAGCCTTCTCCAAACTTGAGTTATAGGTTCCATCCTTCTTCTTTAATTTTGCCTTCTAACAATTCTGGATCCAACCACAATTTTCCTCATAACTCCTCGAATATAACTCCAATAGCAATCAATTTTTTACACAACTTAAAAGACTTATATATCTACAAACTCCAACAAATTTTACTCAAAATACTACTCTGATCACAAAGATATGCTCCCTCAAACTTCACTGATTTGGAGATAGACCCCTGTCACTTTGAAAGAACATAACATTTTATTTATAAGACTAATGAGTATCAAACTTACACTCATCTCTTCCTTAACTTACATAGATCATGTCTATCAAATTTCACACTCAAATTCGTCTCCTAAATCTCTTTATACCCAAAAAAACCCACACACATGCACTGCCCATATAAACCCTCAACCTTGCCTTCACTCTATTTCTCTTTTCATTCAAACCGGTTACAATTTCACTCATAACTCTTTGCTCAGAGGTCATATTGACTTGAGATTTTGACACAAAGTAGTTAACTCTATAAGGAACAAAAACCCAACAAATTTCGCCACTAAAGTCTAAGTGGTTTCCAAGAACCAAGGCCCGAATTTAGTAACCCTCTCTGCCCTAGTCTTAAACACTTGCACTTTTCACGACTCATATCTCCTTTGATTCTTAATCAAAAGACATGAAAATTGTCTCTATGAGTTTCTTATCTTGTCTACTACAAACCTACAAAGACTCGCATCTAAAATCCTCTCTAAGCTTCTTCTACACACAAAAATGTATACTGCCTATCAAAAAGAAATCCTATCTCTCCAAAAAAACTCTCCCCCTTCTTCTTCACGACCCCTCCTTGTCATCTCCTTCCTGGTCTTCTTTATCCTCTTGGTCAAAAAGACCTCTTAGCCCATGTCTTTTCCACTTCCTCAACCTTTTCTTTTTTACTAACTTGAAGAAATTTCACTTTTCAAGGTAAATTTCCATTGTATCTTCTTACTACTAATTTTCTATCAACCTTTCTTCTAATCTTAATCTTTTTATTTTAATGCATTCTTTTATGTTTTTCACACTATGTTTTGATTTACAACACGATAGCGGCATGCAAAAGAATAAGAGAACCTATACAAAGCATTTTTGATAGTATCATAATAAGTGCCACATCAAAGATAGGATCAGGCATTATGGACATAATACATCGTCTTTGAGTATTCATAAAATAACTTTTTTAATTATATGTACGTCAGACTTACCTTGATATTAGCTATGGACAGCTCTTGCACTAATAACTTAAAGTTGTATGGTATTTGGTGTTCTTTTGTATTCTTGCTCTTACAACTTATGGAAGGACTGCCAGAGCATATGTATCCACAATCATTGCATATCCACACTTGACATAGATCGAAAGTATTCTTGAATTTCTCAAGAAGCATCGATGATGTTCCATGTGCCACAAGATAATCTTTTTTCATCTCTCAAAATCGTAGTCCTCCCCTTCTCAATCTCCTTTTAACTGGTTGTTTTGTTAGACTTTGTATAATACCTTTAGATATCAAATGAACCTTATCTTTGGCTTACGTTCATGGTTTCATATATAAATTGTTGAAGATAAGGTTATTATTTTAATTATTTAATTATTTAATGAAGATAACTTTAAATGTACATTCATTTATATTTACGTTGTCATATTATAAATTAAAAAATAGTGTGAAAAACATAAAAGAATGTATTAAAATAAAAAGATTAAGATTAGAAGAAAGGTTGATAGAAAATTAGTAGTAAGAAGATAGAATAGAAATTTATCTTAAAAAGTGAAATTTCTTCAAGTTAGTCCAAAGGAAAAGGTTGAGGAAGTGGAAAAGACATGGACTAAGAGGTATTCTTGACCAAGAGGATAAAGAAGACCAAGAGGGAGATGACAAGGAAGGGTCGTGAAGAAGAAGAAGGAGAGTTTTTTTGGAAGGCATAGGATTTTCTTTTCATAGGCAGTATATATTTTTGTGTGTAGAAGAAGCTTGAGGAAGATTTTAAGTGTGAATTTTTGTAGGTTTGTAGTAGACAAGATAAGAAACTCATAGAGATAGTTCTTATGTCTTTTGATTAAGTATCAAGAGAGATAAGAGTCGTGAAAGTTGCAGGTGTTTAAGACTAGGGCAGTGAGGGTTACTAAATTTCGGGCCTTGGTTCTTAGAAACCACTTGCACTTTAGTAGCAAAATTTGTTGGATTTTAGTTCCTTATAGAGTTAATTACTTTGTGTCAAAATCTCAAGTCAATATGACCTCTGAACAAAGAGTTATGAGTGAAATTGTAACCACTTTGAATGAAAAGAGAAATAGAGTGAAGGCAAGGTTGAGGGTTTGTATGGGCAGTGCATGTGTGTGGGTTTTTTTGGATATAAAGGGAGTTAAGAGATGAATTTGAGTGTAAAATTTGACAAGCATGATCTATGTAAGTTAAGAAAGAGATGAGTGTAAGTTTGATACTCATTAGTCTTATAAATAAAATGTTATGCTCTTTCAAAGTGACAGGGGTCTATCTACAAATCAGTGAAGTTTGAGAGAGCATAACTTTGTGATCAGAGTAGTATTTTGAGTAAAATTTATTGGGATTTGTAGATATATGAGTCTATTAAGTTGTGTAAAAAACTGATTGCTATTGGAATTATATTCGAGGAGTTATGAGGAAAATTGTGGTCAGATCCAGAGTTGTTAGAAAGCAAAATTAAAGAAGAAGGATGGAACCTATAACTCAAGTTTGGAGAAGAGTTTTGGAGCAATATTTGAAGGGTGTTTATAACATGAGACAAGCTATAAGCCTACCAAATTTTAGCACTTAGGTCTTCTTTAATGAAGAGCAATGAAGGTGTGAAGCAAAGGGGGTCTAGAATCAAAGGCAGCATGGAGGGATTACTTTGACAACATGGTTCTCTCTAACCACATGAGTTATAATCAAAAGGTTTATAGGATTTTCTTCCTTACTCTCTTAAGTACTTTGTGTCCAAATTTTGCTTCAATTGGTGTGATATCCTAGGATTTATGAGCAAAATTGAGGGCGGGTTTCTAAAGGCAGAATATGTTAGGGTTAATAAAGTATGATTTTTTAAAAATTCTTCAATTTTATGAACTTTATGAATCTCATCTTGCACTTGAGAAACTAGAGGCACAAAAGACCCAATGTTTCTTAGGGCTAAGACTCTCACCACGACAACATAAGCAAGGAAGCACTGAGTACATTTACATTTATGTTCATTTATGTTTATATAAGGTTAATTTATGTAAGGTTATTTATTTATGTAATGGTTTATTGAGCCTTATCTTTGGCTTATGCTCAAGGTTATAGAACCTCTAGTTCTATTGTAAAACTTAGGACTTGATATATTTGGATCTGCACCAACAATATCAGCAATAATCTTATCATAGAGAAAAGAAAATCTTTCATCTATCTTCCTCCCAAACTCTGCTAATATCGCTGCTGCAGCAACAAGAAGTCTTACGTTCATATCACATGCCTCGATGCCTAGTAGTATTGTTTCAGGTTCTCTTTTCATCTCTGGTCCAATATCAAAGTACTTTTTGAATAACGATAATATGTCTGTAGATGTTCTAATATCTTCTTTGTCTAATAATGAGCTAGTCATAGGTTCCAATCTATAGGAGGATCAATGATGGTATTTGTAATTTTGAAGTGGTTGCATCCAAAGAATCCTTTGTTTGCGCTAAATGGAAATAGATGCGCAGCTCTGAGAATCATATTTCTTGATGTATCTATTTCCTTATCAAAGCTTGATGCTATCTTTCCTCATAGCACAAACATCACTTGTCCCTTTGAAGAACACAATCTTATACACATCTTTGTGAAGCGGTACCACAGAGAATTGTGGCTCCTATTGGAGAGCACTCTCAGTTGTCAATGCAATATTTAATAACAGTACCTCCCGCTTGTATTATTTGATAAGATCACCATGGGAAAGAATGATTAATCCTTCTATTTCTTTGGAGATCTCTTAAAATATGTTTACCAGTAATGGAGGAGTAAGATATTCTTTATTAACAGAGAATGACAATCCATTAGCCCTATTAACACCTTTATAGGATTCTTGTCCAAACATTACAATTCTTACATTGCTTAATGGTGTTTCATAGAAGGCTCTCAACACATTGTCTAGTGTCGAGAACATAACAACTCCTCTATCAATCTCTCTCTATAGTATAAATACTATCCCATCTAGTTCATCAGCCATAGAAATCATAAATTCTTCCCATCCAAAGGGCAGCGACACAATCATGAGGAGATAGTATAGATTCAATGCTGAGTGTATGACTATGAAGGGTATCAAATTGCCAAAAATATCTGAAGATATTAATAACAAGTCCTTCCTTGAGTAGAAGAGACAAAAAACACCATTGCTGTAGAAGAGAGTACAGAAGCTTATCCTATATGTAAGAGCAAAAAGATTGTGTCTATAGGCATCCACAAGGAATCAATCGATGAAAGAATGATTATAATATTTGAATATCCTAATTACTATCATAAATAGTAAATATAAAAAGTTTTTTTATATCTGGCTATTGTTTGAGTTATCCTTTCCATAACAAAATTATACGATATCCTCACCATCTCTTATAGTCCCATCGTACTGAGCAACTACATCTTACATTGACTTAAAAAGGCGTCTCTGTATGTACCCAACATCAGATGTGTTAATATCAATGTTTATTAAACCTTCTCTGCCTCCTTGACAATAAAAGAAATATTCTATAGAATTGAGACCTTGAAAGTATGAACTAACAACAAAGCCTTGTCCTTCAAGCGAGCTTGTGTACGGTCTGTACCATGCTAATATCTACGATTTGGCACCACCGTCTTTGGTCTCTCTTCTATTATCCATTACTGATCTACTAACAATACTATCTATCTCAAGTTGACCAGGCTTCTTTTAGACTCACTCTCTATCATTATAACCAATGAATTACTACTACTAAGAGATTGCTTTATTATTCTTTGGCTTTTGTTTCTAAGATTGTTAAAAATAGTGCATATGTTCTCATCATCCTCATCCACATTAGGTATGTTAATAATTCCTACCTTACATATGCAATCATTATATCCTACACTCAACCCTCTTCAAGAAGCCATCTGTCCACGATCTTTTGCAATGATTCGAGAAATGGTAGAACATCCCCCTTGCTACCATTTATAAAAACATCTCTTATTATACTTTTTATCTCACTAGATGTAATAGAAAAAGATAATGGTTCTTTTTTACCTCTTACTGTTTGCACAAGAGAAAGTATAAGATCCCTTGAGGTGTGTATGTTAGTATTGTTAACATCGAGACTAGATATTACAAGACAGCCATGGAGTGTTGATCTCTTTAGTACCTTATCTATCTTATGCATTATGAACGATCCTGTAACTATATCTTGTATTGCATGTATTACGGGCATGGAATTTTGAGGTGATGTATGCACTTATTGATAGCTAAAAGCATCCTATACTCTACCTTTGATGGATAAGAAGAAGTATAGAATATATTCATCTCATCTCCATCAAAGTTTGCATTAAATGCTGGACAAACAAACGGTGTCATGTTGCAGCACGTTTATATAGTGAAAGGTATAGATAAGAGTAATTTATATTTAATACTTATTTATCTTAGTTCAATAGGAACTTAAGATATTTAAGAAAAGGATTATGGAAGCCTCTTAGATTATTTTCTTGTTTTAATAGCTAATAGATAAAAGTTAGTTATTAAAGTTTTCTTCTAGGCTATATAAACTCTATTACTGATTTTGAAAAGCCATAAGTTAATTAATATAGGATAGAAAAGAAAAATAGTTATTATGGTTGATACTAGGATCAAGTTGAGGATAGGCTTTAACTTAAAAAATCCTTAAAATTAGTTGAATTGATATCCAAGGAAAGACCAGGTATGAGACAGGGTTGAAATCAGACCTCTAAGAACAAAAACAACCGCCAAAGGCAAGGAAAGAGGACATTCAAAGATTAGCGCTTAGGATTGGATAGCTAGCTTGACAAGGGTTTCAGGGGCATTTAGCTTGCAACCATAGGATTATGGAGGACTTAGCAATTGCTATTCAAAGTCAGGGTTTGTATTGATGATTTGGGTTTTTATATAAGACAATGATGGCTTGCATTGTTGAGTGATTTGTAAAATTTGTGAAGCATCTACAGTTCAAAATTTGATGTTATCTGGATTGTTGAGTGATTTGTAAAATTTGTGAAGCATCTACAGTTCAAAATTTGATGTTATCTGGATTGTTGAGTGTGCTAAATGTATACAAATTTTTTTGTCAATCTAACATTGCAATCAGGAGATATTTGAGTTTTGATACAAAGGGTTGTCGGAAGTTGGCAGTTTAGGGTTGGATAGGATTTTTGTGATAAGTAAAAATCCACTAATTGGATCAATGTAATTTTTGGTATGCTAATAGATGACTTGTAGATTGAGTTACAATCCAAGTTTGAGCTAAAGTTAATAATGGAAGAAGGAGAAATCACCACTGGAGTTTCTACATCAATCTTCAAGTTGGCGGCCGAGTGTCATCAGTGCGCTTTTTGGGCGTTTTCTTGCAATCTGTAAGTTGGGTTGGGCTAAAATTTTCTAAGCATGTAAAAGGCTTATATCAGCATTTGTGTGAAAAATTTCACACTAAGTGGACAGTTAGATTAAAAATTATTACTTGTCAAAGCTCACTGATTAAGATTAGGACTTATAAACAAAAATAAAAATTGCTTAATTATAAAAGAAACAAGGTAATTGGGATATATGTATGGTTTATTTTACTAAGAGGAGTGTTTTTAAACACTTTTGAATTGAAGCTCAAATTATATTCCTTATACATGGATAAAACCTATTAGGTTTTTTTGAGTATTTACAAACAGTTCTTTACCTTCTACAGCCAAGTGCCCGGTGCATTCTCAAACAAGACAACACGTAATACGATATAAGTAATGAACCCAACGTAAACGTTTGGGGTGGAAGGTATTGGCTTTTATTGTGGTTATTTGGAATTAATGGCACAAGAAAAAAAAAAGGTGGATTTTTGAGTTATTGGTGGAGCTTCAAGTGGATCTTCTAGTGGAGCTTCTTCTGGTAGACAAGGTATGTATCTAGACCCGAACATTGCAAACATATTTCAAGCTTTTACATTAATTATGCAACAACAACAAGAAAAAGATCGGAAGGAGGCTTTGGCAATCAAAGCACTGCAAGCAGTGGTTAACAAGGTTGACCAGTTTGACGGGAAGGACATATCTAAGTATTTGAGGTGTTATATGCGGGAAATGGAATTGAATTGAGTCTCTGAAAGTGACATGATTTTATTATTTGGACTTGCTACAATACCGGAGATAAGAGAACATGTGAAATCAATTACAGAGTAATTTGGAAGCTCTTGGGAGGAATTCTCTCATGCATTGAGAAATGAGTATTTCTTAGAAGACTCTGATCGAGTTACTAAGAAATCATTCTTGGAATGGATTGAGCGTCTTAACAAGAAATTGCAAGCTACTAAATTATTAAGGAAGTTTGAAAGACAATATTCTTGGTTATCAAAAATAGAAAAGATAACTTTGGAACCAAACAAGGTTGAGTTATTTCTTCAAGCAACAGATGGAAAATTACAAGAAAGGTTGGAGATTTCTCTTGAAGATACAGAAGAAGATGAAGGATTAACAACAAATTGGAAGAAGGTCGAGGATGCAATAGGATTGTTGGCAAAAAAAGAAAGGAGGAAGGACAGGAGGAGTATCCAAAGAATGGTGCAGATACCTAAAACTCAAGTGCCCACTTCACGGTTGATGGTACCTATTGTTCAACCTTCAACAACTACATCAAAAAAAAAAGATATGGGGATTGAAGAACTTATACGCGGAATGCGAGATCTTCAAATTAAATTTGCAAAGCTTGAAGAGAAGACTTCTGTAATGAATTCAAAATCTACTTTTAAGCAAGGGTATGTGCAAAGATGCATATGGTGTGATGATGATTTCCATTCTCAAAATGATTGTAGTGAATTTAATAAAATGGTCCAACAAGGCATTGTGAGATGGAAAGATGGAAAGGCGGCGTTAAAAGATACCAGTGATATTCTCCAAATCAACTTTGGTAAGGGAGATATAAAAGCATTGGTTAAGGATTATTTGGCAGCGAATGGGATTGCAGTAATAGAAATTGCAAGTTATGGTTCTAGAATTTTCTAGAAATATTGAACCAAGTGGGGTTTGATCTTCTGCCATTTCTACAATGTATAAGAAGAAGATGCCACGAGAAGCTTTATTAAGGACTGCGGCGATAATTCGTGGAACTACGGATTGGGAGGATCCTGTAAAAGCTTTATCAGTACATGCCTATATTATTAAAAATCAACATGAAGCCTTGATAGAAGAAAAGAGAGGACAATATTCTAACGATAGAAGAAAAGGAAATTCTTCAAAAAGACAAACTCGAGGAGATAAGGCTCGTGAGATGGCACCACACGAATTACCAACAAAGGATGTTTCAGTATCTTTAAAAAAAAAATCAAAGGACTTAGGAAAAAAAGGTAAGTCAACGACTTACAAACTTCTTTCTGATATTGAAGCAGCAATAGATTTAAAGGGGGTGCTTGAAGAACGTGTCTTTAATGCTAAAGTTGAATTCACATTGAAGAAAATATTGGATATTGCAAAGAACGAATTCGATGATGTCATTATTGACAGTATTAAGCGAAAGAGGCAATTAATGGGTGAAATTGGATCAAATCATGCTATTGATGCACATATATGTAAAGATGAAGAAGATGAAGTTGGCAACTGTTATAAACAGTCAACAAATGGAGGAAGGAATTATAATCAAAAAACACGTTTTGATGATCTAAGTGATAAGGAGAAAGAAATTTTGAGTCATTATACTCGAAAGCATTGGGCTAGAGCAACTACAAAGGCATTAGTAAAGATCAAAGATATGGATGAGCCAGTTGTTGCCTTGATTGACCATGGTTCAGAAATAAATCTTATGTCTAAGGATCTTTACATGAAACAGAAGTGGCCAATTGATATGGAGCATGGATGGATAATACGGGCAGCTAATAATACACAAGGTGAGTTGTATGGTGCTTGCCCAGATGTGAAGGTTCGGATTAGCAATGTTGCAATAGAAAAAAATTTCTTTATTCAAGATACAACAACTTATCCTCTTATATTGGGACAACCGTACATTATTGCAACTCGAATGGAAACAAAAGTCCTCGATGATAGATCAGCCTATACACGGATTTGTAGTGAAGATGGAAAAAAGGCAGTACAATTTTTGACTGTTCCTCCAAATCATGAACGTAATCGAGACAAATTGAGAGAGAAACCATTGCCATTGAAGAATTTACGGATTTTTGAGGAGTACTACTATAAAGCAGGATTACGGAGGTATAAAAGGGGAGGTACTCTAGCAAGATATATGTACCTTTGATGCAGGATTTATTGGCATTTTTAAAAATGGGAGTGTTATGTATAAGAGGATTGAGGATCTAAAAAGAAATGAGAGAAAAAGATTATGTACTCTTAAAAGAAAATTATATGGATTAAAAATATTAGAAGATGATGAAAAGATTATTGGTATTTATGAAGAAAATGGATTGGAAGATCTTTTAGAACTGATTACATCTGTTGGATTAGGTGATGATGATAAAATTATACAGATTCATTCGAAAGAAGTTTATGATATGATTGAATCTTTTCAAACGCCAAAGGTTATGGTTGAAATAAAATACAAGACAGTAGATAAGAAGGTAAAACCCGTTGCTGGGTCTTTGCCAAAAGACTGTAAAGAACAGGTAGAAGAAGCATCAAGAGAAAAGAGCTTGAGGGATCCAAGAAATATTGGATATAAGTTTACTGAAGAAACTTTTGAAGAATTAAAGATTGGTTCTGATGGTTTCTTGTTGCCAGAGGAAATTGTGTTCTTCAAAGAAATGCTAGCAAAACGAGGTAAATCATTTGCCTTTGAATCTCATGAAATTGGGTGTGTGGATCCAAATATTGTAATTCCTATGGTTATTTTCACTATATCACTTGTACCTTGGAATCTGAGGCCAATTGTAATGCCAAGGGCACAATTACCGAGTTTGATAGAATTATTAAAAGAAAAGATGAAGATGAAGATTTTAAAGCCTTCTTTTGCACTATATTCTAGCCGATGGTTTACAGTGCCTAAGAAAAATGGATCATTACAATTTATTCAAGATATGCAGCTAGTAAATGCAGTGACTATCAGAAATACAGGAATTGGACCAATAGTAGATGAATTTGTTGAAGCATTTGCAGGAAGGACAATTTATTTAATGGGTGACTTGTATTCAAGCTATGACCAATTTCAACTAGCAAAAGAAAGTAGAGACATGACAACAATGAGAACTCCACTTGGATTAGTTAAAATGTGTACTCTTCCTTAAGGTGCTACTAATTCAGTTGCACATATAATGAGCGGGATGAATAAGGTATTGAGGGATTTTATTCCTGAGAAGACTATGTCTTTTTTAGATGATGTTCCTATTAAAGGGTGCAAAGAAGAAAACAAGGATGAAACTTTAGATAAAAAGGGGTGTCGCAAGTATGTTGTCAATCATATACAAGATTGTGAAAAGATATTGACTCGGCTTGAAGAAGCTCATCTTACATTATCAGGTATAAAATCTATATTTGGAATAGAAGAAGTTATAATTGTTGGACATTTATGTGGATTTTATGGAAGAAAACCAGATCTAGTCAAGGTTGATGCAATTAGAAGAATAAAAGAAGATTGCAATTTTTTAATAGAGGTGCGTAGGTTTTTGGGTGCATGTGTGTTTTATCATATTTGGATTCCTCACTATGCTCATATAGCGGATCTATTGTATGAATTGTTACGCAAAGGTTATCATTTTAAATGGGAAGAAAAGCATATCAAAGCTATGCAGATATTGAAGGAATTATTAATATCACCTCCAATATTGAGAAAAATTGATTATAAGTGCAATAGACCAGTGATTCTTACAATGGATACTAGTCCAATTGCTATTGGGTGGGCAGTGGATCAAGATGATTCAAATGGACATAGATTTGCAGTTTGATTTGGAACTAAGGTTTTAAGTGCACGCCAATGTGCATATTCTCAAGTGAAAAGGGAATTATGGGGAGTTGTTTCAACTATGAAAGTTGAAAGGGATTATTTAATTGGGGCAACAGTAGTGGTAGAAACAGATTGTTTACCTTTGCTTGAAATGATTACTAATTGCACAACTCCAGACATTGCAATGTTAAGATGGATTGCTTATATCAAGTCATTAAATCCAAAATTTAAGCATGTTGCGGGAAAGGACAATTGCGTAGCAGATATGTTATCTTGAGCAATATATAATGGAGAAGATGAAATGATAGAGGATATTGATGATGTGGGTACTAAATTTTATTCAATTTCACAATTGAACAAGGAAAATAAGCCATTTCATGAAGAAAATTATGAAGGAGATTTATTGGATATTGGATATTATTTGAGCACGTTAAGCAAGCATGCTAATTGGTCAGTTGAAAAATTTAAATAGATCAGGAGAAAAGCATACAAGTTCATATTACAAAGGAGATTTCTATGAAAGAGGCCAAAATCAAACATTGGTATGCCACAACGAGTAGTAGGTATCAAAGAAGATCAACAAGAATTACTCAAGGAATTTCATAATAGTTTATGGGTAGGGCATAGAGAAATTTGGGCTACTTTTGCTAAGTTCAAGGAATGATGTTGGTAGAAGAATATGTATTGAGATGTAACTTCATTTGTAGAATCTTGTGTGGCTTGTCAAATATATTCAAATATACGACATCGAGATGGTTTGCATCCAACATATCCTTTGGCCATTCATTTTAAATGGGTTGTGGATTTGGTTATTATGCCAATGGGACTATGGCAAATGAGATATTTAGTTTTGGCTCGTGAGGATTTATCAAACCAAATAGAAGGCAGGGCTTTAAGAACAAAGTCTACAGAAGGAATTTGCAAATTTTTACTTGAGGATGTTATTTGCCACTACGGATGTGTGAGAAAGATCACTGCAGATTGTGGAGAATTAAATGCACATGAAGCTCGTGAATTCTTTAAGAGATGTGGAGTTAAATTATCATTGACCACAACTTATAATCCAAAAGGGAATGCAAAGAGTGAACGTGGACATCCACCAATATTAAAAGCCTTGGTTAAAGCTTGCAATGGAAGAACGAGAGAATGGCCTCAACTTCTACCTTATGTATTATGGGCTGGTCGAATAATACATAATTCGGTGACAGGATATATGCCAATGGAACTCATGACAGGTCAAAAACCTATTATGCCAATTGAAGAACAAGTGCCAACTTGGAGTGTACTACCTTGGGAAGATGGATTAACAAGAGAAGAGTTACTAGCTATTAGAATTCGACAGCTTGAACAAAGATCAAAAGATGTAGAACTAGCATTAAAACGGTTACAAAAGGCAAGGCTAAAGAACAAGGCCCGGTTTGATAAACAACATCGATTGAGGCCTAAAGCAATTGAAGAAGGTAATTGGGTACTTGTTTATGACAACAGTTTGGATAACCAGCATAGTATCTTACGGAAATTTTCAAAACGTTGGTTTGGACCTTATGTAGTAGTAACAGTTCAAGACAATGCCACATATTTATTGAAGGAATTGGATGGTACAAGGTTGAAGATACCTATTGCTGGGAAGCGAATAAAAATTTTCAAAAGACGAGATGGAAAAATAAACGTGGAAGATCATATTGAAGATATCAGTGACTTTGAAGAAGACAATTTTATTGAAATGGATAATGAAGGAGAACTTGGTGCAGAAAATGAAGAGATGGTATGATGCCAACTATGACATATGCTTCATTTGGCGCATACCGGAGGATGCGCAGATTCAGAGGGGGTGGATATCATGTTGCAACACGTTTATATAGTGAAAGGTATAGATAAGAGTAATTTATATTTAATACTTATTTATCTTAGTTCAATAGGAACTTAAGATATTTAAAAAAAGGATTATGGAAGCCTCTTAGATTATTTTCTTGTTTTAATAGCTAATAGATAAAAGTTAGTTATTAAAGTTTTCTTCTAGGCTATATAAACTCTATTACTGATTTTGAAAAGCCATAAGTTAATTAATATAGGATAGAAAAGAAAAATAGTTATTATGGTTGATACTAGGATCAAGTTGAGGATAGGCTTTAACTTAAAAAATCCTTAAAATTAGTTGAATTGATATCCAAGGAAAGACCAGGTATGAGACAGGGTTGAAATCAGACCTCTAAGAACAAAAACAACCGCCAAAGGCAAGGAAAGAGGACATTCAAAGATTAGCGCTTAGGATTGGATAGCTAGCTTGACAAGGGTTTCAGGGGCATTTAGCTTGCAACCATAGGATTATGGAGGACTTAGCAATTGCTATTCAAAGTCAGGGTTTGTATTGATGATTTGGGTTTTTATATAAGACAATGATGGCTTGCATTGTTGAGTGATTTGTAAAATTTGTGAAGCATCTACAGTTCAAAATTTGATGTTATCTGGATTGTTGAGTGTGCTAAATGTATACAAATTTTTTTGTCAATCTAACATTGCAATCAGGAGATATTTGAGTTTTGATACAAAGGGTTGTCGGAAGTTGGCAGTTTAGGGTTGGATAGGATTTTTGTGATAAGTAAAAATCCACTAATTGGATCAATGTAATTTTTGGTATGCTAATAGATGACTTATAGATTGAGTTACAATCCAAGTTTGAGCTAAAGTTAATAATGGAAGAAGGAGAAATCACCACTGGAGTTTCTACATCAATCTTCAAGTTGGCGGCCGAGTGTCATCAGTGCGCTTTTTGGGCGTTTTCTTGCAATCTGTAAGTTGGGTTGGGCTAAAATTTTCTAAGCATGTAAAAGGCTTATATCAGCATTTTTGTGCAAAATTTCACACTAAGTGGACAGTTAGATTAAAAATTATAGCTTGTCAAAGCTCACTGATTAGGATTAGGACTTATAAACAAAAATAAAAATTGCTTAATTATAAAAGAAACAAGGTAATTGGGATATATGTATGGTTTATTTTACTAAGAGGAGTGTTTTTAAACACTTTTGAATTGAAGCTCAAATTATATTCCTTATACATGGATAAAACCTATTAGGTTTTTTTGAGTATTTGCAAACAGTTCTTTACCTTCTACAGCCAAGTGCCCGGTGCATTCCCAAACAAGACAACACATAATACGACAATGGGTTAATTCTTATTGTATAGGAATCTGCCATAACTCTTACTCTGAAATTCATGAGAGATATTCTTTGAAGAGATGGCTGTCTGTTGAGTAGTACATAGTCTCCATCCTTTTCCACTTTTATATTATTGGAGAATGCCTTAGGTATACCTACCTCATTAATACTCAGATTTGGATCTGGAATTATAACGGCTCTTACACACTGCTTGTTTTTCTTATCTAGAATGTACTTGCTGAATGTACCATTTTTTCCAGTTATTCTGCTTGTTAAAGACTTGTCCTCTACTGCTTGAACGTCCTTGCCTAATATTCTACAGTAGTCCCTGTAGACGGCAGGCGCGTTGCTATTGTTTCTTAGAATGGAATTATAGATTCTGTATAGACTATCATCGGGACCCAATGATAGTCTAATGCAGTTTGGAGCAACAGGTATAGAGTCCATTACAAAGTCCTTGGAATTAGAAGACTTATAGTCTAGAGTATGCTATTGCTCAGGAGTTAGAGTACAGAACATGCTCTTTATAATAGAAGATGATACAATATAACCTGATTCCTTCTTATCAATAAGGCACATTTTTTTAGGATTGAACTTATATATTTTTGTATGATCACTATATTTATTGCATATCCTTCTTTGTTTAACTTTCGTAATAGAATCAAACAATGTGTACCTAAAGCATATCATCTCTGCACTTCTTACTATGTCTTTTAAACACAAAAGGTTAAAGATAGATGTACCAAGTAATATAGATTTCATATACCTTGGACAATTCTTTGGATCTAAGTATGTTGAATAGTACATAGATGCTCCCATTTCCAAAGCAGGAGAATCAATATCATCTTCGTTTTTGATCTACAATGATGAGACTTGCATAAGCTCCTCTGTGGAATAATAAGAGAACAAAATAATCCTAGCTTGAGCAAACATGATAACAGTATTATATGAAATCAAAAAGGAACATAATATGCTCCTATCAGCATAGAACTGAAAGGTTCCTATGAACGTCTTAGTCTAAAAGTATACTCATTCCTAGGTATTAAACTCAATAGAAGTTTAGTAATGGACTTCTCAGTGTTTACAAGAAATATGGATCTAGATGGGGGCATCGTCAGACTTTATGATGATATGCTATTAGACGTTGTCAAGGTGATCAAAGAAATAACGATAGATAGTAATAATATTTTTAAAGACGTATATGTTGTCTCAGATTAAAGAAATTACCAAGACTATACCAACATATTGAGCACATATAAATATAATATTGTTACAGATGGTAGTACGATCATGTCTATTCCAATCCCAATTGTTTATTGTTACAAACCATTGGAAGGTACTTCTGCCATAAAAAGGATCATTTGTCATAGAAGGCTGAAGTAAGGTCCTAATGTGCCAAGAGAAGAACTATACCTTTCGATATCTTACACGAAGAGATAAGTGCAAGCTGAGGCTTCTTAAGTGCCATAGTAAAGTGTGCATGGACAAAGAAGTATCAAAAGTTATATTGTCACAGAAACATCTTGTTAACATATTTGTCGTGATGAGGAGCCTTGGCAAGTTTATTGTAGAGGCAAAGAATATGATACTATTATGGATAGAACATTCAAAGCAAGTGGCACGACTCCTCTTAGAGTCACAATTAGAGATGTCTACAACCAATAGTGATGATGATATTCCAACAAAAAGATTATTAGAAGCTCTTGATAACAACAGAAAAGCAATAACACTGTCTCTTATAATCTGCAGACTTATAGAGACCTTATTATTGCTCAGATCAAAAGATGATAGAGATTGCTTAAGCTTCAAACATGTACATACTCCCGCAAATATCGTATTAAAATATATAACAAAGAGAATCAGCAATATCGATTGTCAGAGGATAAAGAGTAGTATCAGCAAACAGAAGGCGTATATGGTCACTGTAATAAATAGAATATCAAAAGACATCGAAGGTAATTTCAAAACAAGGATATGAGATGGGTACTTGTAATCTGAAGATAAGAGAACGATATCTCAGGCACTATCAACAAAATCCATCCTTGACTTCTTATCTCATATAAGACGGATCGAGGTTAATTCTAAAGAGAGAGAAAATATTGTGATGAGACAGATATATCAAATCTAGCTTGAATACATATGCCCTTATGAGACACTAGAGGACATCGATGTAGATGTTATAAAGTACATATCATTGACGCATATTATAACACCTTATGTTGATCAGAGCAGCGTACTTAGCTGTATTAGTCCATTATGCGATGAAAAAGATGCCTTATTTGTCAACAATATCTTCATTGCAAGAACATCAAAAGATGAGGTATTCAGGGACATAAAGGTATACAGAAGGAGCAACCAGATTGCAGCATTTGTATCTATCTATTTCTCCTCTAATAAAGATATTCACATACAAACAATTAGAAGTAGATATGCTAGACCTCTTATGACATGCTCTAATGGCTAACCCTCAATATGCATTAATACAAGGCTGTATATACAGAGGCGTCGAGAGAGATTTGCCGAACGGCGGGTTCTAGCTGCTACTAGAACTAGCACGGAACATGAGAGGAAGCCGTGCAAGTATGTTCTATACTTGCACAATATTTCTTCAAGCTTCAAGTTATATATTATACTTGTACAAGTCTTGTACAAATATAAAGTATAACACTTGAATATTTAATGTACAAATACTTATATAAATACTTGTATAAACTTGGTACTTGTATAAATATTATACACTTGTAGAATACTTTGAATATAAATACAAGTATATATAATATAAATACAAGTATATATACTTGTATAAAAGTATAAGCAAAGTATGTATGTATTCAAGTATACCTCAAAATACAACCGCATATGAGGAATACAAGTTATACAACAAGCTGAAACTAAATAAATCACTAAAAATTCATCCAAAGGTCGAATCAAGCGTGCTTATAGCCTATGGAAAGCCAATAATCCATTGTAAAACATATCAAAATTTCACAAATAGATGACTTACCATTTAAAAGTTATGGCTAAAAGAAGTAGGCGCTAAAATTTCCAAGCAAATGCAAAGGCAGCAAAGCTCCTCTTCACTTCAGCCTTTGTTGTGATCACTTCCCTTCTCCAAATTAGACATGCAATAGCTTTTTAGAAAGTTCACTCCATCATCTAGCTTGCCCTAAAATTTTGCATGCATGCCTCTCAAATTCCAGTTTTTGTAGCTAGTCGATTCTACTCTTCAAACCCTAGCAACAATTTTCCCTCTTTGACACTTCACGGCTTATAAAACTTTCATCAAAGCTCCAAATGTATTGATTTTTGTTTTTGTGGAAAGCTTATACAAGCTTCTAAAAGCACCTAAATTATCAAAAAGATTGAAGAGACTGTCCGACTTGGGTGGTTGAACAAAGTTTCTGCCCCTCTTCGTCGGGTGGCAGCAAACCCTTTCCCACTCTCAAGCTCACAACTTTTGCTCTCCAACTCCAAATGCTACAAGAGATATCTTGATAGAAAGCTAACACAATTTTCCACACTCTTTGTAAATTTCACTAAGAAAGAGTTGAAATCAAACTTGCAGTAGCAGCTCGAAATTTCTGCCCCTCTTCATCGGGTGGCAGCAAACCTCACTCTACTAAAACAAGCATAATTAATTGCTTACAACTCCAAAACAAGCAAGTGAGTAGGTTCTAGAATCCTCACAACTTGAAGAACACACCTACAAATTTTCATTACAAATGCTTCTATATCTACGGAGCTATCTCTCTCCAAATTCACTACTCAAAAACTCCCTCTTCTCTCGGTCTAGCTAGAGGAGTATATCTCCCTTTCTTTCCATATTAGACTATGAGACACTCACATGGGCAGCAAAATCCTATTATATGGGGCTTATTCACCCCATGCTCTTCTTTCTTATCCTTCATAAGGTCCATTCTACCTCAAAAGTCAACAAGAAAGGTAAAACAACCTTTACCTTTTTTCTAATGACAAAAGAGTCTATTCTAGGATATAAATAAGGTAGGAACAAAACAAATAGCCATCTTAATTCACAAACTAAGTGGCTATAATAAATCCTCTCCTTATAATATCTTCTAAAATAACCTCTAGCACTCACACATATATTAACAATAGATACAAGATTTTTAATATTTTTATACACTGCACATAAATGCAATACGACAGCGGTACAGTAGAGATGATAGATGCAACAAAGCAGATGCAATGCTATATTGCAACTACAAGGAACATCATCAATAATGATACACTCATATTGAGATACATCCATCGTTCATATTTAGACTCTCTACATCTATGACTTTCTATGCGCACTTCAATCAATCATCAAGAATAGTATTTTAATTATCTATGAGCAAAGAGTCTATGTTTCTTGCTCCTTGTATAATGATGGATATGATTTATGACTCGTAAAAGCTGACATATGCTCAGAAACCAATATGTACGACTATAGTTTCAAACGCAATTAGAGAGTATAATAGAGTGAATGTAGTGATTGTTATATTATTATATTCTGGATATAATCAGGAGGACTCTTTTTTGTTCAATAAATCTGCAATAGATAGAGGATTATTCTCTAGAATCAAATATGAGATTGTTGAAATTGTAGAAAATAAATATATGAATGAAATCCTTATCTATATTCCAGACAAAGACGTACAACATGACAAAGATGGTATAGTATTAGTAGGATAGGAGGTAAAGGATAAGAATACTATTGCTTCCAAGCTCATAATATCAGATAAGATACAAAGTATAGAAAAGATTATAGTAAAAAGTTTTATATTTGGTAGAGTCAATAAGGTTATCAAACACACGACTATAGAAGGGAATAGGATAGTAAATATAAAAATAATATTATATAGATTTCCTATTGTTGAAGATAAATTTACATCAAGACACTCCCAGAAAGGTGTGATAGGAGCTATATTTCCGCAAAAAGATTTATCATTCACTATTAAAAGAATAGTACTAGATTTCATAATCAACCCTCATGCAATATTGTTTAGGATGATTGAGGGCCACCTGTTAGAGATGGTGATGAGCAAAGCATATGTCTTAAGTCCTGGTAGTATTCGGGATTTTGCACTTCCTCTAAAGTTGAAATTCGGAGAAGACATTTGTATAGATGCAATCATTTTTAGTAAACCTTCTTTAGATGTCAAAAACGATATACTTCTCTTTTCAAAGGAGAAGATATATTATGGCATTATAAGAGCTATGATAGAAGCAAGAGTTGCAACTGGTATTTGCTACTATCATGCTCTCAAATACCAAGCCAAAGACAATGTTCATTTGATATCTAAAGATATTATACAAAGTCTAACAAAACAACCAGTTGAAGGGAGATCAAGAAGGAGAGGACTATAATTTTGAGAGATGGAAAAAGACTATCTTGTGGCACATGGAACATCATCAATGCTTCTTGAGAAATTCAAAAACACTTCTAATCTGTATCAAGTGTGGATATGCAATGATTATGGATACATATACTCTGGCAATTCTTGCATAAGTTGTAAGAGCAAGAATACAAAAGAGCACCAAATACCATGCAACTTCAAGTTGTTAGTGCAAGAGCTATCCATAGCTAATATCAAGGTAAGTCTGACGTATATATAATTAAAAAAGCTTTTTTTATGAATATTCAAAGACGATGTATTATGTCCATAATGCCTGATCCTATCTTTGATGTGGCACTTGTTATGATACTATCAAAAATGCTTTGTATAGGTTTTTTTATTCTTTTGCATGCCACTTTAGTTAACTCTGACATTGTCCGTTTATTAGACGCCCCGGTAAGACAACTGTGATCTCTCTCTACCATTCCTGATATGCTTATGGATATAATATTTTTTTTACTTGTCATGAAGTCTGCAAGTAGGTTAATATGATTGTTGTCAAAGTCTACTCAATCTTTAAGCATCTTTGACAATTCTCTCCTTAGAACATTTCTTGCAGCTTCTATCCCTAAGTAATCAAGAGCATCTATAACAGAGTTTGAAATAGTATTCTTTACATCTACAAAGTCAAGACCTAAAATATGCATAAGATTAGAGTCTTTTGTCCCCACTTCCATTCCATCAACAATTGCATGTTTTATTCCTTTGATGCCACATATTCGTATGAAAAGTGTAACATCTTTAATTATATTGTATACAAATATTTTTGCATCTTTCTTTATTGCTACACCTTGTAATGATATGTCTACTATATATTCAAACTCTGGAGACATTAGTGCTTGAATGTCCTTATGCTCGTTTATAAACTCTACTATCTTATCTCTTATAATCTTCACGCTTATCTTATATGCTTTCATCTTATTATTGTTGTTGTATTGTAATTACTTACAGTATGTAAAATCCACTCAAAATGAATAACATGTTTATAGGTTTAAATATGTATTAGAATGATTAGTAAATTAAAAAAAAAAAAATGTTGGTGTAAGAAAATTTATTTTAGATTTTTACTTAATTTGGTTATGGCTTTTAAATTATATAGAGCCTAAATATTTAGTATAAAGCCTTGAGAGGAAATTGGGGTCCAAAGAAGAAGAATTAAACTACTAAAAGGCCTTTTTGGAAGGATGAAGATAAAGTGAGGATGAATGAAGACAAGGGATGAAGTTCTTCATTCCTATTGGTCAATGGTCATGCCCAATAGGCTTTGAGGAGGCTGCTTGCAATAATATTAAGGATTTTGGCAACTTCAAGAAGGCCATTTGGAAAATCAAAGACTAGGGTTAGAAAGCTTGTTTTTTGGGCTACAATTTTGGTGTAAGAATTGAGAGATTTGGAGTTTTTATGAGGGAGGAATAGGCGCTTGAAGTTAAGGTGTGCAAATTGTACCTATTGTCATTCTTTTGAGGATTGGAGGAATTGTCCAGAAGCTTTTGGAGATCAAGAGGTGCGATTGAAGAGGAGATTTTAAGATCTACATCTGATGAGCAAAAATTATTATATTTAGAATTCTAAAAAAGAAGATATTGAGAATCTAAGATATCAGATTGAATTCCAAGACAGTAAGTAGGCCGTTTTGTTCATAGTGATGGGTTTTGCCATATCTTGAGTTTTTGGACGAACTTTTGTCTAAACATTTTCAAAAAGGTGAATCTTTTTGTTAAAAAGCTGTACATCAAAGTTTCATAGCATTTGAACATTGATTTTATGAGATATGAAGAATTTAGTACATGGGTGTTTGTAAACAAGGGTTTGAAACTACTACTAGGATTTTGATAATATCTAAAGATCAATAATCAATCGACAGTTCAAACTTCTTGTGTTAGTTGTTAAAAGCACATCAGTACTTTGTGTAAAATTTTAGTAGATTTGAACAGTTAGATTAAGCATTATAGGTTGATGAAGTTCAAGAAAAATTCCCCTCCTACAGATGAATGAGGGTTTAGAGTATTTTGATATAGTTGAGTGTTTTTGTGAAATAAGACTTATGTATTGGGTGTAATAGCCCAAAAAAAAAAAAAATTATAAAATTTTGAGGGTTTTATTATTTTGGATCTTGATTGAGTATTTAGTTGCAGCTAGAAGCTAAGTGCTTTCTTGAGGCAGATTCTCTCTACCACAATATTATTAGTGCTTCCATTGAGAGAGCCTTGAGGCATTAATTAGTCAAAAAATCAAATAGGAGATTAAAATCTTGGGTTTGGATTAGCAGAGGGAGTAGGTGCTCAAGATTTATTTAGGGCATTTGCTCAATTTATGGATGAGAGGCAACAGACTCAAGGAGATGATAAGAGCATTACTAATGCCTTACAGGTAGTGGTAGATAAGGCTGGGAGGTTTGAAGGGAGAAGCTTTACCAAGTTCTTGAGAGTTTATACATGTGAAATGGAGGTACATCAAATTTCAAAGATGAGAATGATTACCACCTTTGATTTAGCAATGATATCTGAGATTAGGAAGAGGGTACAAGAGTTGCGTGAAGGAATTACATTGTGGAATAGATTTGAGGAACTTCTGAAGGATGAATTTTTTGAAGAAGATTCAAAGAGGATGACCAAAAGATCATTTTTGAAGTGGATTGAACAAAGGCCAAGGAATCAGATGGCTCCAAATGAATTGATCAAAGAATTTGAAAGGAAGTTTGGCCAATTATCACGGCAAGAGAGGCAACTATTGGACACTAAAAAGATTGAATTGTTTTTATAAGCAACTGATAAAGATTTAGAGGATAAGTTACTTTTTCATCTTGCAGACACGACATCTGAGAGTGGATTTACAAATAACTGAAGGTTGGTGAAAGAAACAGTAGGACTTGTGGCCAAGCAGCAAAAGATTAAGACTCGGGGGTTATTATCACTGTTGGAGCAAATATCTATAATTCCAAGTTTTGTACCACTATAGAAGACAAACAAGGCTACTCAAGATGATGCCATTGAAGAGCTAGTTAAGGATATATAAGATCTTAGGATAAAAATGAATGAATTTAAGAAATCTCAGAAGGCTAGCTCATCAAAGACAATTGAAGGTTCAAAGAGATCTGTAGAAAGATGTATGTGGTGTGATAATCCAAACCACAAGCGTGGCAAATGCGAAAGCTATAGAGATGCAATCAGGGAGAATATTATACATTTCAAGGAAGAAAGGATAAGAGTAGTAGGTTCTGATGAGTCTTTGAGGACCAATTTTGAAAAAAGACGTATGAAGAAGTTGATAGATGAACAAACAAGCAAAGGTGGTACCATGTATGAAAAGGGAGCACAATCTTTTCTATTATAGTTGAATAAAGTGCAATTAGGATAGATTTTTCACTAGCTATGGAGGCTATGATCAGGGGAGCTGAAGCTATCAAGAAGATGACTGGTTGGAATGATCCAGTTGATGTTGTTAGTATCAAAATATTTTTAAATGAGAATCAACAGAGTGATGATTTGAATAATGCTATGGTTGAAGAAAAGAGAGGCAAAGCTGCTCATGAAGAAGATGTTATTGAACCTCTAAGCACAAGGAGGTCTCCAAGGAACAAAGAAGCTTCTCAGGGACAAAAACCAAAGAAGATACCTTCTTCTCTCCATCTTGGCAATGCACCATTGCCAAAGGAATGGTGGGAGAAGAACAAAAAAAAGGAGAAGGATGGCATAGTGTCAAGGACATGAACTAGAAAAAGATACACAATCTAATGGAAAATGTATCAACAAAAAGTCACAAAATAAAAATAAGAAAGTATGTATATTCAAAGAATTAAATATTATCTAACTAAGTACTACATGGCGATATTCTATAGGACCTCATACACGTGTCTAATTTACAAAACAAGTGTCAAACTTGCACGACAAGTTTCTCACATGTGTGTCACGTACTTGGCTTGTTCTGCAAGCTACCAACATGTCTGACACATGGCTAGCTTGTTCTACAAGCTACCAACATGTGCGCCATGTGACTAGCTTGTTGATCAAGTTTTTAACCTACCAATCACCTATAGACATGTATAAAGGTGATTCCACGTCTATGAAGCTTCTAGGAAGCTGCTCTATCAGATATTATCAAATCAACTTATTTTACCTACTTCTATTGATCTATATTACTTAGATAATTTATTAGAATAAATCTTATGTTCATGACATTATCCCCCTTTCAAGAGATGAGTTCCATGAGGAGCGGTGATTATATGTTGAGGAAGTCTAGGATACATCGTATTGTGCTTGCCACATACTCTGATCTTTGTTCTCTTCAAAGGTAGTTGATAGGTCCTTTCAGCCATCAATAATATCCCATACTAGGGCAAGAGGACCACCCTATAATTTGATCATTGTTGAGGCCTTCATAACTTCCTTCAAAGAAAATATTAGGAAAACCATCAAGAGTAGTTCCTACCTCTAAAAGTATCACCAAACATTGAGAGTCTCTTCCAAGGTCGTGATATCAAACACATTGTATTTCACCATCAATCTAAGGAAGGATATGTCGTTCTTGAGGGTCTTCGTCTCTATTCCGTCGTCTTGAAGGTTGTGATAGTCGTAATGTCTCGTTCGAAAAATCAGCAAATGATGGCTTTTGAGCTGAATTTGCTGGTTGTTGATCTTCCATTTTTTTATCACAAACAAATCTAATGACAAACAATGATACAAGGTACAATGAAACCTCTATAGAACGTGCTTTGTTTTAAAGTAAAGATTTTCTTGAATACTTATCTTGGTTTTGATGGATGTCGTCGATGAAATACATTGATTTTTATTGATGCATTTGTTAGATTCTTTGATGGCTCTCATGTGCGTTCACTAATATCGTATCCGCACCAATGCACAAGATATTCCAGTCGATTTCGGCGCCGCCTTGAATCTAAAATCTCTTCAACCTTGAATTCTTCATCGTTGTCTACTTCAACAAGAGGTGGTAGTGTTTGTCTTCTTCCTTGAATAACCACTGTCTTGTATGGCTCAAGTAATGACACATGGAATATAAGATGGATCTTCATGGACTCCGATAGGTGTAATCAATATGCAACTCAATTGATTTGTTCAGAAATAGGAAAAGGTCCAAGCCTATGATAGTCCAACTTATCACAAGGACGAGTAGTCTTGATATTGCAACGAAGTAATCATACCTTGTCTCCCACGTTGAATTGTGGTTGTTCCTTGCGATACGCATCTGCATTTATTTTTTGTTGTTCTTGAGCTTTTTTTAATTGCACCTTCATTATTGCATGTAGCTCTGACAAATGATTTGCCAAATCTTCTGCTGCTGGATTATCAACTTCTGAAAAGTCAAAAGCATCAAGTCGTGGGTGGTAGCCATAATTGATAAAAAAAGGTATTTGTTCCATGGAAGAATGTATCATATTATTATAAGCAAATTCTGCTAATGGCAAAAGAGCTATCCAATCATCTTGTTGGTAATTGATGGTACATCTTAAGTATTGCTCCAAGACTTGGTTCACACGCTCTGTTTGTCCATCAGTTTGAGGATGAAAAGTTGAAGATAACTTTATGTCTACTTTTAAGATCTTGAAAAGGATTTTCCAAAATCTTGAAACAAATTGAATTCTCCTATCTGATATAATATCCTTAGGTAACCCATGATAACGATAGATATTATCAATAAAAAGCTTAGCTATTTTTTCACCTATGATAGATTTTGTGCATGGCACAAAATATGCCATCTTCATGAATCGATCTACTATCACAAATATAGAGTCATAAGATCTTGAGCTTGGAAGATCTGTGATGAAATCCATAGAAACAGAAGACCATGGTTGTTCTGGAATAGATAATGGCTGAAGAAGCTCAAAAAGTCGATGACAAGGAGTCTTGGATCTTGAGCAGATATCACATGATTGTACAAAGTCTTTGACTGTCTTCCACATTTGAGGCCACCAAAAATCTCTTGATATAAGTTCTAAAGTCTTATTGTATCCAAAATGTCCTACCGCTGGAAAATCATGGCGTGCTTGAAGAACAAGTAAACGTGCTTCTCCTTCTAGAACATATAGACGTCCTTCGAAATATAGTAGATTATTCTTGAACTCAAATTTAGAAGAATCATGAGACTTAGAAGAACTATTCTAGATATCATGAATAAGAGGGTCTGAGGACATATTTGACTGAATTTTCTTAAGAAAAGTTGAATCAATAGTTAATGTTGATTTTATTGCTAGAAGATGAAACTGCTCTAGTTTCAAGAGAACCATTCTTTGTTGCTCAAAAGCTGCATCTCTTTCTTTTGGTGCAAAATAAGAACGTCTAGAAAGGGCATCGGACAAACTTTGTTGTTTTCTTGGCCAATAAGTAATAATGAACTCGAATCTTGACAAAGACATACTCCTACGAGCTTGACGATGATTCAACATGCGTGCCAACATGAAATATTTGAGATTCTTGTGATCCGTATACACGGTGACTGGACTAGAAGCGCCTTCTAGATAATGACGCCATTCTTGAAAGGAATCCACAATTGCAAGAAGTTCTTTGTCGTGGATCTCATAATTGTTGCGAATTTTCTTGAATGAAAAGCTACTAGATGAAGTTTGTCATTTGTTCCCATTTGTGACAAAATCGTACCCAGGGCAAAGTTTGATGCATCTGTTTCCATAAAAAATGCCTTAAAAAAATCTACACGATACAAGATTCGTGCACAAACAAACGATGTCTTTAAAGCTTCAAATATTGCTTCCGCTTCTTGATTCCATTGGAGTTTGTCTTTACAAGTCAAACGTGTAAGTGGAGGTGCAACTCAAGAGAAGTCTTTGATGAAGATCCGATAATAATTGGCAAATTCCAAAAAGTATTGGACATCTCTTACCGTCTTTGGAGTCTTCCAATTCATGATTGTTTAGACTTTCTTAGAATCCATCATGAGACCATCATTTGAAATAATGTATCCTAAGAAATCAACTTGAGTAGTGTAAAATATATACTTTTCTATCTTGGCGTATAATCCTGCATCTCTAAGTTTTTGTAATACTTGACGAACATATACTTCATATTCTTCTATATTCTTAGAATAGATCAAATGTCGTCTAGGTAGCCGATGACAAAATTGTCTAAGAACTCACAAAAAATAACATTTATGAGATGTTGAAAAGCAGTTGGTGCATTCGTAAGTCTAAAAGATATGAAATTATATTCAAAATGTCCGTACCTGGTTCAAAATGCAATTTTCCATTCATCTCCTTCTTTGATGCATATTAGATTGTATGTTCTTCTTAGATCTATTTTTGTATAGATTCTAGCTTGATTCAACTGGTCAAGGAGTTCTGATATCAGAGGTAATGGATATCTATTCTTGATTGTGATCTTATTGAGTCTTTGATAGTCAACACACATCCGTAATGATCCATCTTTTTTCTTCACAAATAAAATTGGAGCTCCTGTTGGAGATTTAGAATGGCGTATGAAATTCTTGGTCAAATTCTTGTCAATATATGCCTTGAGTTCAGCCAATTCATCTTGTGATAAACTGTAAATTGGTCCAAATGGTGGCTGAGTCCCTTCTTTAAGGTCGATTGAACAATCATATGAATAATGCTCCGAAAGAATATCTGCATTCTTTTTTTCAAATACGTCTTAATAATCTTGATACTTACTTGGAATGCTACTTGAAGTGTTTCCATCATTAGAAATAGGTGTGGCATAAATGACAAAAGGTGATCCTTCTTTTGCAACATGCAAGAAAGTTCTTGCACCTACAAACGTAGATTTAAATCTACTAGACTTATGATTTCTTATTTGATTAACTATATTATTAGTTATACTTTTAGAAAAGTTTAGAATACGAGAAATCTAATCTATTCAAGGGTTGTGTTTTTCTAACCATGATAGACCTAGAATAATTGGAATAGAGGGAGATCTAATTATGTTAAAACTTACGCAATTATTATGGCCATTTACTACTACATCCACAGGAAGTGTTTCATGAGTAACATCTTCAAAAGATAAAAGATGACCATCTATGACTTCTATGTGTACGGGTTTAGATTTTTGTACTATCTGTATTCTATGGCTTTTAGCAAATTCTTCATCTAAAAAGCAAGCCGAGGCTCCTGAATCTATTAAGGCAGAGGCTTTGTAATTATTAGGTCCTAAATACACATCTATTACAAAACAAAGAGATGGTTGTGAGGAGAGGATAGGACCTTCATAAGAAATTGTACAAGATCTCAGCCGCACGGTCCTTATTGTGGCTAGACAAACTCGTTTTCTGACATATTGTCTTCGTTGACAGTCGTACTCCTCATCTTGTGGTTGCGTCATTTCTTTGGACAATTTTGAGCAGTGTATTTAGGTTCTTCATAATACAAGCATAATTCTTCTTGACGACGTTGAGTCTTTTCTTGTTCAGTAAGCGGCTTAAAATATATAACATCAATTTGTATGTCTTCGACTTTTGAAGGTACATATTGAGAAGACATTGGTGTTGCCACTGAATTATAATGTCGCTAAGATTTTTTTGTACGACTTACAAATCTAAATTCAAAAAGCCGATTATCACATTTCACCACAAAGTCTATTGCTTGACTCAATGTTTGAGGATTGAATAAGTTCAATATCAATTTCTTCACTTCATATTATTATCCGTAGAAAAATTGACTGATGAGTGAAGTATCGTCCCACTTGTTATTGATTGTTAGTTGTCAAATTTGTGAAGCATTTAATGTCACTAATCAATTGCCTTGTTGTTGGCTTCATACTGTTATTGCAGCAATTTCTTCTTCTTAATCTTGTTCTTTTTCTTCATCTATAAAGAAGTCAATTTCTTCTCTTATATGTTCATGTGTTATGTCTTGATCCCGTTGTTTGAAGTGTTTTATGCGTTTGCCTGCAATTAGAACTTCAAGGTGTGTTCCATCTAGCTCACTTAATACATATGTGTCATTATCTAAATTATTTATAACCACATAAGATCCAAACCAACGTTTAGAAAATTTTCTAAGAATATTATGCTGGTTATCCAAGCTACTATCATACACCAAAATCCAATCACCTTCTTGAATTTCTTTTGGCCTTAACCGATGTTGCTTGTCAAATCTATCTTTATTTTTGATTTGTGCCTCCTTTAGTTTAACAATTGCTTTTTCTATATCTTTAGGTCTTCTCTCCAATTGACAGATTCGAAATACAAGAAGTTTTTCTCAAGACATATTGTCTTACCAAGGTAAAACATTCGAAGTATATATTTGCTCTTCAATTGGCATAATAAGCTTTTGTCCTTGTATCAATTCCGTGGACATATATCGAATCACTGAATTGTGAGTAGTACAATCAACCCATTGAGCAAATGGTAATAAACTTGGCCATTCTTTTGCCCTTCCTTTATATGCTATAATAATGGCTTTTACTATCAAAGGATGACCTCGCTTACTTTTGGCATTATCCTTTGGATTATATGCTGTTGTAAGTGCAAGCTTGATCCCACATCTTTCAAAAAATTTCTTTGTCTCATATGTATCTAATTCTCCATGATCAATAGTAATCTTTCCAATATATCTGTATCTACAAATCACATCTTCAAGTAAAAATCTACAAACTCCTTCAGTGATTTTATTCGTAGAGCTCTTTCCTCTACCTGGATGGATAAATCTTCTCGTTGTCATAATACGTGTTATTCTGCTCGAGAATGCTCCGAGCACCTGGTTGTGGAAGATAAAAAGGAAATACACAACAATAAGATCCTAACAACTCTAATAGAATCCTAAACAACTTCTATTAAATCTTAACAATATTAATCAAATTTTGATCTAATCTTAAAGCAATTACTAAAGAAGAATAAATAAATCATATATTAATTATAATAGAAAATAATATATAAAATAATAAATTTAGAAAATACTAAAAATAGAATCTTAAAACCCTAAGTCATATCTTATTCAAATCCTAGGTCAAATCCTAGTCAAAATCTAAATCAAACCCTAAGTCAAACCCTAGTCAAAACCTAAGTCAAACCCTAAGTCAAATCTTGATCAAATCTTAAATCAAACCCTAGTCAAATTCTAAATCAATCCCTAGTCAAATCTTAAATCAAACTCTAAGTCAAATCCTAAGTCAAACCCTGGTCAAATCCTAGTCAAAATCTAAGTCAAATCCTAAATCCTAAACCAAATCCTAAACAAATCCTAAATAAATCCTAAACCCTAAACCAAACTCTAAATAAATCCTAAATCTTAAACCGAATCCTAAACAAATCTTAAACCAACTCTTAACCAATTCATATCAACTCTAGGAAAAATTAGAACCTCAATATCTATTGATTAGACCATCGATCTTACTTAAAACTTTGTATACCCTTCAACCTCTTAGTCCAAAACAAGCACAACAAATTTGAAGGAAACTAAACATACCAAATAGAAGAAAAACTCCAAAAACTTCTCGGGTGTTGGTCGGCCACCTTCTCTAACCTTGATGCTGATCTTCCACTGCTGATTTCTCCCTTCTTCACCATTCAATCAATCTCAAATCACTCATGTATATAATAATATAAGTTTATTATCTACACAAATAAAAATTATTCCAATCCAACTGGCAGATTGCTCAAGATCTCAAAAACTCTAACTGACCCTCAAAACTTAATTTCCAAGACCTTGACCCACTTAAACCTCAATTACGTACAACTAAATCATTAGATTCAGCTCAAATTCACAGCACACATTAACAACAACAACACCCAAAAACCCACAAATTTCTAGCCATAGATCTTTTGTAAAACTTCTGAAATTGTCTAAAACATCAATCCTATTTTATTTCACAAAATCCCAAGTAGCTGAAAACAACCCTAACTTTGCAAAGCTATTACAAAGTCATTTTTTCTCCAAATCACTCAAAATCAATTCATACACTAAATCTCTCAAGTTGACTCTTTAATATCAATCTCCGATGTACAAAAACCTCCTGGATCCGCTGTAGGCACGTGGTTTTGTGCCTTGGGGTTTGATTTTGATCCCAGCTCATAATCAGTCCTTTCCGGGTATCTATTTCAAGATTTTTGTAGTAAGTTTTTCTGAAACCTCTTCTTAAATCTATCCTATACATGCCTATATCATTTTATTTCCCAATCTACTTTATTTTGCCTTACTTATGGCCCTACAAAGTAAATAGAAGCTCATTTGTAAAAAAGGCAGCATTAACACTCATTAGTTTTATTTCCTTTTTACTATTATCTATTTTTCTAAGATAATTTGCTACAATATTTTGAACTAAGATCGTCTATAATAAATCATTTCTACACTCTTTTACCTAATAGTCATGTTATATCATGACATCATGCTAAAACTAAGTATCGCATTTGCGATAATCCCATAGGCATAGTAACTAAATCCACCATCTATTTATAATGTATTGCTAGAGGATATGTAAGATACAATCCGTCTCTATGTCGAATCTTTGAATATATTTAGTAAGTTTGATATGATTCTACAAACTTTACTACATCTCTATACATATTACACCACCAATATTTTTCTTTAAACTTGTTAAAGGTAGCATAAATACCTCTATAACCAGCCCACAAGCTATCATGGAATTCTTTAATCAATTTTTCTTGCATTTCTTTTTTGCAAATTACTCTTTGTGATAAACCACTGTCCCTTTTATATTGCTTCTATAAGTATCCATCTTGTAAAAGGTAGTTGTAGGCTTTCTGCCTAATTTGCTTGAAATAAATATTATTCCATCCTGGTTGCCTTAATAGCGTGCTCAAATAGTATCCAATATCTAACCATTCTCTGTCATATAGTTCTTCCATGAATAATTTTGAATACTTTTTCTCTCCTTGTTGTGTTCAAAAATAGAAGGTAATATCTACATCTTTGGTATCATCAATCAAATCTTCTTCCTGTTCATATCCAGTTCAAGATAGCATATCCGCCACTAGATTATTTTTGCCTGCTATATTCTTGAATTCACGATTTAAAGACTTAATATATGCAATCCACCTTAGCATAGCAATATCAAGGATATTACAATTGGTGATCATTTCTAATAGTGGCAAACAATCTATTTCCACTATCACTGATGCTCCAATTAAATAATCTCTATCAATTTTCATAGCTATCACTACTCCCTATAATTCTCGTTTTACTTGTGAATAAGACCTTTGTCTTTCATTTAATACCTTGGCTCCAAATCATATAGCAAATCGATTCCCTTCTTCATCATCATATCCCAGTATCCAACCAATAGCTATTAGACTAGTATCAACTGTAAGTATCACCAATTTTCTATTCTCATAATTTATTCTATATAGCACAAGTAGAGAAGACAATGATTGCTTCAACCTTTGCATTGCTTTTGTATATATCCTCTTCCATTCAAACCTCTTTCTTTTTCATAGTAAACCATAGAAGGGATTTGCTATATGTATATAATGTGGAATCCATATATAATAAAATATATAAGCTCCCAAAAATCTCCGTATCTTTATTTGTGAACTACAAACTTCCTTCATCCGTTGTATGGCGTCCACTTTAGTAGAATCTGGTTTACAACCAAACCATCTACATAAATGCCCCATAATAACAACCTCTCGAACACCAAAGGTTGATTTAGTCCCTGATAAGATCAAGTGGACTTCTTCAAGCCATCATAAAATCTTATTGCAATCTAAAATATGACTAGATATAAATTTACGACACCCCCTCTGATCCATTAATTCTTCTTTTCCTTCTTCTATACATCTTTTTATTGGAATATCATCTAAGAAAGGCATAGTCTTTTTTCGAATAAAATCACGGAGCACCTTATTTATCCCATTCATCATATGAGCAATTGAATTTGTTGCTCCTTGTGGTAATGTACACATTTTCATCAGTCCTAAAGGCATCCTTATAGCAGTGATATCCATGTTTCCTTCCGCAAGTTAAAACTAGTCATACCTAGAATAAAGATCTTCAATAGAGTAAATGGCTCTACCAGCAAATGCTTCAGCCAATTTTCCAAGAATTGGTCCCATTCTTGTATTTCTAATGGTCACTTGATTCACTGGTTGCATATCTTGAATAAACCGTAGAGTTCCATTTTTCTTTGGTACCATAAATCAACGACTAGAATATGGAGCAAATGATGGTTCTAAGATTTTCATCCATATCTTTTCTTTTAATAGCTCTATAAGTTTGGATAGATATGCTCTAGGTACCAGAATTGGCCTTAGATCCCATGGAGCATGTGGAACTGTAAATATAACCATTGGTGCCACAATACTTGGATCCGCATATCCAATTTCTAAAGGTTCAAAAGCAAAAGCTTTTCCATACTTCCTCAACATTTTTCTGAATTCTATTTCTTTGATAGGTAGATGAAAATCCGCGGATCCCACTTTCAACTCCTTGAACGTACTTTTTGTAAACTTAAGGCCAATTTGATCAAGATTTCGTAAACCCTTTTCCTTTGAAGCCTCTTGAACTTGGTGGTTTGAATCACTAGGTAGTGGTGTAGCTACAGGTTTTATTTTCTTTTCTACAGTTTTGTACCTAGTTTCAACTTTGACTTCATAACCTTGAAACGCTTATATAATTGAATACAACTCTCTTGAATGTACTTGCACCACTTGATCTTCATCTATTACTTCAACCTTTATAAGTTTTTTTAAGATATCTTCTAAACCTATTTCCGTATACATATCTATTATCTTGTCATCTTCATCAAGCACACCTTCTCTATTTAGGTCTTTTTTTATTTTTCTCACAATCCTTTTCTCTTATTTTTGTAGGTCATTAATTTGCATATGTACAGCAAATCCACTCTTAAAAATTTCTACAACTCCTGTACAAAAGGCACTTTCTTCTCCTTGCAAGAGTATCTTCTCTGATGTACTACCACATCCTCGCTCTATAGTAATACCCTGCAAAAATTCTTAAATTCTTCATCAATTCTTGATAACGAGCCACTTTATAGATAATCCTTGTTGCGCTCATGATTAGCAGGTATTGTTAAAACTGAACTATTTATTTACCATCTTGGCTTCTAATGCAAGCATATGCAGATCCATCATCTAATATCTTAGTTTCCATCCTTACAGCAATAATATATGGTTATCTAAGAATTATTGGATAAGAAGTATTGTTTTGAATAAAAAAATTTTGTTCAATAGATACATCTCTAATTTTCACCTTTACATTTGGATAAGCACCATAAAGATCTCCACGTGTATTATTTGCTGCTCGGATCATTTAACCATGTTCAATGTCAATGGACCACCTCCCACATTTATAAATGTCTTTAAACATAATATTGATCTGAGATCCATGAGCAACTACTGGATCTAAGAGCAACTACTGGATCTGTCAAGTCTCCCACCTTCACCAAAGTTTCTGTAGTGACTCTAGTTCAATGTTTCTTAGAGTAATAACTAGGATCTTTATCATCAACCTTATCTTCATCCAAGGAAAATTAATCCTTTTGATTGATACAACATTTAGTCAACTCCACCTCTTCTTCTTTTGTTAATGTTGTATCTAAAGTATTAGACATTGCTGACTCTCCTATCAATTGTCTTTTCCATTTAATGGTGTCAATAATGACATCATGAAATTCTTTTTTTGCAATGCCTAAAATTTCACGTGAAGTGAATTCAATTTTGGCATTCAACACCCTTTCTTCCAACACCCCTTTTAAATTTGTAGTTGCCTCTATATCCGATTGTAGCTTATAGGCAACAAGCTTATCCTTTTCTTTATTTTTATTAGCTTCCATCCCTTCTTTCCATTTTTTTTTTTGTAGTGATGCATCTCCAGAGTATGATGCTGATAGCTCAATCTTGGATGGTCTACTACCTTGTAATATAGGTACTTCCTTGTTCTATATCGTTTTTATATCCTTTTGGAATCTCCTTTTGTTATCTGATACCTGGAGATTTTCTTCTGTTATATTTCTTCTCCTTTTCACATCCATCAAAGCTTCATGGTGGAATTTTGCCATATAAGCATGTATAGACATGGTATCAACAAGATCATCCCATCTTGTTATATTCTTGATTATTGCAGTTGTATTGAGCAATTCTTGCCTTGATGTCTTTTCCTTATTCATGTTGGTGATAGCATGATTCCATAAATCCCCCGTATCTATATGTTTGTCAAAAACATCCTCCTTCTCCCTTATAACCTCAATACCATAAGTGGTAGCTTTTCCTGATGCCATAGTATGTTGAGATAAATAATCTTCTAAAACCCTTTTCATCCCTCTTTTTCCAATGTTGGTTTTGAGGAACTCACATGTGTCACGCAATGCAATCTTTCCATCTTTCCATATAATTACTCCTTGTTACAGAATATCAACAAAATCTCCACATTCCTTGCAAGGATACTCCATACTATCGCACCAAATACATTGCTGTATATATCCTTAGTTTGATGTAGGTTTAATCTCAAATGTTCCTCTAGCTTTGCCAATTTGATTTGTAAGTCTTTCATTCCTTTCACTAATTTCTCAATTACATCTTTTTGTGGTACAACTGTAGACATAGGAATTGGAATAGCATTTACTGGTATAGCAGGTTTTGATACTTGCCTACGAGATATCGTAACTGAGAGAGGTCTAATTTCTTATCTTATCACCACTTTATCTCTTTGATACTCTCTTTTAGCAAATATATCCACTGCTTCAGAGACTTTCTTCCAATCAGTAGTAAGTCCATTATCTTCTGTGTTATCCTCCAATAATAATTCCAACTCCTTTTGTAGCTCCCTGTTGGCCGACTGGAGAAATAGCTCCACCTTATCATTTTCAAGTGTAAGCTTTTCCACTCAAGATAGTTGAAAAAATTGCCTTTAAAAATCTTAAAATAACTCTGTTACAACCAAATCTTTGTTAGATTTATTAATCCATTCCATAAGTGATTTTTTTGTCATCCTTTCAACATCCTCTAGAGAATACTCTTCTCTTAGCTGAAGGGTAAAATCTTCCCATTTTGCTCCATGAGTTTGAATACTCTCTTTTATGTGCTTACAGAGTTCAGATACAACTACTAACTCAAATGTTAGAATCATCTCCTTCTCTGATACTTTATTAAGTTCTATCTCTCAAGAATAATACTTCAAATACTTCGAAATATTTTTTCCATCAAATTGATCGAATATATCAACAACAGATTGTAAGGCTTTGATAACCATAGCCTCCTTACACTTTCTTGCTTATTGTTGCTGCATATAAAGAGCAAATGCTTGAAACATTTGAGCTATAGCAGGATCAAGCTGCATTGGTGATGCTCCACTATAATTTCCACTACTATCTCCTTGTTCCCCTGCCATAATAAAGGCCAAAATATTTCTTCAAAAATCCCCACCCTAGATGTTTCACATTGGATTTACCAATATGTCATATGACGTGGCCTTCTATCTGAGAATCCATTGGGTACCTTATTGTGGAAAGTTTTTTTGGAATTTGATGGCAAAAATCCAACACGTGGTTTGTCCTCAATAAAAAGGACAAATATTACAAAAATCTCACAAAAGAAAAGTTATATATGTAAACCCTCTTGTATTCAAGTAAGTTTGTACAAAAAGGGTTCAAATTTCCACAAAAATCCTTCAAAACTTTATTCATCCGCAAGGACTTATTTCTTGCTAAAATTTAGAGTCCAATAACTCTTGATTCAATTGTTCAGTTTCTATAAAATTTAGTTCAAAGTATAGATAATACTCTTAAGTTTCACCACAAGAAAGAATCAACCGTAAATTCACTTCTAATCGTCCGATATCTTAAAACCCCTAGCAAGTGCTTAAAATCCTAACTCACATACACCTGAGCTTTATTTTTCTTATATCTCACAAATCCAAAATCTTAATGCCACAAAATATTTGCATATAGTCTTGTAACATAAACATATACACTCTTGAAAATTTTGAGTCAAAAATCTATGAAATTGTCTATGGTATAGCTCAAAATATAAGCACTATATAAGTAGGTCACTTACTGCCCTTAAGTTTGTAAGCACTGACTTCAACTCCCAATATTTCTTTTATTCTAACTTGGATTTTATCAAGCTATCCATAAAAAGTATAGCCGTGAAAGTGCTCTCTCTAATTCTAGTTGCTGATCTTTGATTGCTCTCTATATGCGCTAGTTATATCCAAAAGAGTGACAGTAAATCCAAAATCTACACCTTAACTTTGAGCGCCTATAACTTCTTCATTAAAAGTGCAAATCACACAAAATTTGCACCTAAATCAGATCCAAAAACCTAAACCTTATGATCCTAGCCTTTGATATTTGACTCTTCTTGAAAAAGAAACCCTAACTCCTAATTAATCCTCGGGCAGCCTCCTTGAAGCCTATTGGACATGATTTTTGGCCAATTAGAATAGAGATTTCTATCATCCACCTCTATTCATCCACATGGATGGCCAAACTACCCTTTTTACACTAAAAAATCTTTTCTTATCTTTCTTCTTATAAGATTTACATACTTGGTGCTTTAAGTACCAAATAAAAGAAATAAACTAAGATTTTAAGGGTCACCAATGTCTAACAAAGGTCACTTTAGATATACAAAAGTTACTATCAATATACAATCAATCTCAAAATTACTATCAAAAGAAGATTTAAGGTTGTATAAATCTCAATAATAATTCTTTTAGTAGATCCTTTCTAAACTAGCAACCTAATCACATCATATAACCAATAAAATTCACTGATATGACTTTCATTTAACTAAGTAGTAAATTGTACATTAAATATACATATATAATTTTTTCACATAGTAGCCGAACCACAACACGGCAACAACCTTCTCACAGTCCTGAATACATAATGTGTAGATAATCTCTATTACGCATTTGATATAATCATACTAAACAGAGTGGCGACTATAACTAAGCCGTTACAACAGAGACTAGAGATGATACCTTAGATGTGCCTGTTACTTAATAAATCCATTGGAAGCAGACTTGATATAGCTAATAAGCATTTCATGTTTAGGACTTTTGACACCTTCTCTAGATACCATCAGATACTGTACAACAAGATGCAAGAAGTCAGATACAATGGTGTCATATACATGCATACTTCATCATATTTCCATCCATTTATGAGATAGAAGCCTCAAAAGATAGTAGACCTTGTATATAGTCAAGGTACTCTAATGGCGTACAATCAAGGAAGCAATGTTGACTTAGGCTTCAAAATAACACTGAAAAATGCAAAACCCAAGGATAATGTTATATTGGAGTTTATTATAAACTCCAAAAGAAGCTTAATCCTGTTAAGAGAAAGAAATGACAAGATGTATCTCAATTCTATAGTTGTGATAGAAAGAATTAAGAGACTAGTAAAAGAAAAAGAGGACATGGACATTCTTCTCATGCTCAAGGGCGTAACAGTTTTGATAATGAAATGTTATCACAATAATATAAAGAGGAAGTTGTTGAAGTAAGGAGGTGGTCACCTACTAGATGTTGGATCAAGCTTTGGTGGGGATATAAAGAAGTAGAATCATTACATTGCTGTTACTTGCATTGAGCCTTCTTATACAAACATTATAGAGCTTAGAGAGAGACTTGAGAGCAATAAGGTGAATTTAATACAGTAAATGGTCAAGCATTTAAAAAAGTTTGATAAATCTATAACAACGATATCATGTTTCTTTTGCATAGCGCTTATCGATATTAGTAAGTTCATCAAAGTAGTTGAGAGAATGTGTTCTAATAAACATGCTTGTATCTTCTTATGCATCGTATTGTCGAAGAAAAGTACTATGAAATTTCTCAGTCCAAGATACAACATGGAGTATGTGTCTAAAGCCTATACGATTAAGCTTAACGATGATGATAGCATGTACATACATATTTCTAGCACAATTGTATTAGACCAAATAGAGAAGTTAGTAGATGTTGACGATCTCATTGAACAAATGGAAAGCATAGGATTTAAACTAAAAAGAAGAAGTAGGCTTGATAAGAACAAGTTCATGTCATATGACGAGTGTTTGTTGTCATTTATATATGAGTCTATAATAATGAAGAAGCAGATGCTATCAATATTCTTCTATTTTTTAAAATATCACTAATTTTCAGACAATTCTGTGCATCTTTCAACTACTTTGTATATTTAATGTTATTATGATGGATACTAAATATAGGACAATGATGCTAACATCCATGTATACTCAGAAGACTATGCACGTGTCTTCTATATCTTCATAGCCTCCACTTCAACAGACACAACAAAAAGTTGGAAGTCCAAGCATATTAGACATTGTTGCATATGTCCCAAAAAAGGTATTATCTAAAGAAAAGGTCAAATATGTTGTATCCCAAGTTGTAAATAAGAACATGCTCATAGCAGTTGAATTTTTCAAGGAGCTACGTAATAGCAATAGTGTTATCAATATCAATAGTTCTGACTTTGAATCTCTTGTTATAAAACCCCTTGATAGGTTTCTTGACGGAAAGGTTATAAAGAAGCATCAAGAAAAAAAAAATCCTTTTAGTATTCCTAGAGATATCACACAATCCTTTGAAAAATTCTTCGGCATATTGAAGCGTCAAGGAGTTGATACTACAAAAATCAAAATAAAGAACGATCAATCGTCATTGTCTTTAGGATCAAGATTGTTTAGAATGTACATATCTACAAACTTATCTAAACAAAGAAAACAAATAATTTTGAATACTATGCTAAAAGGCCTATTTCCAAAGGATAGTATAGAGGGCTTGTATGCCAAGAACAAGGGAAGATTTGTAACACAAGGTCAGATATAGAAGTTAGCATCTCTTCTGGTAATGAAAAGTCCCTAAAAAAAGTTTTTTTTATTCTTTTAATATGTACTGCTAGCCATTTATGTCACATAACCATACATCTACCTTTGATAGCACCTGCATATTATTGCCATATAGATGGCCAACAGCCACCAGCTTATGTCCAAACTCTTTAAATATAAAATTATTATTTAAGTCCATACATACCCGTTGCATGTCTTTGATAGGTCATAAGATGATTTTGGTTGACAACTTTCTCTATTGCTTTTTTGCATTGACAAAGTTACGAAAGGTATCTATCTGTCTTTGCTTAGATCCATCTTGATCTTGGCTTGACTTTAGCATCATGTTCATGTGTCTCTTGCGTAATTTTGAATTAGCAGTTTTTAGAAGAGAACATTTCTTGTTCTTGTTTGAGCCGCTTTGGAGGATCTTTTGGCATGACTCTGCATCGCTTCTAGTGGATTTAGAAGCAGGTCTTATATTAATTGAGAGATTAGTAGATTGAAAGGTGTCTTGTGCAACACGATTTATAGTATCTATATATTTGTCAAGTCTTGATATCTCATGTACCAGATTTGCTATGAAATTTTGATACAGATTCCAACTGAATTGAATGTCAATATCTTGGAGTTGAGTTCTTAGTTCAGTCATATCAAAGCCCGCCATATCTGCACTTAAATAAATGAAAGTATTTGTAAGAGAATATGCATGTAAAACAATCTTAAGAAAGGTTGAGCTAATATTACGATCAATATGTTTATCAATGAGTTGATAGTACATGCCCTTTGGCTATCTCACGTGAGAAAAGCATGTACAAAAAAGTCTTATGACTATTTTCAAAGACTTAACAACAATGAAAAAAAGATGTTTACAATGAGATATTCACAGCCTCAAGTATGTCCTGGAGAAGCTGTAGGTATCATAGCATCACAATCTATTGGACAACCGACAAGTCAAATAGGGTTTAGCTCATTTCATCATGTTGGCACAACAACTGCAGAAGTAATTAAAGGAATATCTAGATTAGAATCAATTCTAAATTGCTTGATTAAATATTGTACATCAACTATAAGTGTTATAAGAGGGATAGACGCTTCAGACTTTGTGTACCTTACAATAGTAGAAATAACATCTTTTTACGACATCGAGTATAAATTAGACTCTTGGTGGTATCCTATAGTAGAGGAGCATGGCCTCTACAAAGCTTCTACTAGAAACAACGAAAGAAGTGTGTTCAGAATGTTAGTCGACAATGTTGTGGTAAAGAGAATCTGCCTCAAGAAAGTACTTGGCTTCAAGTTGTGACTAAATACTCAATCAAGATCCAAAATAATAAAACCCTCAAAATTTTATAAAAGTTTTTTTTTTGGGCTATTACACCCAATACATAAGTCTTATTTCACAAAAACACTCAACTATATCAAAATACTCTAAACCCTCATTCATCTGTAGGAGGGGAATTTTTCTTGAACTTCATCAACCTATAATGCTTAATCTAACTGTTCAAATCTACTAAAATTTTATACAAAGTACTGATGTGCTTTTAACAACTAACACAAGAAGTTTGAACTGTCGATTGATTATTGATCTTTAGATATTATCAAAATCCTAGTAGTAGTTTCAAACCCTTGTTTACAAACACCCATGTACTAAATTCTTCATATCTCATAAAATCAATGTTCAAATGCTATGAAACTTTGATGTACAGCTTTTTAACACAAAGATTCACCTTTTTGAAAATGTTTAGACAAAAGTTCGTCCAAAAACTCAAGATATGGCAAAACCCATCACTATGAACAAAACGGCCTACTTACTGTCTTGGAATTCAATCTGATATCTTAGATTCTCAATATCTTCTTTTTTAGAATTCTAAATATAATAATTTTTGCTCATTAGATGTAGATCTTAAAATCTCCTCTTCAATCGCACCTCTTGATCTCCAAAAGCTTTTGGACAATTCCTCCAATCCTCAAAAGAGTGACAATAGGTACAATTTGCACACCTTAACTTCAAGCGCCTATTCCTCCCTCATAAAAACTCCAAATCTCTCAACTCTTACACCAAAATTGTAGCCCAAAAAACAAGCTTTTTAATCCTAGTCTTTGATTTTCCAAATGGCCTTCTTGAAGTTGCCAAAATCCTTAATATTGTTGCAAGCAGCCTCCTCAAAGCCTATTGGGCATGACCATTGACCAATAGGAATGAAGAACCTAATCCCTTGTCTTCATTCATCCTCACTTTGTCTTCATCCTTCCAAAAAGGCCTTTTAGTAGTTTAATTCTTCTTCTTTGGACCCCAATTTCCTCTCAAGGCTTTATACTAAATATTTAGGCTCTATATAATTTAAAACCCATAACCAAACTAAATAAAAATCTAAAATAAGTTTTCTTACACCAATCTTTTTTTTTTTTTTTTTTACTTTACTAATCATTCTAATACATATTTAAACCTATAAACATGTTATTCATTATGAGTGGATTTTACATAGTGTGAGCAATTACAGTACGACATCCACTCCCTCCAAACGTGCACATCCTCTGGTATGTGCCACATATTACCTCTATTCATATCCTTCCTCCTTTCTTTTTTTGCCAACAATCCTATTGCGTCCTCGACCTTCTTCCAATTTGTTGTTAATCCTTCATCTTCTTCTGTATCTTCAAGAGAAATCTCCAACCTTTCTTGTAATTTTCCATCTGTTGCTTGAAGAAATAACTCAACCTTGTTTGGTTCCAAAGTTATCTTTTCTATTTTTGATAACCAAGAATATTGTCTTTCAAACTTCCTTAATAATTTAGTAGCTTGCAATTTCTTGTTAGGACGCTCAATCCATTCCAAAAATGATTTCTTAGTAACTCGATCAGAGTCTTCTAAGAAATACTCATTTCTCAATGCATGAGAGAATTCCTCCCAAGAGCTTCCAAATTGCTCTGTAACTGATTTCACATGTTTTTTTATCTCCGGTATTGTAGCAAGTCCAAATAATAAAATCATGTCACTTTCAGAGACTCAATTCAATTCCATTTCCCGCATATAACACCTCAAATACTTAGATATGTCCTTCCCGTCAAACTGGTCAATCTTGTTAACCACTGCTTGCAGTGCTTTGATTGCCAAAGCCTCCTTCCGATCTTTTTCTTGTTGTTGTTGCATAATTAATGTAAAAGCTTGAAATATGTTTGCAATGTTCGGGTCTAGATACATACCTTGTCTACCAGAAGAAGCTCCACTAGAAGATCCACTTGAAGCTCCACCAATAACTCAAAAATCCACCTTTTTTTTTCTTGTGCCATTAATTCCAAATAACCACAATAAAAGCCAATACCTTCCACCCCAAACGTTTACGTTGGGTTCACTACTTATATCGTATTACGTGTTGTCTTGTTTAGGAATGCACCGGGCACTTGGCTGTAGAAGGTAAAGAACTGTTTGCAAATACTCAAAAAAACCTAATAGGTTTTATCCATGTATAAGGAATATAATTTGAGCTTCAATTCAAAAGTGTTTAAAAACACTCCTCTTAGTAAAATAAACCATACATATATCCCAATTACCTTATTTCTTTTATAATTAAGCAATTTTTATTTTTGTTTATAAGTCCTAATCCTAATCAGTGAGCTTTGACAAGCTATAATTTTTAATCTAACTATCCACTTAGTGTGAAATTTTGCACACAAATGCTGATATAAGCCTTTTACATGCTTAGAAAATTTTAGCCCAACCCAACTTACAGATTGCAAGAAAACGCCCAAAAAGCGCACTGATGACACTCGGCCGCCAACTTGAAGATTGATGTAGAAACTCCAGTGGTGATTTCTCCTTCTTCCATTATTAACTTTAGCTCAAACTTGGATTGTAACTCAATCTATAAGTCATCTATTAGCATACCAAAAATTACATTGATCCAATTAGTGGATTTTTACTTATCACAAAAATCCTATCCAACCCTAAACTGCCAACTTCCGACAACCCTTTGTATCAAAACTCAAATATCTCCTGATTGCAATGTTAGATTGACAAAAAAATTTGTATACATTTAGCACACTCAACAATCCAGATAACATCAAATTTTGAACTGTAGATGCTTCACAAATTTTACAAATCACTCAACAATCCAGATAACATCAAATTTTGAACTGTAGATGCTTCACAAATTTTACAAATCACTCAACAATGCAAGCCATCATTGTCTTATATAAAAACCCAAATCATCAATACAAATCCTGACTTTGAATAGCAATTGCTAAGTCCTCCATAATCCTATGGTTGCAAGCTAAATGCCCCTGAAACCCTTGTCAAGCTAGCTATCCAATCCTAAGCGCTAATCTTTGAATGTCCTCTTTCCTTGCCTTTGGCGGTTGTTTTTGTTCTTAGAGGTCTGATTTCAACCCTGTCTCATACCTGGTCTTTCCTTGGATATCAATTCAACTAATTTTAAGGATTTTTTAAGTTAAAGCCTATCCTCAACTTGATCCTAGTATCAACCATAATAACTATTTTTCTTTTCTATCCTATATTAATTAACTTATGGCTTTTCAAAATCAGTAATAGAGTTTATATAGCCTAGAAGAAAACTTTAATAACTAACTTTTATCTATTAGCTATTAAAACAAGAAAATAATCTAAGAGGCTTCCATAATCCTTTTCTTAAATATCTTAAGTTCCTATTGAACTAAGATAAATAAGTATTAAATATAAATTACTCTTATCTATACCTTTCACTATATAAACGTGCTGCAACATGACACCGTTTGTTTGTCCAGCATTTAATGCAAACTTTGATGGAGATGAGATGAATATATTCTATACTTCTTCTTATCCATCAAAGGCAGAGTATAGGATGCTTTTAGCTATCAATAAGTGCATACATCACCTCAAAATTCCATGCCCGTAATACATGCAATACAAGATATAGTTACAGGATCGTTCATAATGCATAAGATAGATAAGGTACTAAAGAGATCAACACTCCATGGCTGTCTTGTAATATCTAGTCTCGATGTTAACAATACTAACATACACACCTCAAGGGATCTTATACTTTCTCTTGTGCAAACAGTAAGAGGTAAAAAAGAACCATTATCTTTTTCTATTACATCTAGTGAGATAAAAAGTATAATAAGAGATGTTTTTATAAATGGTAGCAAGGGGGATGTTCTACCATTTCTTGAATCATTGCAAAAGATCGTGGACAGATGGCTTCTTGAAGAGGGTTGAGTGTAGGATATAATGATTGCATATGTAAGGTAGGAATTATTAACATACCTAATGTGGATGAGGATGATGAGAACATATGCACTATTTTTAACAATCTTAGAAACAAAAGCCAAAGAATAATAAAGCAATCTCTTAGTAGTAGTAATTCATTGGTTATAATGATAGAGAGTGAGTCTAAAAGAAGCCTGGTCAACTTGAGATAGATAGTATTGTTAGTAGATCAGTAATGGATAATAGAAGAGAGACCAAAGACGGTGGTGCCAAATCGTAGATATTAGCATGGTACAGACCGTACACAAGCTCGCTTGAAGGACAAGGCTTTGTTGTTAGTTCATACTTTCAAGGTCTCAATTCTATAGAATATTTCTTTTATTGTCAAGGAGGCAGAGAAGGTTTAATAAACATTGATATTAACACATCTGATGTTGGGTACATACAGAGACGCCTTTTTAAGTCAATGTAAGATGTAGTTGCTCAGTACGATGGGACTATAAGAGATGGTGAGGATATCGTATAATTTTGTTATGGAAAGGATAACTCAAACAATAGCCAGATATAAAAAAACTTTTTATATTTACTATTTATGGTAGTAATTAGAATATTCAAATATTATAATCATTCTTTCATCGATTGATTCCTTGTGGATGCCTGTAGACACAATCTTTTTGCTCTTACATATAGGATAAGCTTCTGTACTCTCTTCTACAGCAATGGTGTTTTTTGTCTCTTCTACTCAAGGAAGGACTTGTTATTAATATCTTCAGATATTTTTGGCAATTTGATACCCTTCATAGTCATACACTCAGCATTGAATCTATACTATCTCCTCATGATTGTGTCGCTGCCCTTTGGATGGGAAGAATTTATGATTTCTATGGCTGATGAACTAGATGGGATAGTATTTATACTATAGAGAGAGATTGATAGAGGAGTTGTTATGTTCTCGACACTAGACAATGTGTTGAGAGCCTTCTATGAAACACCATTAAGCAATGTAAGAATTGTAATGTTTGGACAAGAATCCTATAAAGGTGTTAATAGGGCTAATGGATTGTCATTCTCTGTTAATAAAGAATATCTTACTCCTCCATTACTGGTAAACATATTTTAAGAGATCTCCAAAGAAATAGAAGGATTAATCATTCTTTCCCATGGTGATCTTATCAAATAATACAAGCGGGAGGTACTGTTATTAAATATTGCATTGACAACTGAGAGTGCTCTCCAATAGGAGCCACAATTCTCTGTGGTACCGCTTCACAAAGATGTGTATAAGATTGTGTTCTTCAAAGGGACAAGTGATGTTTGTGCTATGAGGAAAGATAGCATCAAGCTTTGATAAGGAAATAGATACATCAAGAAATATGATTCTCAGAGCTGCGCATCTATTTCCATTTAGCGCAAACAAAGGATTCTTTGGATGCAACCACTTCAAAATTACAAATACCATCATTGATCCTCCTATAGATTGGAACCTATGACTAGCTCATTATTAGACAAAGAAGATATTAGAACATCTACAGACATATTATCGTTATTCAAAAAGTACTTTGATATTGGACCAGAGATGAAAAGAGAACCTGAAACAATACTACTAGGCATCGAGGCATGTGATATGAACGTAAGACTTCTTGTTGCTGCAGCAGCGATATTAGCAGAGTTTGGGAGGAAGATAGATGAAAGATTTTCTTTTCTCTATGATAAGATTATTGCTGATATTGTTGGTGCAGATCCAAATATATCAAGTCCTAAGTTTTACAATAGAACTAGAGGTTCTATAACCTTGAGCATAAGCCAAAGATAAGGCTCAATAAACCATTACATAAATAAATAACCTTACATAAATTAACCTTATATAAACATAAATGAACATAAATGTAAATGTACTCAGTGCTTCCTTGCTTATGTTGTCGTGGTGAGAGTCTTAGCCCTAAGAAACATTGGGTCTTTTGTGCCTCTAGTTTCTCAAGTGCAAGATGAGATTCATAAAGTTCATAAAATTGAAGAATTTTTAAAAAATCATACTTTATTAACCCTAACATATTCTGCCTTTAGAAACCCGCCCTCAATTTTGCTCATAAATCCTAGGATATCACACCAATTGAAGCAAAATTTGGACACAAAGTACTTAAGAGAGTAAGGAAGAAAATCCTATAAACCTTTTGATTATAACTCATGTGGTTAGAGAGAACCATGTTGTCAAAGTAATCCCTCCATGCTGCCTTTGATTCTAGACCCCCTTTGCTTCACACCTTCATTGCTCTTCATTAAAGAAGACCTAAGTGCTAAAATTTGGTAGGCTTATAGCTTGTCTCATGTTATAAACACCCTTCAAATATTGCTCCAAAACTCTTCTCCAAACTTGAGTTATAGGTTCCATCCTTCTTCTTTAATTTTGCTTTCTAACAACTCTGGATCTGACCACAATTTTCCTCATAACTCCTCGAATATAATTCCAATAGCAATCAGTTTTTTACACAACTTAATAGACTCATATATCTACAAATCCCAATAAATTTTACTCAAAATACTACTCTGATCACAAAGTTATGCTCTCTCAAACTTCACTGATTTGTAGATAGACCCCTGTCACTTTGAAAGAGCATAACATTTTATTTATAAGACTAATGAGTATCAAACTTACACTCATCTCTTTCTTAACTTACATAGATCATGTCTGTCAAATTTTACACTCAAATTCGTCTCCTAACTCCCTTTATATCCAAAAAAACCCACACACATGCACTGCCCATACAAACCCTCAACCTTGCCTTCACTCTATTTCTCTTTTCATTCAAAGTGGTTACAATTTCACTCATAACTCTTTGTTCAGAGGTCATATTGACTTGAGATTTTGACACAAAGTAATTAACTCTATAAGGAACTAAAATCCAACAAATTTTGCTACTAAAGTGCAAGTGGTTTCTAAGAACCAAGGCCCGAAATTTAGTAACCCTCACTGCCCTAGTCTTAAACACCTGCAACTTTCACGACTCTTATCTCTCTTGATACTTAATCAAAAGACATAAGAACTATCTCTATGAGTTTCTTATCTTGTCTACTACAAACCTACAAAAATTCACACTTAAAATCTTCCTCAAGCTTCTTCTACACACAAAAATATATACTGCCTATGAAAAGAAAATCCTATGCCTTCCAAAAAAACTCTCCTTCTTCTTCTTCACGACCCTTCCTTGTCATCTCCCTCTTGGTCTTCTTTATCCTCTTGGTCAAGAATACCTCTTAGTCCATGTCTTTTCCACTTCCTCAACCTTTTCCTTTGGACTAACTTGAAGAAATTTCACTTTTTAAGATAAATTTCTATTCTATCTTCTTACTACTAATTTTCTATCAACCTTTCTTCTAATCTTAATCTTTTTATTTTAATACATTCTTTTATGTTTTTCACACTATTTTTTAATTTATAATATGACAACGTAAATATAAATGAATGTACATTTAAAGTTATCTTCATTAAATAATTAAATAATTAAAATAATAACCTTATCTTCAACAATTTATATATGAAACCATGAACGTAAGCCAAAGATAAGGTTCATTTGATATCTAAAGGTATTATACAAAGTCTAACAAAACAACCAGTTAAAAGGAGATTGAGAAGGGGAGGACTACGATTTTGAGAGATGAAAAAAGATTATCTTGTGGCACATGGAACATCATCGATGCTTCTTGAGAAATTCAAGAATACTTTCGATCTATGTCAAGTGTGGATATGCAATGATTGTGGATACATATGCTCTGGCAGTCCTTCCATAAGTTGTAAGAGCAAGAATACAAAAGAACACCAAATACCATACAACTTTAAGTTATTAGTGCAAGAGCTGTCCATAGCTAATATCAAGGTAAGTCTGACGTACATATAATTAAAAAAGTTATTTTATGAATACTCAAAGACGATGTATTATGTCCATAATGCCTGATCCTATCTTTGATGTGGCACTTATTATGATACTATCAAAAATGCTTTGTATAGGTTCTCTTATTCTTTTGCATGCCGCTATCGTGTTGTAAATCAAAACATAGTGTGAAAAACATAAAAGAATGCATTAAAATAAAAAGATTAAGATTAGAAGAAAGGTTGATAGAAAATTAGTAGTAAGAAGATACAATGGAAATTTACCTTGAAAAGTGAAATTTTTTCAAGTTAGTAAAAAGGAAAAGGTTGAGGAAGTGGAAAAGACATGGGCTAAGAGGTCTTTTTGACCAAGAGGATAAAGAAGACCAGGAAGGAGATGACAAGGAGGGGTCGTGAAGAAGAAGGGGGAGAGTTTTTTTGGAGAGATAGGATTTCTTTTTGATAGGCAGTATACATTTTTGTGTGTAGAAGAAGCTTAGAGAGGATTTTAGATGCGAGTCTTTGTAGGTTTGTAGTAGACAAGATAAGAAACTCATAGAGACAATTTTCATGTCTTTTGATTAAGAATCAAAGGAGATATGAGTCGTGAAAAGTGCAAGTGTTTAAGACTAGGGCAGAGAGGGTTACTAAATTCGGGCCTTGGTTCTTGGAAACCACTTAGACTTTAGTGGCGAAATTTGTTGGGTTTTTGTTTCTTATAGAGTTAACTACTTTGTGTCAAAATCTCAAGTCAATATGACCTCTGAACAAAGAGTTATGAGTGAAATTATAACCGGATTGAATGAAAAGAGAAATAGAGTGAAGGCAAGGTTGAGGGTTTATATGGGCAGTGCATGTGTGTGGGTTTTTTTGGGTATAAAGAGATTTAGGAGACGAATTTGAATGTGAAATATGATAGACATGATCTATGTAAGTTAAGGAAGAGATGAGTGTAAGTTTGATACTCATTAGTCTTATAAATAAAATGTTATGCTCTTTCAAAGTGACAGGGGTCTATCTCCAAAACAGTGAAGTTTGAGGGAGCATATCTTTGTGATCAGAGTAGTATTTTGAGTAAAATTTGTTGGAGTTAGTAGATATATAAGTCTTTTAAGTTGTGTAAAAAATTGATTGCTATTGGAATTATATTCGAGGAGTTATGAGGAAAATTGTGGTTGGATCCAGAATTGTTAGAAGGCAAAATTAAAGAAGAAGGATGGAACCTATAACTCAAGTTTGGAGAAGGCTCTTGGATCAATATTTGGAGGGTGTTTACAACATGAGATAAGCTATGAGCCTACCAAATTTTAGCACTTAGGTCTTCTTTAATGAAGAGCAATGAAGGTGTGAATCAAAGGGGGTCTAGAATCAAAGGCAGCATGGAGGAATTACTTTGACAACATGGTTCTCTCTAACCACATGAGTTATAATCAAAAGGTTTACGGGGTTTGCTTCTTTACTCTCTTAAGTACCTTGTGTCCAAATTTTGCTTCAATTGGTGTGATATCCTAGGATTTATGAGCAAAATTGAGGGCGGGTTTCTAAAGGCAGAATATGTTAGGGTTAATAAAGTATGTTTTTATATAAATTCTTCAATTTTATGAACTTTATGAATCTCATCTTGCACTTGAGAAACTAGAGGCACAAAAGACCCAATGTTTCTTAGGGCTAAGACTCTCACCACGACACCGCTTTAGCTAACTCTGACATTGTCCATTTGTTAGACGCCCTGGTAAAACAACTGTGATCTCTCTCTACCATTCCTGATATGCTTATGGATATAATATTTTCTTTACTTGTTATGAAGTCTGCAAGTAGGTTAATATGATTGTTGTCAAAGTCTACTCGACCTTTAAGCACCTTTGACAATTCTCTCTTTAAAACATTTCTTGCAGCTTCTATTCCTAAGCAATCAAGAGCATCTACAGCAGAGTTTGAAATAATATTCTTTACATCTACAAAGTCAAGACCTAAAATATGCATAAGATTAGAGTCTGTTGTCCCCACTTTCATTCCATCAACAACTGCATGTTTTATTCCTTTGATGCCACATATTCGTATGGAAAGTATAACATCTTTAATTATATTGTATACAAATATTTTTGCATCTTTTTTTACTGCTGCATCTTGTAATAATATGTCTACTACATGTTCAAACTCTGCAGATATTAGTGCTTGAATGTCCTTCCGCTCATTTATGAACTTTGCTATCCTATCTCTTATCATCTTTAGGCTTATCTTATATGCTTTCGTCTTACCATCGTCGACTAATATTCTGAACACAATTCTTTTGTTGTTTCTAGTAGAAGCTTTGTAGAGGCCATGCTTCTCTACTATAGGATACCACCGAGAGTCTAGTTTGTGCTCGATATAGTAAGAAGATGTTATTTCTACTATTGTAAGGTACACAAAGTCTGAAACATCTATCCCTCTTATAACACTTATAGCTGATGTACAGTCCTTAAACGAGTAGTTTAGAATCGATTCTAAATTAGATATTCCTTCAAGTACTTCTGCAGCTGTTATGCCAACATGATGAAATGAGCTAAACCCTATTTGACTTGTCGGTTGTCCAATAGATTGTGATGCTATGATACCTACAGCTTCTCTAAGACATACTTGAGGCTGTGAATATCTCATTGTAAATATCTTTTTTTCATTGTCGTTAAGTCTTTGAAAATAGTCATAAGACTTTTTTGTACATGCTTTTCTCACGTGAGATAGCCGAAAGGCATGTACTATCAACTCATTGATAAGCATATTGATCGTAATATTAGCTCAACCTTTCTTAAGATCGTTTTACACGCAAATTCTCTTACAAGTACTTTCATTTATTTAAGTGCAGATATGGTGGGCTTTGATATGATTGAACTAAGAACTCAACTCCAAGATATTGAGATTCAACTCAGTTGGAATCTGTATCAAAATTTCATAGCAAATCTGGTACATGAGATATCAAGACTTGACGAATATATAGATACTATAAATCGTGTTGCACAAGACACCTTTCAATCTGCTAATCTCTCAATTAATATAAGACCTGCTTCTAAATCCACTAGAAGCGATGCAGAGACATGCCAAAAGATCCTCCAAAGCGGCTCAAATAAGAGCAAGAAATGTTCTCTTCTAAAAACTGCTAATTCAAAATTACGCAAGAGACACATGAACATGATGCTAAAGTCAAGCCAAGATCAAGATGGATCTAAGCAAAGACAGATAGACACCTTTCGTAATTTTTTCAATGCAAAAAAGCAATAGAGAAAGTTGTCAACCAAAATCATCTTACGACCTATCAAAGACATGCAAGGGGTATGTATGGACTTAAATAATAAATTTATATTTAAAGAATTTGGACATAAGCTGGTGGCTGTTGGCCATCTATATGGCAATAATATGCAGGTGCTATCAAAGGTAGATGTATGGTTATGTGACATAAATGGCTAGCAGTACATATTAAAAGAATAAAAAAAACTTTTTTTAGGGACTTTTCGTTACCAGAAGAGATGCTAACTTCTATACCTGACCTTAGTAAAAGAACATAAGAATCTTCAAATAAATTTAAAAATACACCTAAAAAAGTTTACAAATTCTACTAACAATATCTTAGAAAATCTAGATTCAATCATCATTGAAGTTTTTGTGGGCACCAACATCTCTTGGCTTCTATATGGCGCTTTTCAACAAACAACAAAAGGTCAATATAAAAAGAGAAGAACCATATCAAGACTTTTACTTGTATATATTTATTTTCTCTAAGATAGAATAGATCTTGCTAGAAGCTTATTAGTTACTTTGTCAAATCTTTGTATTTCAAGGAAATTGCACGAACAAGAGTTAGAAGACTTTTTTGTCATATAAATAGCTGGAAAATCATTGCAACTTTCACAATCAGCTGGATTTGAAGAACATGAATAAGGCAAAGAGGGAATATTCTAATGTCAAGTAAGGCCATGTTTGGAGTCTTTGGAGATATGGCCTCATCAAAAAAATCTTGATTCAAATGTCCAAACTTTGATAATATTCCTTGAAGTTGGAAAGGTGACTCTAGGTGGATCAAAAATTATGTTTTGAAGATATTTTGAAAGTCGCAACAAAGAGCAAATTCTTGTATAGAATTTTGGTACAATAGAAGTTATATTTGGAAATCATTGACACTACTTCAAGAATCTTTTTGAAGTGCTAACAAAAAAATAAAAGACAAAATATGTTATTTTTTTATTCTTATAAATTTTAGATTTCTTGTGTATATAATTTGATCATCAAATCACTTTGGCTTTTCATAGATTTCATCGTTAGAAAGTGATGTCATGGACATACTTTAAGCCACCACATTTTAGAACTTTCTATAGTCTTTTAGAACCTTTTGTAGTCTTTTAGAACTTTCCGTAGTCTTCTAGAATCTTCTTTAGTCTTCTTGAACTTACCTTAATCTTCTAAAATCTTCTTTAGTCTTTTAAAATCTTTTAAAATATTCTTAGAAGGTTCAATAGGACTATAGGACTTGTAGTATAAATAAGAGGCAAGATAGAGGTGCATCTTAGTCTTGCCAACATAAGTCTTGGAGTAATCCAAAGTGTTGTCTTATTTTTTGATATCAATCTAGTCTCTTATTTTTGTCAATGATCTAGTTTTTTATTCTTGTCCATCTAATTCTTTGTTTTTGAAATTATTCTAATTCTGTGATCTTTTCTTTGTTTCTTTGTTAATCCGTTGTGGTGTAGTGATACATTTATGTGGTAAAAAATATGAATAATAATGATTTCTATTTAATATTTAATTATCTTAGTTCAATAGGAACTTAAGATATTTAAGAAAGATTTTATGAAAGCCTCTTAGATTATTTTCTTATCTTAATAGTTAATGGATAAAAGTTAGTTATTAATTTTTTCTTCTAGATTGTAAAAATTCTTTCATTATTTGTAAAAATTCCATAAGTTGATAAAAATAGGATTGAAGAGATAAATAATTATTATGGTTGATATTAGAATTAAGTTGAAGATGGGATCAAGCTTAAAAATCCTTAGAATAAGTTGGATTGATACCTAGGAGTTGATCATGTATGGGATAGGATTGAAATCCAACCACTAGTAATAAAAACGGTCACCAAGGGCAAGATATCAAGTCATTTGGAGATCAGAGAGTAAGATTGGAGAGTTAGCTTGAAGTTTGTTCCAAAGGTATTAGACTTGTTTTCAAACAATTTGGAAAGATTTAATAATTGCTATCTAAAGCCAAGGTTTATATTAGGAATTAGATTTTTATGCAATAAAATTAGGCCAACACTCATGGCTATTTTGTGCAATTGATATAACATCTATAATTAAAAGTTTGACACTATATGGATAATTAAATGTGATAAAATTTAATAAAATTTTGTGACAATGTAATGGTGTAATTTGAATTTATTTGATCTTTAGTATGACAAGGTACTAGAAGTTGGCAGTTTAGGATTGTTTAAGATTTTTACAATATCTAAAGATCTATTAATCAAATCAACGTTAAAATTAGTATAATATTAGTAAACTTAAAAGATAAGCTATATACCAATTATTAACTGAAGTTAATAACTTGAGAAGGAGAAATTGCTGCTAGGATATCTACATCAACTTTTCAAGTTGGCAGCCAAGTGATATTAGTGTGGTTTTTGGTTGATTCTCTACAATTTGTAAGTTGGATTTCATTGAAACTTTTTGAACATATAAAAGACCTATATTTACAATTGTATACAAAATTTCATACCAATTTGACAATCAGACTAAGAGTTATAGGTTACTGAAGCTCATTGACTAAGGTTGAGACTTATAAAGAAAAATCTTAGTTGCTTAATTGTGACAAATAATAAAGCAATTGGATTATATATGTGGTTGAAGTTATTAAGAAGAATGTTTTTAAATACTTTGTATTAACTTATGTACTCTTATATTGAAATTCAAATCATATTCTTCTTATATAGATGAAACCTATTAATGATTCTTGAATATTTGTAAACCACAACCTCACCTTTCACAACTAGGTGCATGGTGTATTTTCAAACAAGACAATACATAATACAACATAAGTGGAGAATCCATTGTGAAAGTTTGAAGTAGAAGGTGTAAGATTTATTTGTGGTTATTTGAAATTGATGGCACAAGAAGACAAGGTTGAATTTGGAGTTTTTGATGGAGCTTTGAATGGCGCTTAAAATGGATCTTCAAATAGAGCTTCAAGTGGATTTTCTTCTGGTAGACAAGATATGTAATTGGATCCAAACATTGCAAATATATTTCAAGCATTTATAGTTGTTGAAGATTGGACAATAGGTACTGTTGATCATAAAGTCGACACTTGGATTTTAGATATTTGCACAATTCTTTGAATACCAATCTTATCCTTTCTCCTTTTCTTTTTTGTAAGTAATCCCAATGTATCTTTAACTTCTTTCTATTTTGTTATTAATCCTTCATCCTCTTCTTTATCCTCAAAAAAAAATTTCTAATCTTTCTTGCAATTCCCCATTAGTTGCTTGAAGAAATAATTCAATCTTATTTGGTCCCAAGGTTACCTTTTCTACTTTTGATAACTGAGAATATTGCCTTTCAAACTTCTTTAATAATTCAATAGCTTGCAATTTCTTATTAGGATTCTCAATCCATTCCAAAAATGATTTTTTAATGACTCTATTAGAGTCTTCCAAGAAATACTCATCTCTCAATGCATGAGAGAATCTCTCCCAAGAACTTCCAAATTGCTTTATAATTGATTTCACATGTTCTCTTATCTCCGGCATCGTGGCAAGCTCAAATAATAAAATTATATTCTTTTTAGAGACTTAATTCAATTCCATTTTTTGTACATAACATCTTAAGTATTTAAAAATATCCTTTCTATCAAATTGGTTAACTTTGTTAATTATTGCTTACAGTGCTTTGATTGTCAAAGCATCCTTGCAATCATTGCCCTGTTATTCTGGCATTAACAATGTAAATACTTGAAGCATATTTGTAGTATTTGGATCTAAAGATATATCTTGTCCACCAGAAGAAAATCCACTTGAAGCTCTACTTGAAGATCCACTTGAAGTGCCATCCAAAATTTTATCAAAAACTCTAAATTCCACCTTCTTGCCTTCTTGCGCCATCAATTCCAAATAATCACAAATAAAATCTAATACCTTCCATCTCAAACTTTCACATTGGATTCACCACTTATATCATATGACATGTTGTCATGTTTGAAAATGCACCAAGCACCTGGCTTTAGAGGGTGAAGTTGCAATTCACAAATATCTAAGAACCCTTAATAGGTTTTATCCATATAAGAAGAATGTGATTGAATATCAATACAAGAGTGCTTAAGTCAATATAAAGTGCTTAAAAATATTCTTTTTGATAACTTTATCTATATATAAATCCCAATTGCTTTGTTGCTTGTCACAAACAAGCAACTAAGATTTCTCTTTATAAGTTCTAGTCTTATTCAATGAGCTTTAATAAGCTATAATTTTTAATCTAATTGTCAATTTAGTGTGAAACTTTGCATACAAATGCAAATATAAGTCTTCTATATGCTTAAAAAGTTTCAATACAATTTAACTTATAGATTGTGAAAAATCAACCAAAACCTGCATTAATGTCAGTTGGCCACTGGCTTGAAGGTTGATGTAGATATCCTAGTGGCAAATTCTCCTTCTCCAACCATTAACTTTACCTAAAATTTGGTATATAGATTGTCCTTCAAGTCTTCTAATATTGCCAAATTTCATCATGATTCGACTCATAGATCTTTAAATATTATAGAAATCCCAAACAACCTTAAACTGCCAATTTTTGGTACCTCTTTGTATTAAAGATCACGTATATTTCAATTGCACTATTAGATTGTTACAAATTTTTATTCAGTCTGAACACATTCAATCATCCACACACTATAAAATTTGCAACTATAGATGTCACTTCAATTGCACACAATAGCTAAAAGTACTAGTCCTAACTTTATTGTATAAAAACTTAACTTCTAATATAAACTCTAATTTTAGATATCGACTGCTAAATCCTTCCAAATCCTATAGAAATAAGCTTAATGTCTTTGAAACAAGCTTGAAGCTAATTCCCCAATCCTAGTCACCGATCTCCAAATGTCCTGACTCCTTGCCCTTAATGGCCATTTTTGTGGCTGGAGGTCCAATTTCAACCTTGTCTCATACACGGTCAACCCCCGATTATCAATTCAACTTATTCTAAGGATTTTTAAGCTTAATCATATCTTCAACTTAAATCTAGTATCATCCATATTAACTATTTATCTTTTCTATCCTATTTTTATTAGCTTATGGCTTTATAAAAGTAGTAACAAAGTTTATACAATCTAGAAGGAAAATTTAATAACTATCTTTTATCTATTAGCTATTAAAATAAAAAAATAATCTAAGAGACTTTCATAAATCTTTTTTTAAGTATTTTAAGTTTATATTGAATTAAGATAATCAAGTATTAAATAGAAATTATTCTTATTCATACTTTTCACTATATAAACGTGTTATAATACAACAGCACTTCAAGTGGATCTTCAAGTAGAGTTTCAAGTGGATTTTCTTTTGGTAGACAAGGTATGTATCTAGATCCAAATATTACAAATATGTTTCAATTATTTATTTTTTTTATACAATAGCAACAAGGCAATAATCATAAGGAGGCTTTGGCAATTAAAGCATTGCAAGTAATGATTAACAAGATTGACCAGTTTGATCAAAGGAATATTTTTAAATATTTAAGATGTAATGTATGAAAAATGGAATTGAATTGAATTTTTGAAAAGAACATGATTTTATTATTTGAGCTTGCTATGATACTAGAAATAAAAAAATATGTGAAATTGATTATGAAATAATTTGGAAGTTCTTGGAAGACATTCTTTCACGCATTGAAAGATGAGTATTTCTTGAAAGACTTTGATTGGATCACTAAGAAATCATTTTTGGAATGGATTGAGCATCTTAATAAGAAATTGCAAGCTATCAAATTATTAAGAGAATTTGAGAGGCAATATTCTTGGTTATTAAAAGTAGAAAAGGTAACATTAGGACCGAATAAGGTTGAATTATTTCTTCAAGCAGTTGATAGAGAATTGCAAGAGAGGTTAGAACTTTTTCTTGAGGATAAAGAAGAAGATAAAGAGTTGACAACAAAATGAAAAGAAGTTGAAGATGCAATAGGATTGCTTACAAAAAGAGAAAGAAGAAAGGATAAGATTTATATTCAAAGATTTGTGCAAGTATCTAAATTTTAAATTCTTACTTTATGATCAATAATACCTATTGTTCAATTTTCAATGGCTACATCAAAGAAAGAAGATGTGAAAATTGAAAAAATCAAATGTGGAATGCAAGATCTTCAAATCAAACTTACAAGGCTTGAGGAGAAGACTTTTATTATGAATTCAAAAGCTACTTTTAAAGAGGGATATATCCAAAGATATATTTGATGTGATGATGATTCTCATTCTCAAAAAGATTGCGATGAATTTAATGAAATGGTGCAATAAAGCATTATTTTTTGAAAAGATGGAAAAATTGTATTAAAGGATATTAGTGATTTTTTCTAAACTAACTTTAATAAAAGAAATATGAAAGCATTAGTTAAGGATTATTTAGTAGCAAATATAATTATAATAATGGAAGTTACAAATTATGGTGTTAGGATAGATAACAACGGCAGATAAGATTTTTCTGGAAGTATTGAACCAAGTGGACTTTGGTCTTTTGCCATTTCTATAATGTATAAAAAAAAGATGCCATAGGAAGCTTCATTGAGGATTGTTGCAATAATTTGTAGAACTACAGATTGGATGGATCTTATAGAAGCTTTGTTAGTATATGTCTATATTGCTAAGAGCCAATATGAAGCCTTGATAGAAGAAAAGAGAAGGCATGATTTAATGAGATAAGAGAAGAAAATTCTTCTAAGAAGCAAACTCAAGGAGATAAGACTCGTGAGATGGCTTCACAAGAATTATCAATTAAAGATGTTTCAATATTATTATAGAAAAAATTAAAAGATTCAGGAAAAAAAGGTAAATTGACAACTTATAAATTACTCTCTGATATTGAAGCAGCAACAAATTTAAAAGAGGTGCTTAAAGCATGTGTGCTCAATGCTAAAGTTGAGTTTACATTGAAGGAGATGATTAGAATTGCAAAGAAGGAATCTCATGATTTCATTATTGACACTATTAAATAAAAGAGGCAATTAATAGGTGAAGTTGGATCAAATCATGCTATTGATGCACATGTATGTGAAGATGAAGAAGATGAAATTGGTAATTTTTATAAACAATCAACAAGTGGAAGAAAAAGTCATAATCAAAGAACAAGTTTTGATGATCCAAGTGATAAAAAAAAAGAGATTTCAAGTCATTATACTTGAAAGCATTGGACTAGAGTGACTATAGACATATTAGTGAAGATTGAAAATATGGATGAGCCGGTTGTTGCTTTGATTGATCATAGTTTGGAGATAAATCTTATGTCTAAGGATCTTTATATGAAGCCAAAGTAGCCAATTGATATGGAATATGGATGGATAATATAAGCAGCTAATAATACATAAGATGAATTATATGATGCTTTTCCAGATGTGAGAATTCAGATTAATGATGTGGCAATGGAGCAAAATTTCTTTATTCAAGATGCAACATCTTATCCTCTTATTTTGGGGCAACTATATATTATTGCAATCCAGATAGAAACAAAAGTGTTTGATGATGGTTCATCTTATGCACAAATTCATAATAAAGATGGGAGAAGGACAATACAATTTTTGACTATGCCTCCAAATCATGAACAAAATTGAGATAAATTGAAAGAAAATTTATTGCCAAAGATTGTTGAAGAATTTATGGATTTTTGAGTAGTACCATTATAAAGCAAGATTATAAAGATACAGAAGAGGAGGTACTCTCATAAGATGTAGGTGCCTTTGATACAAGTTTTATTGATATTTTTTTAAATAGAAGTATTAAATATAAGAAAATTGGAAATTAAAAAAAAAAAAAAAAAAAAAAAAAAAAAAAAAAAAAAAACTATATAATATTGAAATAGAATTATGTGAATTAAAGACATTAGAAGATGATGAAAGGATTTTTGGTATTTATGAAGAAAATGGATTGAAAGATTATTTGAAATTAATTGCAAGAATTGGAATAATAGATGATGATAAGATTGTACAAATTCATTGAAGGAAAATTTATTCTATACTTGAATCTTTTTAAGTACCACAGGTTATGGTTGTAATAAAATATAAGACGATAGATAAATAGGTGAAATCTATTACCGGACCTTTGCCAGAAGATTCTAAAGAATAGATGGAAAAAACATCAAGAAAAAAGAGCTTAAGGGATCTAAGGAATATTGGACACAAGTTCATTAAAGAAACTTTTGAGGAATTAAAGATTGATTTTGATGGTTCTTTGTTGCCAAAGGAAATTGATTACTTCAAAGCAATATTAGCAAAATAAGATAAATCATTTTCCTTTGAATCTCATGAAATTAGATGTATAGATTTAAATATTATAACTTCCATGGTTATTTTCATTATACCACATATACTTTGGAATTTGAGGCCAATTCCAATATCAAGGATATATTTGCTAAGTTTAGTAGAATTATTAAAACAAAAGATAAAGATGAAGATTTTGAAGCCTTTTTTTGTACTATATTTTAGCTGATGGTTTACGATGCCTAAGAAAAATGGATCATTATAATTTATTCAAGATATGCAACTTATAAATGTAGTGACTATCAAGAATGCAAAAATTGGATCAATAGCAAATAAATTTATTGAAGCATTTACAAGAAGGGCAATCTCTTCAATAGATGATTTGTATTCAGGCTATGACCAATTTTAACTTGCAATAGAGAATAGAAACATGACAAAAATGAGAACACCACTTGGACTAGTTAGAATGTATACTCTTCCTCAAAATGCTATTAATTCCGTTGCACATATAATAAAGGGAATGAACAGGGTATTGAGAGATTTTATTTTTGAGAAGACGATGCCTTTTTTAGATGACATTTTTGTAAAAAGATGCAAGGAAGAAGATAAGAATGAAACTTTAGATAAGAGAGGATATTGCAAGTATATTATTGATCATATACAAGATTGTAAAAAGATATTGATTTGGCTTGAAGAAATTCATCTTATCTTATTGGATGCAAAATCTATATTTGGAATACAAGAAGTTATAATTGTTGGATATTTATGTGAATTTTATAGAAAGACATCGGATCCAACCAAGGTTGATGCAATTAGAAGAATGAAAAAAGATTATAGTTCTTTAATAAATGTGCAAAGATTTTTGGGTGCATGCATATTTTATCTTATTTAGATTTTTTACTATACTCATATAGCAAATCCGTTGTATGAATTATTACACAAAGGTTACAGGTTTAAATAGAAAGAAAAGCATATCAAAGCAATGTAGAGATTGAAGGATTTTTTGACATCACCTCCACTATTAAAAAAAATTGATTATAAGTATAATAGACCAATGATTCAAATGGACATAGGTTTATAATTCAATTTAGAGCTAAGGTTCTAAGTCCTTGCCAACATGCATATTCACAAGTAAGAAGGAAATTATGGAGAGTTGTTTCAATTATAAAAGCTAAAAAAGATTATTTAATTAAGGCAATGGTGGTGATTGAAATAGATTTTTTGCCTTTATTTGAAATGATTATTAATTGTACAACACTAGATATTGCAATATTGAGATGAATTGCTTATATCAAGTCATTAAATTTGAAATTTAGGTATGTTGTAAGAAAAGATAATTTGGTAGCAGATATTTTATTTCAAGTAAAATATGATAGAGAAGATAAGATGATTGAAGATATTGATGATGTAGGTACAAAATTTTATTTAGTTTTATAATTGAATAAAGAAAATAAGTCATTTTATGAAGAAAATTATGAAAAAAAGTTATTGGATATTGGACATTATTTAAGCATATTAACCAAGTATATTGATTGGCTTATTAAAAAATTTAAACAGATCAAAAAAAAACATACAAGTTCATATTATAATGAGGACTTCTATGGAAGAAGCCAAAATCAAATATTGGAATGTTGCAATGAATAGTAGGTACCAAAGAAGATCAACAAAAATTACTCAAGGAACTTCATGATAGTCTATTGTGAGGGTAAATTTTTACCCTTCAATTTAAGTTACAAGGTGGCCTCACTTAAGAGTTATTTGTAATTAGTGGTGTAAAGTGAAGGAACAAATAACAAGTGCAACAAGCATAACAACCACAAAATAAGAGAAGTATAGAATATCAAGCAAGTGCACAATTCAAAACTATGTCACAATCTATTCACTATATTTTTATCTAATAAAAAATAAAAATAAAAAATAAAAATTATATTTTTTGTTAGATAATTTTTTATCTTTTGAATGGTATAAAAAATATATAAATTAAAATAACTATGAATAAGCTATGATAATCCAAAGATAAAAGGTAAATAATAAAAAAATTAAGTAGAAAATTTTTATTTCAAGGATAATTTATTTAAGAGATCATGAGTTTGAACCTCACCAAGGCTCACAAGTAGTATATAAGATCTCCTAGAGGGGCCACAAGACCTTAGTCTTATCCTCCTAATTACATCCAAGGTGCCACAACCCATATGGGACGTGTGCACCTCTTTATCTACAAGGACTATACTAGCTGTTGGTACTCCTATTTTCTATTAGTGAAATTCATTTTTTTGTAATTTTGACTTCCCTATGGTGTTTATAAATATCCAATTAGCCTAAGAACCTTGTATGGCCTTCAAATCTTACTCCAATTCTTCATAATGGCTCCAAAGGTGGTAAAACTCATTTTTACCAAAGTCTTCAAAATTGTTCTAAAAATTCCTAAAAAATTCTAAATAAATTCTAAATAAATTCTAAAAATTCTTATAATATTTCTAAAATAATAAAATCCATTTAAAACTATTTTATTCTACCTTGGTGAGTTTTTATAATAATAAAATAAATTTAAATCAACTAAAAATCCTATTTTCTACATAAATAATTAAAAAGACATGAGATTTCTTTTTCATGCTTCTTCTATTTATTAAGTAATATTTATATATATTTAGTAAGTGGTATATAAAGACAAAAGGCCAATGTAGACATTAATTTCAATAACTAAATGCTAATTCTTATAATTAAAAAAAATACTAAATTAATTAAGATAATTATCTTCAAGACTTACTAAGATCCTATTTCTTTCTCACTAATACTACTTTCCTTCATTACACATCATCCAAATACATCTTCACTTTACAATTGTAGTTTTGGCACTCTAAATATATTTTTTTATCCTAAAATAATTAATGAGTTAATTTAATGACTCAGACAAAGCGACCATTTGGAACGACTTGCAAAAGAGAAGAACCTAGAATTTGACCTTTTAGAATGCTATTGAATAAATAAAAGAATTGTCTACAAAAATTTTAATGACTATCTGTAAGAAGAATGAGTGAGCTGCTACTAATCTAAAAGAACTAAAGCATATTTGATCTATAGAATCAAAGAAAGAAAAGAAAAGAAAAAAAAAAAAAAAAAAAAAAAAAAAAAAAACGAATATAAGAATTAATAATTTAAAAAAAAAGAATCAAAGCTAAAAATTAAAAAATTAAAATTAAAATTAATAGTTTCAGATTCCTTGTTAATATGAAAAGATTGTGGTATCAGCCTTCTAAGGCCTATATATCCATTGAGTGTCAAGGTTGGTTGTTTCTTATACTAATACTAGTTCATTGAGATAGCTCATTTTTCCAATTGGATTCAAATCCAAGATTCTTCAATAACAACCTCTCTTATAATGAATACTACAATTCTTCTTAGATGTTTATCAAATACAAAATCTTTTCCATTTATCATTTGTAATCAAATTAAATTATTTGGAAAGAGTGCTTTAATTACATAAGGACTCAACCATAAGGCATCAAATCTTCTTGGAAAATCTAATCTCCTAACATCTTGTAAAAAGACCAATATGTTAGTCCTAAGAGTTCTGATCTTATATCATTTGTCAAAGGCAATTTTTCTTCTTCTTTGTATAACCTTTATGCATTGAGCACTTCATCTTTTGGCGTCATCTAGACTTTCTAAACGTTCCAATCTATCCATCAAAGATTGTTTAGTTGACAATCTTTCTGTCAAAGCAATTCAAAGGGAAGAGATTTCAAATTCAATTAGTAAAATAGCTTCTATGCCATAAACTAAGAAAAATAGAGTGACTTAAGTGGTCACCTTAAACGTGGTTTTATAAGCTCATAAAGTTGCATGAAGATTGGTGTCCAAATCGTGTTTAGAAGTCGTTATGATTTTTCCAAGAATATTAATCAAAGTTTGATTCACCTTTTATGTATGCCCATTGGTTTGAGGGTGGTAAGGGATAGTCTTCCTATGATCAATTTTAAACTATGAAGTCAAGTCTTCTATCACTTCATTTAAGAAATATTTGTCTCTATCACTAATTAGGATTTTTGGATATTCAAATCTAGTGATAATCTGCTCATAAAGAAACTTGGCTGCTTGCTTAATATTATTGATCTTCACTGCTTTTGCCTCAGCCTACTTGGTAAGGTACTTGGTTGCTATTACTATGTACTTTATTCCACTAGTAGAATTAGGATAAACTTCTCTAATATAATCTATTTTCCATTTTTCAAATGAGACTAAAAATAAAAACATATGGAGATGTAAGCTCATTTAGAGGTTATTTCTAGCATATTTTTGACATACATCACATGTTTTAATATAATTATGGACATCTTAGAATAAAGTGGGCCAATATTAGCCAGCTCTAAGGATCTTTTGTCCTGTCAATGCTCCTAAAAAATGACCTCCACATGCACTATCATGGCATGTTGATAAAATGGTAGGAATTTTTTTTTCCATTATATATCTTCTTAACATTCCATCTATTTTGTGTCAATATAATTTGTTCCCAACTATAGCAAAATATCTACTATTAATTTGGACCTTCCGACATTCTATTTTAGATAAATAAAAAGATAAGATTTGGGTGGTTAAAAATTTGGTAATCAATTCATACCAAGTAGGATAGTTGACAATAAATAGACTTTTATCTATTAAGGTATCATTGATTGGATCTTTGCCCATATGTTCTGACAACCTGGATAAGTGATCAACTTGCATGTGCATCTTTCTTGGTTTGTATTCTATCGTATAATCAAATTTTTCTAATAGAAGCTCCCATCATACTAGTCTACCACTCAATTTTGCCTTATTGACAAGGTATTTGATTGCTATGTGGTCTACAAAAAACACTATTCGATTCAAAAGGAGATAGTGTATAAATTTTTTGACAAAAAAAACCATGGCAAGACATTCTTGTTCCATGGCAGTGTAATTCCTCTCTGCAAGATTTAATTGTATTCTTGCAAAGGCTATAGGATAGTCCTTGCTTCTTTCTTTACTTACTTAATACAAGGTACTTCTTACCGCCATGGATGAAGTATCACAAAGCACATGGAAAGATAATGACTAATTTAGTGGTCTTAAAATAGGATATGTATTAAGCTTTGCTTTAAGAATGTCAAAGGTTTCTTGGTATTTTTTATTCCATTCAAACTTCACATCTTTTTATTGAAGTCTAATAATAGGCATAGAGATGGTAGTATATTCATATATCACTTACCGATACCATCCAATATGCTCCAAGGTTCTTTGTACCTCCTTAATTGTTGAAGGAGGTTTTAATTCCATAATAACCTTGACCTTTTCTAGATCTGGTTCCCTATTATTTTTTGAGACTACATATCCAAGTAAGACTCTTCTTTCAGTTGCTAAGAATATTTTGTCAGGATTTAGCATCTTAGTTCTTCTATATCTTTGAAAACAAGACTTTATACAATCATGATGTGTTGTCTTAGAAGACTGGGTGTTAAAATCATCATAAACACTATCATTGATTTTTGTAGTAAGTCTAAGAAGGCATATGACATTGCTCTTTGAAATGCCAAAAGAGCATTACAAAGTCTAAAAGACATAATCACATAAATGGATTCTCTAAGATATAATAAAGGCTATTTTGTGGTGATCTTCTAGGGCTATGGAAATTTGATTGTAACTTGAATATTCATCCATAAATGTATATAATTCATGTCCAACCACTTTTTTTAGGATGGTGTTTATAAAAGGGAGGAAAAAGTGATCTTTTAGGATACACTTGTTAAGCTTTCAATAATCTATGCACACTCAAAATTTTCTATTTTTCTTCTTAACTAACACTATTGATGAGACTCAGTCCGTAATCTCTACAAGTTGAATAAATCCAACTTGGAGGAATTTTTTTAGTTTAGCTTTAACAAATAATTATAAGTTGGGGTTCATTCTTAATATTTTAGGATAAGGTATGCCCTTAAGATATTTGTAAGACCTAGTAAATACATCCCTATATTCCATAGTTAATAACTTATAACTTAACAATTCAACTTCTGTCAAGTGAATTCCAACCTTGATTAATTTTAGATCTTTATTCTCTAAAGAGACATCCATCAACTTGTAATCAAGATTAAATACATGAGATTGCTGTATGGATCTTCTATATTAATCATTTGATATTTGCGGTTAGTTGATCACATCATTTTTAGTTGTAAGACAATTGGAAGTTTGTTTAAATTGTAAATGTGGAATAAGATTGTCTTCCTCCATTAATTCTAATTTATGAACTTAAGTGCCATCAAAGTTCACTCCAAAGGCATCTTCATATTTAATATCATCTATGAAGGTTACTAAATCTACTTCTTCTTCATAATTTTGCTAAGTGGCAAAACCATCTATGAAGTTAACATTTACAACCTCATCCTCATTTGAAATAGGATGTTTTTTCAACCACTGAGTGAACTCTCTATCATCTTTCTAATCATATAGTCTAAGGCCCATATATCCGAATAGAATTGATTGGACCATACTTGAGTGAATTCCCTTGTTTGTTACTAAATCAGTAAATCTAACCTTCTTTTTGAACTCCTTCTGTGGTTGAGGATTCAAAATCTCATCTTTTGAAGAGTGAAATGAGATTTGAGCTGAAGACAATCCTTGAGATTGAATAAGGATTTTAGTCAAGTTTTCTGGTGGCCCATAGATGATATGGGCCTTCTTATCTTCCCAATCAATTTTTGCGCTAGTTGTCCTTAATCAAGGTCTACCTAGAAATAATGGATATGAATTTTTGTTAGGATGTATATGAATCACATGCAAAATGAGAGAATATTTTTCAACTCTTATTATCATTCTACAACCACTAATTTATTCCAGAGGTGTATCTTGGCTTTGATTACTCATTTTTAAAAACCAAATGGAAAGAGATCAGTGATACTAAGTCCTAATTTCTCCATAGTTATCATTGGCATAATATTCAAACTACTATTTCCATCCACAATTGTATAGGTTATGATTTTATCTACTATAGATATCTCTATATCAATTGCCTTCATCTCTTATACTACTTGAATTGTTTTAACATAAGTTGGGATTTTTGCTTTAAATTATTGCAGTCTTTTAATAAGAAGGCTTAATTTAAAGCTCCTTTTTATTAGAGGAGAAACCTCTAATAACTGAGCAATTGTAATATCTGCTTTAATTTTCTTTAAATCCTCTCATAAATCATACAATTTAATCTGATCCTTGCCTTTAAGTTGAGTTGAAGGATTAAATTCAAGATTGGAAATTTTAGATCCTTTCCACTCTTCTTTAGAAGAAAATTCCTCTATCTCAATATTTTTTTTTAAGGTCCTTGACAATCTATTTGAGTGGGATTCAAGGACTTGAGGTAATTCTTAAGAATTTCTAACATTAGCCATTGTCTCTCTTGTGGCTTTATTTAAATCTGAAAAGTAAAGAAAATCTTTTAAACTATTCTCTCTATCAATTGAAGTAAGAAAGAGAGGACTAGGATGCCTAGACCTTGTCATAACTACCAAGATTGGCATCATAGGTGGTGTTTGTACCTTAGATTGGAGCAATTCATATTTAATCAAGAAGTATAAGCTGGATTATTACAAAGGAGGTAGAAGCTTATTCTCCAATTATTCTACCATTGATTTGGTTTACAAATCTTACATCTTGAGAGCCTTGATCCTCATATTATTCGCCATATTGAGAGTGACCACCATGTGGGAGAATGAATCCTTGATTAGTATTTAAACTTGAGAGAGGATGTTAATTTTGATGGTTATTGCTATAGTCATAAAATTGATTTGGAGGTTTTAAGGTATTGTCAAAATTTTGATTTCTTGCCCCCCTTAAATAATCTTGAGTTTGTTGATGATAATTTATTTGTGAAAAATTTAACGGAACTATCTTATCAATTTATCTACACATGCTTATAGGGTGGTTTCTTCCACAATTTCTACAAACAATTCTATTTTCTATCCAACAACTACCAAGTGGATGTCTTTTGCTACAAAGATGATGTACTTCTTGTCTTGGTCTTGGTTGGTTTTTAAAACCTTGATTACAATAATCATGGCTTTGTGGATGAGAACTAGATCCTATATTATCTTGATTTCTATAAACAGGGATGTAAGATAGTTGCCGTTCAAGATTATGTTGGTAAATTTTTAAGTTTGAATAAAATTGAGTAATATGCCCTAATTGATTATATTGAGTACACTATAACCCTGAAGTGTGCCTACCAAATTCTATGGGAGGTAGAACTTGGTTTTGATTTTGGCCCTTGATTAATAAGGTTATTTGTTCTTACATGGTTTTTATTTGTTGTATCAGCTTGTTTTGGAATCCCCTTTGATTTTGAAAGACTTTATTTTTAAATTCTTTCTTCCACCTATTTTTATTTTAGCTAAAGTTAACAGTTGGAGAAGGAGAAATTGCTATTGGGATATTTGCATCAACTTTCAAGTTTGTCGCCGAGTGATATTAGTGCGGTTTTTGGTCAATTTTTTATAATTTATAAGTTAGTTTTTGTTGAAACTTTTTAAGTATATAGAAGACTTATATTTACATTTGTGTGCAAAATTTCACACCAAGTTGATAGTTAGATTAAGAGTTATAGCTTATTGAAGTTCATTGACTAAAGTTAGGACTTGCAAAGAGAAATCTAAGTTGCTTAATTGTGACAAGTAACAAAGTAATTTTATTTTATATGTGGATGAAGTTACCAAGAAGAGTGTTTTTAAGCACTTTATATTGACTTGAGTACTCTTAAATTGAAATTTGAATTATATTCTTCATATATAGATAAAATTTATTAAAGATTTTTGAATATTTGTGAACCGTATTTTCACCTTCTACAGCCAAGTGCCTGACGCATTTTCAAATAGGAGAATATGTAATACGACATTGCTATCTTGCATCCTTGACATTAAAAATTCCTTGTCAATCCTTTTCTTAGTAAGATTTATATAATATGTATTCTTAACTCCATATAAAAGAAATAAATAAGATCTTAAGGGTCATCAATGTCTAATAAGGGTGATTCAAAATATATAAAGTTTTTACTAATATAAAATCAATCTCAAAATCTCTATCAAAAAAAAAAATAATCTTGTATAAACTTCAATACTAGCCTTTTTAAACAATTTTTTTTTTAACTATTGTCAAGGACAATAACTGGATGAAGTCAAATAAACAAGTGAGACCTTTTTCAAAAAAATAAATATAAAGAAGTATATATATTAAAAAGAAACTGGAATGGCTAATGCCAAAAGACAAGAAAATTAGAGATTCTTGAACTAGATTGGAAACAAGAAAGAAGTTGACAAGAGTGAAGAAGGCTTTACTCTTGTCTCTATTTATACTATCTACCTAAGAGCTAAGTGGCGACGTTCTATAGGACCTCCAATACGTGTTCAATTTATAAGACACGTGTCCAAGTTGCAAGACACGTGTCAAACTTGCAGGGCAAGTTTCCTATATGTTTGCCACGTATTTAGCTTGGTCTTCAAGCTACCAATATGTGCGACATGTGGCTAACTTGTTGACCAAGTTTCTAATCCAAAAGTCTACTATAGACACTTATAAAGTCAAAGCAGTATCTATGAAGTTTCTAGGAAGTTTCTCTAAAGATATTATGGAATTAACCTGCTTTTACTTTCTTTTATCTAGTTCTATCTGATCATATAGGTAACTATGTATATATCCATGACAACTATCAACCTAACCATATTTTATAAAATCCACTGATATGGCTCTCATTTAACTATATATTAAATTTTATATATATATATATATATATATATATATATATATGGTAGCCAAACCACATCACAACAATCTTAAATTTTAAACCTTCAACCATAAATCTTAAATCCTAAATCCAGGTTTAGGATTTTGGATTTAGAATTTAGTTCATTATCACCTATTGGCTAAAAAAATAATAAAGTCTATCCAATATCCTTTCTAAACATTCTTATCTTACACCAAATGAAGAAGATTTAACTTTTGTTTAATAAAAAATAATCTTCTTGAAGGTAGAATAATTTCATCTTCAAGCAATGAAATCAATATTGATTGTTGGTTCAATTTTTTTTAAGTAAGTCCAATCAAATATGTCTTTAGATCCTCTTATTCATGAGATTAAGAATAATTCATTTAAGTCTAATGATACTTTTAAGTTTGAATTCAAGAATAATCTATTTTATTTCAAAAGATGCCTTTATATCCTAGAAGATGAAAAATGGCTACGTGCTCTTGAAGCTTGTCACAACTTCTCTACAACTGGACATTTTGGATATAACAAGATTTTGAAGTTAATATCAAGAGATTTTTGGTGGCCTCAAATGTAAAAGTCTCTTAAAGAATTTTTACAATTGTTTGATATTGTTCTAGATCAAAAACTCTGTGTCATCAACCTTATGGACTTCTTCAACCATTACCTATATCAAAACAACTTTGGTCTTCTATTTCTATAGATTTTATCATGGATCTTCTAAATTCAAGTTCTTATGATTTTATAATTGTGATTGTAGATTGTTTCACTAAGATGGCACATTTTATATTATGTACAAAATCTATCATAGGTGAAGAAACAACTAAACTCTTTTTTGATAATATCTATCACTATTATAGATTACTAAGGGATATTATATTAGATAGAGGGATGCAATTTATATCAAGATTTTAGAGAACCCTTTTCAAAATATTAAAGGTGGGCATAGAACTATCTTCAGCTATCTACCTTCAAATTGATAGACAAATAAAATAGATAAATTAAGTTTTAGAGCAATATTTAAAAATTATGGAAGATAGCGTTATAAAAGTTATATTGGATTGTGAAGCAATACAAAGATATAGTGACAGAGTTGCTTTGGAGCATTTAAGTATTTATTAAATTTTGCCAATTAGAAGCAATTAATTGTATGATCTTAATAAGTATATCTCATACATATAGTTTTTTTCCGTGTTTGAACTCTCCTTTACAGGTTTATTCTAGGTAGTATCAAAAGAATAAGTAAAATTATAATTATAAGCTTCTTAATTTAATAGAAGCCGCTCAAAAAGCATCTTAGACAAGGATATATATGGGAGTCAAGGCTAAAGAGTTCTTCAATCATAACAATACTATTGTATGGCGTGATCTTCTATCTAAGAATATATTAGGTATCTAGTTACAGAAAATTTTCTTACAATTTATTGGCAAAATTTTAATAAGTAATTTGCCTTTAATAAAAAGAACAAATAACAAAAAGATATTATAAAAAAAAAACTATATTAATAAAATCTTTTTTATATTCAAATAGATTTGTATATAAAATCTTGACTCTTAAAGAATCTCTTTAGGTTGTATAAAATGCTCAAATTGCAATAATATCCTTTAATAATTTATTCACCTACAAGGATTTATTTCTTATCAAACTTTAGAGTTTAATAATTCTTGATTCAACTATTTAGTTTCTATAAAATTTACTTAAAGTGTAGATAATATTCTTAAGTTTCACCATTAAAAAAAATCAACTATAGATTCACTTTTAATCATCTAATATCTTAAAAATCCTAGTTTAGGGACACTTAAGCATTATTTTGAGCGTCTATATTTCTTCCATAAAAAGTCCAAATCATCCAAAATTTGTATAAAAATCGTAGCCAAAAATCCAAACTTACTAATCATAATCTTTGATGTTTGACTCCCTTCAAAAAACAAATCCTAATCCCTAATAAGCTCTTGAGCAACCTCTTTGAAGCCCATTGGGTATGATTTTTGGCCAATAGGAATAGAGACTTCTATCATCCATCTCCATTCATCTATATAACTATAGATAATGATTGCTAAGTGCTTTGAAACTTTATAGAAACAAGACTACTGCCTTTGAAATAAGCTTAAAGTTAGCTCTCCAACCCTAGTTGTCAATCTTCAAATGACTTGATACCTTGCCCTTGGTGGCTATTTTTATGGTTAGAGATCAGATTTCAATCCTATTCCATATACAATCAACCCTTGGATATCAATCCAATTTATCCTAAGGATTTTTAACTTTGATCCTATCCACAATTTAATCTTAGTATTAACCATATTATTTATTTATCTCTTCTATCCTATTTTTATCAACTTATGGCTTTTTAAAAGTAATAAAAAAAGTTTTACAACCTAGAAGAAAAAATTAATAACTAATTTTTATCTATTAGCTATTAAGACAAGAAAAAAATCTAAGAGGCTTTTATAAAACCTTTTTAAAGTATCTTAAATTTCTATTGAACTAAAATAATTGAATATTAAGTAGAAATCATTCATATTTATATTTTTCACTACATAAATGTGTTACAACATGATATCATTTTGCTAGCATTTCTTTGAAGTACATAATTTTTTCTTGCAAAAAAAAACCATTAGAATCAATTTTCAATTCCTCAATAGTCTCTTTAGTGAACTTATGTCCAATATTCCTTGGATCTCTTAAGCTCTTTTCTCTTAATGCTTTTTTCACCTATTCTTTTGAATCTTTTGAAAAAGATCTAGCAACAGGTTTCACCTTCTTATCTATTGTCTTATATTTTGTTTCAACCATAATCTCTGGTGTTTAAAAAGATTCAAGTATAGAATAGATTTTTCTTAAATGGATTAGCACAATCTTATCATTATCTCTTAATCCTATTAATGTAATTAATTCCAAAGAATCTTTCAATCTATTTTTTTTATAAGCATCAAAAATCTTTTTATCATCTTTTAATATTTTCAATTTATATAATTTTTTTTCAATATTATATAGTCTTTTTCTTTCTTTTTTTTTAAATCCATATCTTTCTTATATATAATACTTTTATTTTTAAAAATACCAATAAAACTTGTATCAAAGGCACTTATATCTTGCAAGAATACTTCTTCTTCTGTAATCTTCTATAATCCCACTTTATAGTGGTACTCCTTGAAAATCCTTAAATTCTTTAATAATCCTTGACAATAGATTTTCCATCAATTTGTTTTGATTCTGCTCATAATTTGGAGGTACAACCAAAAACTATACTATCCTTTTTCAATCCTGATTATAAATTTGTACATAAGTTAAACCATCATCAGACACTTTTATTTCCATTTGAGTTGCAATAATATATTTTTGCCTCAAAATAAGAAGATAAAATGTTGCATCTTGAATAAAAAAAATTAGCTCCATTACAACATCACCAATCCAAATTCTCATATTTGGGCAAGTACCATATAATTCACCTTGTATATTATTAGTTGCCTATATTATCTATCCATGCTCTATATCAATTAGCCACTTTCGCTTCATATAAAGATCCTTGGGTATAAGATTTATCTTCAAACTGTGATCAATTAAAAACAACAACTGACTCATCTATATCTTCAATCTTCACTAATGCCTCTATAGTTGCTCTAGCCCAATGCTTTTGAATATAATGACTTAAAATCTTATTTTCCTAATCACTTTGATCATCAAAATGTGTTCTTTGATTATGACTCCTGCTTCCACTTATTGATTGTTTGCAATAAATATCAAATTCATCTTCTTCATCCTTACATATACGTACATCAATAACATGGTTTAATCCAACTTCACCTATTAATTGCCTCTTTTATTTAATATTCTCAATAATGACATTATAAATTTTTTTTTTTATAATATCCAAAATCTCTTTCAATATAAATTCAACTTTAGTATTAAATACATGTTGTCATGACGTAATGTGACTATTAGGTGAAAGAGTGTGGAAATAGTATATTATAGAAGATCTTAGTTCAAAATATTGTAGCAAATTATCTTACAAAAATAGATAATAGTAAAAAAAGAATAAAACTATTGGGTGTTAATGCTACCTTTTTTACAAATAAGCTTCTACTTATTTTGTAAGGGCATTAGTAAGACAAAACAAAGTAGATTGGAAAATAAAATGATATAGGCATATATAAGAAGAAGTTAAGAATAGGTTTCAAAAAAATTTACCACAAAAATCTCAAAATAGATATGCAAAAAGGACTACCTATAAGTCGCTGTCATATTGCATTTACGTGCAGTATATAAAAATATTATATATCTTGTATCTATTACTATTATATGTATGAGTGCTAGAGATTATTTTAGAAGATATTATAAGGAGAGGATTTATTATAGCCACTTAGTTAGTGAATTAAGAAGGCTATTTGTTTTGTTCTTATCTTATTTATATCCTAGAATAGATTCTTTTGTAATTAAAAGAAAGGTAAAGGTTGTTTTACCTTTCTTATTGACTTTTGAGGTAGAATGGACCTTATGAGGGATAAAAAAGAAGAGCATGGAATGAATAGGGTTTAGAGTTTATAATATAAGTATAATTTGAAAGCTTGAACAAATATTGTACAAGTATAGAAGATACTTGCATAGCTTCCTCTCATGTTTCTTGCTAGTTCTAGTAGCAACTAGGAACCCGGCGTTTTTCCAAGGCAAATTCTCTCTATCCAACAGCAGGATCAAAATTAAATCCCAAGGCACAAAACCGCATGCCTACGGTAGGTTTAGGACGCTTTTTTAGATCAGAGTTTGGGATTAAGGAGTAGACTTGAGAAGATTTGCATAGACGTTAATTTAAAGTGATTTAAATCAATATTAGAGCAATTACAAAAGTTTTATAGTAGATATATAGCTGAATTTTTGTGGATTGGTTGGTATTGTTGTTTTCAAATTTGAACTTCATTTAATGATTAAGTTGTAAATAATTGAGATCTAAGTGGGTTAAGGTCTTAGAAATTGGGTTTTGAAGGTCAATTAGGGTTTTGCAAATTTTGAGCAATTTGCCACTTGAATCTAAGTGAAATTTGTGTTTATAGATAGAAGATTTAATTTCCTACATACATATGAAATTTGAAAGCAATTGAATAGTAAGAACAGGAGATTTAGGTGTTGGAATATTGGTGTTAAAATTGGAAAAGGAGGCTGGCCGACACTCAAGCAGATTTATAGGATTTGCTTCTTTTTGATAAGTCGATCTTCTTCAAACTTGATGTGTTTATTGTCAACTTAGTTGTCAAGGCATGTGTAAATTTTCAATCAAAATCAATGATTTATTTGGTAGTTATTGAGGTTCTAAACCTGCCTTAGGAATTGCTTAGGGCCTGGTTAGGATTTGGTTAGGATTTAGAATTTAGGATTTAGGTTTAGGATTTAGTATTGATTAGAGTTTTATTAAGATTTCATTAGAATTAAGATTTGACTTAGAGTTTGATCAGGATTTGACTGGGATTTGACTTAAGGTTTGACCAAGATTTGACTTAGGATTTGACTAGGGTTTGATTTAGGATTTGATCAAGATTTGACTTAGGATTTGACTATGGTTTGGATTAAGATTTGACCAGGGTTTGACTTAGGATTTGACTTAGGATTTGATTAGGATTTGGCTTAGGATTTAATCAAGGTTTGACTTAGAATTTGATTAGGGTTTGATTTAGGATTTGACCAGGGTTTGACTTTGGATTTGACCAAGATTTGACTTAGGATTTAACCAAGATTTGCCTTAGGATTTTAAAATTTCTATTTTTAGTATTTTCTAAAAAATTTATTTTATATGTTATTTTTTTATATGATTAATGAATGCTTTATTTATTCTTATTTTTATAATTTTTTTAAGATAGGGTCAAAATTTGATTAATATTATTAAGGTTTAATGGAAATTATTTAGGATTCTATTAGAGTTGTTAGAATCTTGTTGTTACGTATTTCTTATTTATCTTCCACAGCTAGGTACCCGGAGCATTCTCAAGCAAGTCTTTACATATTATGATAATGTTGTCGGGTAGAGAGAATCCGCCTTGGAAAAACACCGAGTTCCTAGCTGCTATTAGAATTAGCAGGGAACATGGGAGGAAGCTATGCAAGTATCTTGTATATTTATATAATACTTATTCAAGCTTCCATATTATACTTATATTATACTTATATAAAATTTGTATAAATATAAAGTATAATCCTTTATATAATACTTGTACAAATATTTGTATGAATATTTTATATAATATTTATAAAATAAATATATAAATATTTAATATATATATATATATATATATATATATATAAATATATATACTTATATAATACATATAAGCAAAGTATGTATATATACTCAAGTATACATCAAAATACAATTGCATATGATGAATACAAGTTATACCACTAGCTGAAATTAAATAAATCACTAAAATTTCATCCAAATGCCAAATCAAGTGTGTATATAATTTATAGAAAGCTAATAATATATTATAAAATCTGTCAAAATTTCACAAATAAAGGTCTTACCGTTTAAAAGTTATGGCTAATTGAAATAGATACTAAAATTTCTAGCAAACTACAAAAACAGCAAAGCTCCTCTTTACTTCAGCTTTTGTTGTGGTCACTTGCCTTTTCTAAATTAGAGATGCAATAGCTTTTTAGAGAGTTCACTCCATCATCTAACTTGTCTTTAAATTTTGTATATATGCCACTCAAACTTCAGATTTTATGGCTAGTTGAAACTACCCCTCAAATCCTAGCGACAATTTACCCTCTTATCACTTCATAGCTCATAAAATCTCATAGAAGCTCCAAACACGTTGATTTTTGTTTTTATAAAAAATAAATACAAGCTACTATAAGCATCTAAAGTACTAGAAATATTGAAGAGACTGTCCAACTTGGGTGGTTGAACAAAGTCTCTGCCCCTCTTTGTTGGGTGGCAAGACACTCTTTCCTACTCTCAAGCTCACAATTCTTTTTTTCTAATTCCAAATGCTTCAAGAAATAGCTTGATAGAAAGCTAGCACAATTTTTCACATTCTTTATACATTTCACTAAGAAAGAATCTAAATCAAACTTGCAATAGCAGCTTAAAGTTTTTGCCTTCACTTCTCAATACCAACAAATCTCACTCCACTAAAATAAGCGTAACTTTTCACTCACAACTCCCAACTAAGCAAATGGACAGGCACTGAAATCTTCACAATTTGAGAATTATTCTTTCTAAATTTTATTATAAAAGCTTCAATACCCTTGGAGCTATCTCTCTCCAAAAATTGCATATCTCAAAATTTAAAACCCTAGTTCCAGGAAGAGGAGTATCCTCTCCTTTCCCTACACATCAGCCCATGCCATGCCCATATGGGCATCCAAAATCCTATTGGATAGGCCTTATTTATACCATATTCTTCTCTCTTACTCCTTATAAGGGACTATGTTACCTCAAAGTAAATAAGAAAGATAAAACAACCTTTATCTTTCTTCCAATTACAAAAGAATCTACTCTAAGGTAAAAATAAGGTAGAAACAAAACAAATAGCCATCCTAATTCACTAATTAAGTGGCTAAAATAAATCCTTTCTTTAGAATATCTTCCAAAATAGCCTCTAACATTCACATATAGATAACAAAAATAAATAAAAAAATATAATATTTTTATATATTATATATAAATATAGTATAACAATGCTTCTCAAGCATCTATTTTAAATCTATTGTTGCTTCAATATTAGAGAGGAATTTGTAACTTATTTATTTAACTTTCTCTCTTATATCTTTAAATTTTTTTTTAAATACTATTAAAGCATCCTTCATTGATAACTTTTGTAAAGCCATCTCACAAGCCTTATCACCTCAAATTTGCCTCTTAGAAGAATTTCATTCTCTTGTATCATCAAAATCTCATTTTTTCTTTTTTTTCCATCAAAGCTTCATATAGACTCTTAGCAATATAAGTATGCACAGATAAAGGTTCTACAAGATCCTTCCAACCTATAGTTCTACAAATTATTGTAGCAATCTTTAATAAAGCTTTCCGTTGCATCTTCTTTTTATACATTATAGAAATAATAAAAGACTAAAATCCACTTAGTTCAATATTTCCAAAAAAATCTTATTTGCTATTATCATCTACTCTAGTATCATAACTTGCAATTTCTATTACTACAACTCTATTTGCTGCCAAATAATCTCTAACCAATGTTTTCATATCTCTCTTATCAAAGTTAGTTTGAAAAAAATCACCAGTATCTTTTAATACCACTTTGCCATATTTTCAAAAAATAATTTTTTATTACACCATATCATTAAATTCATGGCAATCTTTTTGAAAATAAAAATTATTATTATACCAAATATATTCTTGCTTAGAAATAGCCTTTGAACTTATTATAGAAGTCTTTTTCTCAAGCCTTATAAGTTTGATTTGAAGATCTTGCATCCCACGTATAATTTTCTCAATTTCCACATCTTTTTTTGGTATAATCATTGAAGGTTGGATAGTAGGTACTATTGATCGTGACATAAGCACTTGAATTTTAGATACTTACACAATTCTTTGAACACCAATCCTATCTTTTTTCTTTTTTCTTTTTTGTAAGCAATTTGATTGCATCTTCAACTTCTTTCCACTTTGTTATCAACCCTTCATCCTCTTTTTTATCCTCAAGAAGAATTTCTAACTTTTCTTATAATTCTATATGAATTTTTTGAAGAAATAATTCAATCTTGTTTGGTCCTAATGTTATCTTTTTTACTTTTGATAATTGAAAATATTGCCTCTCAAACTCCCTTAATAATTTGGTAGCTTATAATTTCTTATTAGAATGCTCAATCTATTTCAAAAATGATTTTTTAGTGATTCAATCAAAGTCTTTCAAGAAATATTCATCTCTCAATGCATAGAAGAATGTCTTCCAAGAACTTTCAAATTATTCAATAATTAATTTTACATATTTTCTTATCTTCAACATCATAGCAAGCTCAAATAATAGAATCATCTCTTTTTTAGAAATATGATTTAATTCTATTTTTTGCACATAATATTTCAAATATTTAAAAATATTTCTTCCATTAAACTACTCAATTTTGTTAATCACTACTTGTAATGCTTTGATTGTCAAAGCCTCCTTGCAATCATTGCACTGTTACTATTGTATAAATAATATAATTGCTTGAAACATATTTATAATATTGGATCCAAATATATACCTTGCCCACTAGTAGAAAATCTATTTGAAGCTCAACTTGAAGATCCACTTGAGCGCCATCCAAAGCTCTATCAAAAACTCCAAATTCAACCTTCTTGCTTTCTTACACCATCAATTCCAAATAATCTTAAATACTATCTAACACATTCTATCCCAAAATGTTACATCAGGTTCACCACTTATATTGTATTACATGTTATTTTGTTTGAGAATGCACTAGGTACCTAGCTATGGAAGGTGAAATTATGGTATTCAACTATATAAGTAATTCTAATAGGTTTTATCTATATAAGAAGAATATGATTTGAATTTCAATTCAAAAGTGCTTAAAGCCAATACAAAGTGCTCAAAAAAAAACTCTTCTTGATAACATCAATTATATACAAAATCCAATTGCCTTATTACTTTCACACTAAGGCAAGTTTGATTTTTCTTTGTAAGTCTTAATCCTAGTTAGTAAGATTTAACAAGCTATAACTCTTAATTTGACCATCCACTTGATGTAAAATTTTACATACAAATGCTACTATAAAATTTTACATAAAATTTTTTCTACATGCTTAGAAAATTTCAGCTCAATCCAACTCATAAATTGTAGAAAATCATCCAAAAATCACATTAATGTCACTCGGCTGCCAACTTGAAAGTTGATACAAATGTTCCAATAATAATTTTTCCTTCTCCAATAATTAATTTCAGCTCAAAATTGGTGTATAGCTTAATCTCTAAGTCTTCTAATACCATGCCAAATTTTATTTTATTTCAACAAAAAGATCAATAGATATTGCAAAAATTATAAACAATCTTAAACTGACAACTTTTGATATGCATCATACTAATAATCAAATACCTTCCAACTGCACCATTAGATTATCACAAATTTTTATGCAATCTTAATATATTTAAATATCCATAGATTATCAAACATTCAATTATAAATGATATACCAATTGCACAAAATAGCCAAGAGTGCTAGCCCTAATTTTATTCCATAAAATCCAAATCAATAATTCAAACCTTAACTTTAGACAATGATTGCAAAGTCCTTCTAAATCCTATAGAAACAAGTCTTATGCCTCTAGAATAAGCTTGAAGCTAGCTTTCAAATCTTAATTGCTAATGTCCAAATGATCTAATACTTTGCTCTTGGTGGCCGTTTTTATTGCTAGAGGTCTGATTTCAACCTTATTCAGTAAACAACCGATCCCCAGGTATTAGTCCAACCTATCCAAAAGATTTTGAAGCTTAATTCTATCTTCAATTTAATCTTAATATCAATTCTATTAATTATTTATCTTTTCTATCTTATTTTTATCAATTTATGGCTTCTTAAAGCAATAAAAGAATTTCTACAACCTAAAAGAAAAAATTAATAACTAATTTTTATCTATTAGCTTTTAAGACAAGAAAAAAATCTAAGAGGCTTTCATAAAACCTTTCTTAAGTATCTTAAGTTTCTATTGAACTAAGGTAATTCAATATTAAGTAAAAAATCATTTTTATTTATATATTTCACTACATGAATGTGTTACAATACGACAATACCAACACAAAATAGTTGGGTGGCATGGGAGTCACCACATAGGTCATGAGTGGTGGCAAGGAGATGTGGCAATATATGATTAGGCCAAGTGGTATGGATGTGCCACCAAAGAGGCCTTAGACATGTATAGAAGTCCGCACCAAATCATAGTTATCTTTTAAATATAATAATGAATAAGAAGGACCAAATTCCAAGCCTTAAGCTTCAAAGTTGAATTGAAAAAATAGAATATAGGAAGTTAATCTTATGCATATAGAAATGTGCAAGATTAACACTCATGGCCTATGTTAAATTTTATAAGTAGGCTAAAAATATCCAAGAATTAGTAAAAGATATGACACTTTATATAAAAGTAGACTTTTAGTATCTAAAGTAGAAAGTTGTAAAGAGAGCCATGGGCAAAAAGAAGGCTAGTGATGGCAGAAAATTCAAGGTTTCTAAATAATTGTATACTATAGAGAACAAAGACCCTGATCTGATGGAAGAGGCTTCATCCTTTGATTCTTATGAATAAGCAAATGACATTGAAGGCAATGAAGAAATAGAGGAGACACTTCAAGAAGAATTTTTCAAAAAAATAAAGTATTTTGAGGCTAGACTTTTGGAACCTTCCAAAAAGATAGAAAGATAAGATTTTAAGTTAATTTTTCAGTTAAAGTTGCTTGAATTCATGGACTCTATTAACCAAAAATTTAAATATAGGAAAGAATAAAAGAACCTTTAAAATAGGTTGATTGAACATTTCATGAAAAAAAAAATCTTCATCTTCATCTTTTGTTATATACATACTTTAAGCCGCCACATTCTAGAACTTTTTATAGTCTTTTAGAATCTTTTATAGTCTTCTAAAATCTTCCATAGTTTTTTAGAATCTTCCAAAATCATCTAAAATCTTCTTCAATCTTCTAAGAATCTTCTAAAGTCTTCTAGAATCCTTTAGAACCTTCTTCAATCATCTAAAATCTATCGTAGCTTTTTAGAATCTTCTTGAATCTTCTTTAGTCTTCTTGAATATACCTTAGTCTTCTAAAATCTTCCTTAGGCTTTTAAAATCTTTTAAGATACTCTTAGAAGGTTCAATAGGCCATAGGCCTTATAGTATAAATAAAATACAAGATCAAGATGTACATCAGTCTTGCCAACATAAGTCTTGGAGCAATCCAAAGTGTTGTCTTGTTCATAATATCAATCTAGTTTCTTATTCTTGTCAATGATCTAATTTGTGTTCCTGTCCATTCAATTCTTTGTTCTTGAAATTATTTTAGTTCTATAATCTTTTTCTTATTTCTTTGCTAACCTGCTATCTTGCATCTTTGACAATTTGGCAAGACTATCTAAGTAATCATATTAGAGCTTTGATATCTTGATAGAGAGTGGATTATCCCTCTTTTTGAAGATACTATTGTGTTCTAGAAGAGTGTGGATTACCCCCTTCTAGATTGATATTCTTATTTATTGTAGTTTGATTTTTTTATAAAAAGAATAGATTATTTCTTTTTTAGGATATATCACTGTATTTTAGAGGTTGTAGATTATCCTCTTTTAAATTAATATTATTTAAAAATATTTATTTTTAATATAAAAAATACTACACTAATGGCCTATTGATTTTTTTTTGTCAATATAGAAGTAGATCAAGTCATGAGAGGTGCATCCTCACAAACAGGGAATAGAGTGGCGACTCTTATGAATCTTTGAGCTCTTTTAGATACTATATGAGAAGAAATGGTATTTTTTTGTAATCTAAAAAAAAATCATAAATAGAAAAAGTATCTGAAGAGATTAAGTGAAAAATTCATGATTTACAACAAAAGATCATATGATTGACAAAAGTAGGCAGAAGATAAGCTATGCATGTAACCTCTTTAAAAGCTCCAAGAGTTGTCATGAAAAAACCAAAGGCTAGCATATCTGATAAATCTGATGGAATGAAATCCAACTTTCAAAGATTTGTATAATAAGTATGACTTTATTTGCAACTATATCCTTCTTGTTATGTGGATGGATTCACTCAAGTCACTTTTATATGCACCCTTTTATTAAGAAGTGCTTGATCATGATTTGCTCTACTATTGGAAAAGAATTTTTTAATCTTATACAATTATGATGTATGTCGTAGAATTTCAATAACTTACTTATTATCTTGATTGGAATGATAAGGCTTTTATAACTCAATTCTATTATGGCCTAAAAGATAATGTAAAAAATTTATTGATTGCAATGCCAAGAGTTGAAAGTTTAGAGAATTCATATTTCAAGCTATTACTTGTGATAATTGCTTATTTGAATTACAACAAGAAAAGCAATCAATTTTCAACAATACCTATTAAAGTATGTTTACTATATCTTCAAGAATATCGAAGAAGTTATTAACATATCTTGAACCCATGCAAATTGATACAACTCAATTTAAGCTATTAACACCAATAGAAAAGATTAGATATCGACAAGAGAATCTATGTCTATATTATGGATGACCTAATCATAAGGCAGCAAACTATTCAAACAAGTCTAGAGAATTCAAGGCACGGAGTATAACATTTGAATTGGAGAGGTCAAAAAACAAAGATGTCAAATCACAAGAACCTTGCAGTTGGACACCCCCAATTCTAAAGTACCAAAAAAATATCTCTTCTTATCTCTAGATCCAACATCCTATTTTATACTTCCTATATATATAAGAATCCTAAAATAAGAAATTTTTGCTAAAGCCTTTTTAGATATTGAAGCTTCAATATGCTTTATGGATAAAAATTTTGCAACCAAGCACAACTTAGTACTTATAAAGAAGATTCATCCCACACTTCTTGAAGTTATTGATGGACAAAACCTTGCATCAGGAGATGTTATTGAAGAAATTCAACCATTAGAAGTGATACTTGGAGATTATGTATCATGTATTGTCTTCAATATCATTTGATGTCTACCAAATCCTATTGTCATTAGACTCCTTTGGTTTGAATTATATAATTTTGATATTGATTGGAGTTTGTAAAAGATTTTTTTAAGATCCAAATATCAAAAGAAGAAATGAAGTGCTACTTCATTTCTTGTACCTAAAGAATTTATACAAGCAACAAAAAAAAGTGGCTATACTTGCATTGTATACTATTCCAATGAAAGATCCAATAGAGCAATTGAAACAAGATGTTCCTAATCAATATTGTGACCTTTAAGGCATATTTAAAAAAATAAAAATAAAAATAAAAATAGACATTTTATTAAAACACCATCTTTATGATTATGCAATCAAATTATAAGATGGAACTCAACCTCCATTTGGTCCAATTTACAATCTCTCGCAAATAGAGCTTACTTCTTTGAAAGAATATATTGATGAAAATCTAGCTAAGGAATTTATTAGACATTTAAAATCACCTATAGGAGCTCCTATCTTGTTTGTAAAAAGAAGGATGCTTCTTTACGTATGTGTGTTGACTATCAAGGTCTGAACAAGATAACTATAAAAAATTATTATCTATTATTATTAATCTCAAAATTATTGGAACAATTAGGATAGGCAAAGATCTTTACAAAGATTAATTTGAGAAGTGCTTACAACTTGGTCAGGATTAAAAAAGGAGATCAATGGAAGACAACATTTTGTACAAGGTATGGATATTTTGAGTACAATGTTATGCCTTTTAGATTTACAAATATATCTGCAATCTTTCAATATATAATAAATAATATCTTTCAAAAATACTTAGATAGCTTTGTAGGCATTTATTTAGATGATATCTTGATCTTCTCTAAGAATGAACAAGAATATAAATATCATGTATGTATGGTATTGGAGGAACTACAGGAAAGTGGATTGTATGCCAAATTAGAGAAGTGATCTTCCCATCAACCATCAATTAAGTTTTTGAAATATATTTCTTATTAAAATGGAATCTCTATAGATCCAAAGAAGATACAAACTATTATAGAGTGGAAACGATTGTCATCAATCAAAGATATACAATGTTTCTTGGAATTTGTAAATTTTTATAGAATCTTCATTAGAAATCATTCCAACATTGCGGCTCCATTAATATAACTTACAAGCAAGGAGAAATTTATTTGAGATGACAAGACTGAAAAAGCATTCAAGAAGCTAAATAAATCCTTCACTTCAACCTCTATACTTGTTCATACAGATCTAATAAAATCATTCATTTTGAAAATAGATGCCTTAGATTTTGCACTTGAATCTTTATTCTTTCAAACTAGTAATGATAGTCAGCTACATCCAACAACATTTTGCTCTCACAAATTTTCAGTTGTAGAGATTAATTACAAGATCCACAACAAAGAACTATTGGCAATTGTTGATGCTTTTAAAAAGTGGCACCATTTATTGGAAGAAATTTAACACAAGATTATAGTATATACTGACCACAAAAACTTTGAATATTTTATAAGTGCTCAAGTTTTAAATTACCAACAAGCACGATGGAGTATGTCGTTATTTTGTTTTGATTTTGAGATTACATGTCATCCAAAAAACTTCAAGGAAAATCAGATGTCTTTTCTTGATGATCACATCTTATGCCAAGAATAGGTGATATTGTATTGGACTAACAAAAAAAAATCATGTTGAAGCCATCCAATTTACAGTTGAAGATATTGATAATATCTATTTATATAGATACAACTCTCAAGATGGAAATCCAAAGAGTAATGAAGATAGATCCATTTGTAAAAATCATTCAACAATGTCTATAAAATGCACATGTGAAAGAGAACAATAATTTTAAATATGAGGATGGATTTTTATATTTTAATGATATCTTGTATATTCCTCTAGGTCCTACAAGACTTCAAATTCTTCAAGTACAACATGACCTTCCAACAATTAAACATTTTGGCTTCAATAAGACCTTGGAATTAATATCAAAAAATTATTGGCAGCCTCAAATGTAGAAATTGGTAAAAAAATTTATCAAATCATGCAAAATTTGTATCCAAGCAAAGGTCTCAAGACACCAACCATATAGACTTCTCCAACCGCCTTTAGTTCCTATGGACACATGGCAATCATTATCCATGGACTTCATTACAAACCTTCTAATTTTGAATGGAAAAGATTCAATTTTTGTGGTGGTAGACCATCTCACTAAGATTATATATTTCATCTTATGCAACAAGACTATTTCTAAGAAAGAAATGGCTAAGCTTTTTATTGATAATATTTATCAAATATATGGCCTTCTAAATGACATCATTTCAAATCAAGAACCTTAATTATATCAAATTTTTTAAGAGGATTATTTCAACTTTTGAAGGTCTAAATCAACTTTTCATCAACTTATCATCCTCAAGCCAATGGTCAAATAAAATAAGTGAATCAGATCTTAGAACAATATCTTTCTTGCAGTATAAATTATCAGCAAGATGATTAAATGGACCTCCTATTATTGGTTGAATTTGCATATAATAACTCCAAACATTCTTTGACAAAGCAAACTCCATTCTTCTCAAACTATGGATACCACCTTAGAGCAAATCCATTCCAAATTAAAGATGTGAAAAGCCCTGCTGCAAAAAATCAAGCTACCTACTTAAAAGCCATCTATAAAAAATTAAAATTCTAACTGCAAATGACTCAAGACTAATATAAATACTATACAGATATTCATTGTAAAAACCAATCAAAGTTCAAAGTAGGAGATTGTGTCTAATTACTTTAACAAAATATACAAATAAATTGACCATTACAAAAATTAGACCATCATAGACTTGGACCATTTAAAACTCTATACTAAGTAAATCTAGTAAGTTTCCATTTTGAACTACCAAGTAGCATGTGCATTCATCTAGTATTCTATATCTTGCTTTTAAAAATCTATTATAATTCAAATATTGTAGGAGAATTTTCCACCACCAATCTTAGTTGAAATCAACCAAGAGTGGGAATATGAAGTGGATGAAATATTGGATTTACGTATAAGACATAGATTCTATTAGAAGCTTGTTGGTTACCATATCAAATCTTTGCATTTTAAGAGAATTGCACAAACAAAAGTCAAAAGATTCTTTTGTCACACAAGTGGTTAAAAAACCATTGCAACTTTTATAATCTGTTAGATTTGAAGAACACAAACAAGACAAAGAAGGAATATTCTAATATAAAGTAAGACTACATTTGGAGTCTTTGGAGATATAGCCTTATTATAGAAATCTTGATTCAAATGCTTGAGCTTTGACAATACTCCTTGAAGTTATAAGGGCTACTCCAAGTGGATCAAAAATTATGTTTAGAGGATGTTTTGAAAGTTGCAACAAAGAGTAAATTCTTAGATAGGATGTTGATACAATAGAGGTTATATCCAGAGGTCATTGACACTTTCTCAAGGGTCCTATTAAACTGGTAACCAACAAACAAAAGACAAAATATATTGCTTCCCTACTCCGACAAATTCTAGATTTCTTGCATATGTGATTTGATCATTAAATCACTTTAGAAGGGGAGGTGATGCCATGGGCATATTTTAAATCACTACATTCCAAAACTTTTTGTAGTCTTTTAGAATCTTCTATACTCTTCTAGAATCTTCTATACTCTTCTAGAATCTTCTATAATTTTTTAGAATCTTCTAAGAATCTTCTATAGTCTTCTTGAATCCACAAGAACCTTTTTTAATCTTATAGAATCTCTTATAGCCTTCTAGAATCTTTTATACTCTTCTAGGATCTTCTATAATTTTTTAGAATCTTCTAAGAATCTTCTATAGTCTTCTTGAATCCACAAGAACCTTTTTTAATCTTATAGAATCTCTTGTAGCCTTCTAGAATCTTCTAGAAACTTCTTCATAAGTCTTGCAACAATCTAAATTGTTGCCTTATTCTTGATATTAATCTAGTCTCTAGTTCTTGTCAATGATCTAATTCTTATTCTTATCCATTCAATTATTTGTTCTTGAAATTATTCTAGTTTTGTAATCTTTTCCTTATTTCTTTGCTAATCCACTATCTTCTATCTTTGACATCTTCTACTAAAAAATTAGCTAAGGTGAATACGCCAAGTACCTTTTTAAGACTTGGCAAGGTTAAGAAGATGAAAGAATTTCTTTTAAAAATAGATAATTCCTATGATATCCAAAAGTTAGATAAATAAGACAAGATTTTGATTACAATAATTTTTTTAAAAGACCATGCACTATAATGGTGGATAAGTAAAAAATAATAAGAACTAGAATTGGTGGCAAACTTGACATGGATTAGATTTAAAGAAATTTTGAACGACTGCTTTATATTAAAATATCAAGGGTTAGAGGAGGGCATGAACTTAATGCAAATGAGACACGCTAGGTCTCTCAAGGCCTATATATAATATTTCAATGACCAAATGAATGCTATACCTAAAATAGATGAATTTGCTAAAAGATGTATTTTTTTAGGTGGACTTCAAAAGTAGGTAATAGATGCTTTGTTCAAATTTCAAAACTCCCAAAAGATGAGATAGATCTCATTCTTGGTGATACCTTCTTTAAAGCACATATGGTGGATATGAGGCAAAAGCCAACACAACTAGTGGTTTGCTATGGCAGCAAAGAATTAATATTATTACTAACTTTAACTCCTATAATAGCAGCGGGAAAATTGAACTTGGTCTCATTGGACCAAATGATAGAAGAATGGATTGTAGTGATAGTCCAAATAAAATAAATAAGAAGCAAGAAGAAAGTGCTAAAGTAGCCTCTTCCAAAACACATCCAAGAGGTGTTGATAAAGTATAAGAATGTGTTCATTGATGAGTTATCCAATGAATTACTACCAAGAAGATAACTAGATCACAAGATTGAGGTGATATCCGGAGCTGAGCCACCTTCCAAGGCATCATATTGGTTGAATAAAAAAAATTGATGGAATTGAAGAAACGACTCAACGACTTCCTAGCAAGGAATTATATTAGACTTAATAAATTACTATATAGAGCACCAGTACTTTTTGTGGAAAAAAAAGTTGGTAAATTTTGAATGTGTATCAACAATAGGACCTTTAATAAAATAACCATCAAGAATAATTATCCATTGCCTTAGATTGATGATCTCTTCAATAAATTGGCAGGTATTAAGTATTTTATTTGGATGAACTTGAAGTTGAGATATAATATTTAATTGGTATAATATTTTTTAATATTATTATATTTATTTATAAAATAACTTTTGCTCAAAGTTATTCTTTATTATCATTTAAAAAATCTTATAGTATTATTTTTACTAATCTATTTTATTTTGCTTTATTTATAGTCTTATAAAATAAATAGAAGTCTTTTTATAAAAAAGATAGTATAGACATAATATTTCTACTTCCTTCTATTTTTTGCTTATAATTTCTAAATAAACTTCATTATTAAGTTTTTAATTAAGTTCTTCTATAATATAGGTCTTTTGTTCTTTAACCTTAGAATTGAATTATAATATGATATCAATGTAAAGTTCATCACTATTAGAACCACCATAGCAATTATCATAGACATCCATTTAAAGAAAATTCTAAAAGGTTTTAAAAGGCCTTAGAACTTCTTAGAAGGTCTTAAGAAAATTTTGATGATCCTAGAAGGCTCTAGAAGATTCTAAAAGATCTTAAAATATTTTAGAAGGTCCTAAAAGAATTTAAAAGATTATAGAAGATTATAGAAAGTTCCAAAAAGATATTAGAGGAGATTCTTTAGGTTGCTTGACTTCCAAGCAATATAGAAAGTCACAAGAAAAGGTTTCTTAGGATATTTTTATATCGAAGCAATAAAAAAATCACTTAAGAAGCATCATAGGATGACTTAGAGGCAAAGCCTTTTAAAAGAAGTTACTTGAAAACTTCTTAATTTCTAATATATATAGGTGTCAAGGCTAAAGAGCTCCTCAGTCTTGAGAGCATATATCTTATGGTCTAGTTTGGATCTTCTACTCTTATTTTTGTTCTTGTATTATATTATTTTGTAATAAGATTTACACATCCTATTATTTTATTGTAATCATATATAAGTTTTTTGGTTTGATTGATAATAGCAATTGGGACAACAATGGACTTGGAAATGCATCAAATAGATGTGAAAATAGCTTTCTTGAATGGATAATTGAAAGAAGAATCTACATAGAAAAATCACAAGGATTTGTACAAGAAGGCAAATAACACCTTGTTTGCAAGTTTAAAAAATCTTTATATAGATTCAATCAATCATCAAAGAAATGGTACCAATGTATTGATGCATTTTTTATAAATAAAGAGTTTTTAAAAGTGAGGTTGGTCATTTTTTATATGTGATGTAATCAAAATAATTTTTATTGATTATTATCTTATACATTGATGATTTGATCATCTTGGCTAATATCATAGAAAAGGTGGATTGATTGAAAATAAAATTAGGAAAAGAATATGTTATAAATGATTTGAAAGGATTCTATTATTATTTAGGTAAAAAATTGTTCTAATGGGACTATTATAATTAGTTAAAGCAAGTATATTAAAGAGATGTTAAAGTGATTCAATATGGAAGAATGAAATTAAACTTACAAATGAAGTTAAAGGTCAAATACAAAATCCATTCTTGTACCAACTATCACAAAATCCTAAAAATCCTAAAATCCCTAAAAATCTTAAAATCTTAAATATTAAATCCTAGAAACTCTAAATGCTAAATCTTAAATCCTTAAAGCCTAAATCATAAATAAACACCAAATATTATAAGCAATATAGACATTTTTTTTTTTTTTTTTTTGTAAGAGTACTAAAAATTGAAATTATTTAGACAATGAAAAGTGGAGAGTTTTTTTCATCTAAGTTATTAGTAAGAAGATTATTGCTAACTTAACACAATTGGCCTTCTTTAATACCTAAAATTCAATACTCTTTTTTTAGCTTCTTAATGTCATTCTTCAATATATTTGAAGCTTAAGACATTAGAAGCTTGAGGATTAATTAGCTTTTTATTTACCTTCATAAATTCCACAAAGTCCCACTTTTGCTTTGGTTTTGTCTCCTACTTGGATCTCTAATCGACATGTTTCAAAGTCTTTTTATTTTATATTTTTACTTTTATTGTTGTTGTTGAAAGACAACCATATGACTTCAAACTCTTATTGGATGAACCAAGATTTTTAGCATAATTGCATCGATGGTAGAAGTATGTTCGCCCAATAAATTGCTTGCCATGGATCATTGTATAACAACCGAAATTCAACAAGAATTAGTGCGGAGTCACACCAGTCTGCATTCCCAACCACAACTGCAACGACAAGGTTTCTTTGGAGTCCTTGCACCAATTAAACTAGACTGCGTGAGATACACAAAATATTCCACACAAACATTCTGAATTGAACTACGACTTAGCTGCAAAATATGGATGCCCCAATCCCATCCACGTTCTACTAAACAATGACAGCCCAACCAAGACCATGACTGGAAGTGGTAGATCGGACCAAGCAGACTCAAGGTCATAGAATTCTCCACATACCCAGCCAGACATCATTCTGTTCGCCATGTTCATCGGTACTGGAATTGACAATCTTACTGATGACCAATAAAATTATCCTCCAAACACGCGCACAGGAGGAATGCGAATTCCCGCATCACAAAGGAAAGGAATTGAATGATTACTCCTGCTATTCGAGTGAGATGCCATGACAAGGTCATCGTAGAAGATATACTCCGCTTCATAACCATGTACGTGAAGTTCTTTTCGCTGCGCCGTGTGATAGTGGTGCCTGGTCACAGTCCTGTTTGTACCTGTTCCTTTTCCAAATCCATAAAGATCAACCTCCTCACAGATGCCCAGCGCAAGCATCACCGCCTGCATGCCTGACGAATAGTGAAACCCTCGTACCCATGGCCATTCATTCACTACCTTCCCAGTTTGCTCCACGAACTCGCGCACCGAGTAACACTTTGCAATGCGCGATGTCAGAGCGTCAAAACGAGGATCGGTCACCAGCAGAGGAGCCGCTTGCACAGGGTCACACATAGCCATGTCCATTAAGTGAGGCACCTGGCTGACATACATCACGATCGAAATATCGTCTCCGTAGGGGTGGCAGTAGCAACGCACCCGACGTGCACATTTGTGCAAAATGTTGCTATTCATGAACTCAATAGTTGTCTTTCCTCCCACGTGCTTCTCAAACCCTTTTATCCTTGCGTTATTTAGCCGCACAACCACCTCATGTGCGTCAATCGCCTCCCCGAACGTACTGTTTCACAGGATTCCACTATTGCCCACCACTGCACAGGTTCCATACAGTCTTTTCTTACAATTGCTACGATGATGATGCCGATCGATGGGCTCCTTAATCGTTGTTACCAAGCTCTGCATAATCTTAGGATCGTACCACTTCATCGCCACCCACGTTCGCAGCAGAGCTCGAAACTGCGACCAGAATGGAGCATACCGTGGTGTAGGTAGCCGCGACGGCCAACTTCCAGCTCTACCTCGCAGCCTACGGTGTGGATCACTGCTCCCCTTTAGGACCCCTTTAATCGCAGCCTTCTCGTGCTCCACATCAGGCTCAGATATCACGAATGCCAGGAATGTACTGTCATTCGTGATATTACTTCTGTACAAATGAGGTTTTCTCTCTCGCCCTAACCCTGTAGTAGTCGCTGATGCTGCACCAACGCCTCGCCCCGAGATATGCGTGACGGAGATGAAGAGGGCTACAACCGATATAAGTGCAAATAAAAACAGTAAGAGCATGTGAGACTGGATTCGAGGGTACTTTCCAAAACTGAAAGAATTTAAGCTGGAGAACTCTCTCGATTGGAAAGCCGCACAGTAAACTGTCATACTCTGCAAGAGTCTCCTATTTTGCAATATCTTCGATGGCAGCCATCGTGAACTTTGCATCTTTTATGGAGGCATACGTCTTGAAGTAGTTGGAATCCTCCAGCATTTCTGAACATGTTGCTGATCAATCAAATGGCAGCTGGCCAAGGGATGTGCGAAGTTAAGTGGAGTGCCTCAATCCACTTGAATAGCTGGCGATGCAAGGCAGAATAGCACGAGAAGTGAAATGATACTAATAGAGCCACTTGAGCAAAACGGAATATTGATGCTGAAGGGATCATAAGTCCTACTAAGAGGCAATGATATGAAATTGACAGAGCTAGCGTAATGAGTTGAAGCTACCTTTTGGAACTGCTGCGATCATATGTTGCATGGATAACCTTGCCGCCGGTTATGATTACTCGCAGTTCAAGAGTTGGGTGATAATGGGATCACGTCGGGGAAGCACTGGGTGTTGATCCCACAGCTCCTAATTGCTTGCGAACTAGGGAGAAGGTAGACACGATAGGCGACCAGGTTTGGAGACAAGAAGGGAAAAACGAAGAGGGATGAGGAATCGATGAAGATGGGCTTAGAACATTTGAAGGAAGATTTGGTGGAGGAGACCGGAGAGGGAAGCGATGGCGGTGGTTTAGGGAACTAGACGAAAAAAGCATTATTAAAAAAAATTGAATTCAAATATTGTTGTCTTTTATTTAGAATTATAATTTTATTATTTTAAATATATATTTGAATAATAAAAAAATAAAGAGAAAAAATATTTTTTAAATTATAAAAATTGATATTTATAAATTCATCAATTGCTTAAATAATTTTTAATCATTGCAACTTAGTCTAATGATTTTTATAATAGATCAAATATCACTTGACAAAATTATTTTTTAATAAAATAGCAACAAACTATGTATGTGTGTTTTATTTTGTTTTTTTAAAATTATTTTTGTTTTATTTTGTTGTTCAAAGGTTTCTAAAATTGTTCATAAAGAGCACTATTGAAAAATCACAAATTTTTTATAAAAAAATCAAATAAAAAAATAATCATAAATTACTTTAAGATGTTGTTGATTGAAAAAATATAAGCTAGTTTAATAATACAATTAGTAGAAAAAGGTTAAAGAGTCATTAAAATGCTTCAAACTAAAGAGGGCTAGAAAACTAAAGAACACTTTAAAAAAGAATTTATCATAATGCATTTGTCTTTGATGCCCTATGTCTTCTATTTTTGATCTTAGCCATGATAAACAATATTATGTCTTTTACTATAGTAAGCTCTATACATGTTTATAAAAGCAATATTAGTATAGCATTTGTAATCCAAGCTTGATGTTGTATTTTTTTTAAAAAAATATTCAAGTAGAATAAATAAAGGTGAAGAAGTCTTTGAGAATATTATAGTAAAAAACAATAAATATACAATAATGGAGCATGTTAATTCTACAACTCAAAAGTCTTTATTTAAAAAATATATATATGTACTAGTAATAAACAACCTCAAAAAGATAATAGTTGTAATTGCAACAAGCTAATGCAATTAATTTAATTTAATTTTAAACTATATTTAAATATAAAATAAGAACTCCTAATTGGCAATAGTTAACCTCAGATATTATAAAGATTGGAGAATTAATTGATTAGCAAAACTATTTGGTTTAACAGTATGTGTCACTACTAAAATAGAACAAAGATTCATTGTTTAGTGGATTTAAGGTCCAAATTCTAATAATTCAGATGTAAGTAGATTCAAAATTTGGTAGGTTAAAAAGTTCTTGGACTCAACTTTGATTCAAAGAGAGTTTGCTAATTATCTTAAATCATGACTAGATTGTTATGTCTCTTGTTGGATATCAATTTACAAGTACTCATTGCAAAAATAGATTCTCTTGTGTTGAAGTTTACAAGTTGTAGTTAAAGTTCATGTCAAGAAGAATTTAACATCAACTATTAATTTGAATTCAAATTCATATAATAACAAATTTTGTACCAACTACTAGTTTGAGTTAGATTGCATATAATTAAATATTAGTAGAAAGACCATGAGTTAGATTGCATATAATTAAATATTAATAGAAAGACCATAAGGATTTAAATTAAATCAAATAATAGATGAGATAGAGCAATATTTTAAAAAATGATATATATTTATAAGCAATTTATATAAAACTTTGAAATAAACAACAACAACAACAATAATAGTAGTTATAATACCACTAATCATTGGCCTTAGTGGTTATATATAATACCACTAATCATTGGCTTTAGTGGTTATTGGTGGCTGCTTATCTTTTTATTAGCAGCTACTTACTTTTCTAATATAATCTACTCTAATTAAAACTTTAAGACATTTGATTCTTACATAGGTTGGAAATCTCTAATCTATCTTATAATGTCTAGATTGTATTGGTTTGAGTCTCTTTGCTAGGTCAAATCTTCTAAAATTACTCTTAGTTAATTAGGCAAGTTAAGAATAATCAATATCTAATTGTAAAGAATTGAATAGAAGTGATAAAAGGTTGTATAAAAGTAGATGATAATTTAAACTTTATAAATATAATGTATTAAGTTAGACAACTTTTTTAAATATCAAGGATAAATAAATAAAAATAAAAATTATAAAATAAAAATAAAAATATATATAGATTATTTAATTTTTTAATATTAATTTTAAAATTATTTTTTATAAATATATTTTTTAAAATAATATTTAATAATAATTATATAATAGAAATAAAATTTATTATAATATATATATATATATATATATATATATATATAAGCAATATAAAAAAATAATGGTTTAAATATGAGTTTTAATATGGTGTGCATTAAATTTTGTAAGAATTGAAAAATATCAATATTAAAGAAGATAGTTTTTTATGTTTTATAAATTATATATATATATAATATAATAATATTATTTAAAAGAGATATATATAAAAATCTAATTTAATATATAACTTAATTATTTATATATATATATATAATAAGTCATTATTATTGATAATATATAAGAATATAAAAACTATAAAATAATAATAATTTATATAAAATTTCAACATTTATTTCATACAAATATTTATATAGTTTAAAAAAATTAAATGCTATAACTTAAAGATTTAAAACCTAATCTTGATATTTCATTAGCTATACAAGTTACTTAAATATTATATATATAACATGTATATTTAATTTTAATATATTAATGCAATTATTTTCTATACGGATATATTTAGTATAAAATTAAAATTTAAAAAAATATTCTCAAGAAAATTTCTTATTATTTTGATATTTGTTGTTATTTTTGTTATTTTAATTATTCCATTATCGATCAAAATGATTATGATGCAATATTTTGAATAAAATATAACATACTTGCATCTATAATATTGCATGTATATTGTCTTTTCTTCTCTACAATTGTATTTTAAATCTATGGAATAAAAAACAATAAAAAGATCCTTAAACCATTTATTAAAATGTTCTATCTTACTTTATTATATTTAAGGAGTAAAATAAAATCTATATTTTTAGTTTGGGCAGCTTAAAGATTTTCGTATGGGCCTATTGAACTAAAAGCAATAGAAATGAATACTTTACAAGGTAAAACTCACTATCAGTGAAGTATTGTAAGAAGTTTTCTACAACTGAATATCCAAAAAAAAAATGTCGCTATTAAGTACTAATAAAATAAACTTATATAAGCATAAAGAAATATATATATATATATATAACCATGGAACACCATAAAACATTTACAACCATGCTTGAGTTTAAAAAATATATGGTTATAAATATTTCTAGTATCCTATTGAAAAAATTTGAAAACATACACAAAATCAATTTTTTAATCCCTTCTTTAACGCACTAAGACTGATATTCAAAATATCAACCTCCAAATGTAAATCTATAGAATTACATACTGATAATTTGAAAATAATGCAAACAATAGAAAATGTTGTCCTCTGTAAAGCCCAAAACTGAGCTTTACATAAGCTATTCAACTTCCACTAAACATAGCCACATTTTGTTGTGGTAAGTCAAAAGTTCTATTCTCAAACAGTGAAGCACCAAAAATGATTTCTTCATTTGAGGTATCAAAGGTTCACATTTAGAATGGAGTCTAAGATAATTTAGTATGCAATGTGATTTTGCAAAATGTAAAATTACTATGTCTTTCTTGTATATGCAACATGATTCATAAACACAGATCGACAATACCATATCTGTAATGAAATTTTAATTTTTAGATAGACAGAAATGTGTTAGTATAAATACTATTCTGCAATGTTCGGATGTATGTGAAAACTACATTGGTTGCTTTAATTCTTTTATATTAAATTTTAATGCTAACTATAAGATAAATTTTTTCTGAAAAAATAAATCCCTGTGATTATAATATTCATACTTGTTATTCTACACATAAAAAAAAAGAACAATTTCAAAAAAGGAACACTGATAATAGTATCTGCATTCAATTTTGATATTTTTAGATTTACATTTATGTCCATCTCATTGATACATTGAATAATCGTAGTGCATTTACAATAATTATATGAATTGGAATAAACTTTGACATCTTATTATGTTGGTTTTGGTATAAATTGAGGCAACTTCAATAATAAAATATTATTTCTTTGGAACGCTTGCAATACTCTCAAAAAAATGAACCATAACGAGTTATTTCGAGAAGAAAAATCAACCCGACCTCATTCATCTCCTTCTGATATCATTAATAATGGACAAAGCAATTCTAAGGGTTCAGAATTTGAAAATCAAGCTCTTCTGTTCAAGTGAGTTGTTTAAATTTTGAATGTTCCTTTTAAATCAATCATATTTTTAGTTTTTTTTATTGTATAGTAAGTCTAAGTCCTACCTACATATGTTTACAATTTGTATTTTTTATTCACATTCAATTCTAAATATAGTATTATAAAGTGAAAGATCATGTTCCGTGAAATGATTATAATAATATAGAGAACAAGATGAAGATTTAGAAGGATTAAGAGAAAGTGTAGAGCGATTAGGGAACGTGGGCAAATCAATAAATGAAGAAATTTTAATCCAAGTTATATATTAATTATAAGCAACCTAATCATTGTGCAATTTAAAATAGTAATCTGATTGATTTTCAAAAACAGTTAAAATAATATATGACCATTTATAATTTTTTTATTAATCAGCAGAGAATAAAGTAAGTTTTATTGAACATTTGATAACAAAAACATTGGTCTAAAATATATGTTCAATACAGGAAAGGCTCATAGGTGATGTGGAGCACAATATAGATACAACCACTACTCGTCTTCACCTTGTACAAGTAAGGCAGAACTTCAAAATAACAATTTTATTTTATAGTTAATACCTTCAAACACAAAAAAAATGACTTAGTACAGGGTTTTTTGCATGATTGTTAATTTCTTCATTTTGACTTTAAAACAACAGCAAAATAATCTTAAAATTCAACTTAATTATACATTATTTGATAAAATTACAAACAATAAGATTAACAATTAATAATTTAGTAATAATCATATATATATATATATATATATATATTGTACATTTCGTTTTTTGAAAATTACCTGACCATGCAGAAAAAGATGGAGATAATGATTGTAAAAGCAGGAAGTAATGGACAGATATTCACGATTGTCTTCTTGATTGTATTATTAATTGTACTTGTAGTACTTGTCTTCTACACATAAGATTATTTTTTCTGTATACCCAAAACATGGAAAATTTCAATACATCACAACATTGAAAATGCATTGATTTCAATGCATTCTTGTTGCACTAGTTTTAAAAATGTTACAAACATCAAAAGCAACAAACATTGATTACCTTGTTTAAAAATATACACAGTAATTAAATCAGTTAATAAAACGATGTGTTTTCTGTATCAAAACTTACAATAATGATTTAAAAATCAAGACTATGATTTAAATGCATATTTTGACTGTTATACATTGAAGTTAAATTGATTCTGATTTTATCTGTTACAAAAATAAATGTGAATTTGTGAACCGTAAAATGTCAATACAATACTTTTTAACTGCATTGTACATAATTGAAAAAGTACAAGCATAAAATTAGTTCTGTTATTACGCATATTTCAAAAATAAAATATATGTAAGTTTTTCAACATATTATAAAGAATTGTAATATAATTTTGTTTATTAACAATAATCAGTATAAAAAATATTAAATGTAAAAATCATATGAATGTACAATATTTTGTGGTAAGTACATGAATCAACAATATTTTTTTTCCCCTTTAAATAATTTTATTTTGATATTTCTTTATTATTGGAGAATAACATGTTATTACAAGTTTATCAATCATTTATTAAATTACTCAGATATATATATAGGGTTTTTAAAATTAATCATTTTTATTTTTTATTTTTATTTTAAAATGCGAGCCAATTAAATACTTGTAGATTGCTGATTACATACTTTTTCTTTAAAAAGATATTCTTTATAAATACACAAAGAGTAGAAAATTATATCTCATCTAATTTGAAATTATATAATTCTAAAGATCCAATTGATGTTATTGATAAATATAAAACAAAATTATTTCAATGAGACCAGAATTTTTTACATTTTATGATCTTCTATCTAATTGAACATTTTAAGAGAATTTTTTTGTGAATTGTACATGTTTACAAGTATTATTGTTGTTATTCTATAAACCACACTTTGAAGAAAACTTTGCATAAAAGGCAGAATTTGATGGTAATTTTAAGATATTGTAAGTTTTTAGAATTTTTCCTTGTATTATAATGACCTAAATTAGAATTTGTTGCTTTGATGGATTTTTGATATATCAAAAGACTTAACAAGTTATTTGTGAAATATCATTATTATTTTACTTTAGTTATATTAAAGCTTTCTAAATATTATATTAAAATATATTAAATACTTAATATTAGCTTTTAAATAATTAATATATATTTCTTAAAATTTAATTTAATAAAACAAGTGACATATCAATTAATGTCTTGTAAGCATATTATTATGCCTTATGTGTTTTAAAAATAATTATGAAAAAAAAAGATTGATCTCAAAAAGATTTAGAAAGACCTCTAAAGCATCTAAGATGGTTGTTAATTAAAAATTTATATGTTGAGACTTTTTTATCATTAGGTTATAGACTTACTAAAACCTAAAAATAATATTTAAAAAGAAAATTTTCTATTTTAGTATTTTTTTCATTTGCATGATGTTGTAATAATTTTTATAGCTAAATTTTTTAAATATTCAAAATTCTAAATTGTAACAAGTTTTTTTTGGATATTTTGATTGATCAAAGAAATTATTACAAAATCTTCTACAAAACCAATGATTATTTGTTACAACCAAAATCTATTATTTTAACAAAATCATAGTATTTTTTACTCTTTTGAGAAATCTTAATTTAAGATATATATGTTAAAATATGATTTTTTTGGATGTTTAGTTTAAAATGATGTTTTAAGAATAATTTTATTAAAAAGTATGAAAAAAAGTAATACTTGGCACATTGCAATCTCATCTTCAATTGTTTCTTGAATGCAAAGAAACTATAATAGGTGTCACGAATATATGTTAAATCACCATTAGAATTCTCTGTAGTCTTTTAGAACCTTCCATAGTCTTTTAGAACCTTCTAGAACCTTCCAAAATCTTCTTCAAACTTCCAAGACCTCCTGTAGATTTTTTAGAATCTTTCAAAATCTTCTTTAAGCTTCTAGAATATTCAAAGATATTCTTAGGATCCTTTAGAATCTTCTTCAACCTTCCAAGACCTCTTGAAGACTTTTTAGAGTCTTCCAAAATCTTCTTTAGGCTTCTAAAATATTCTAAGATATTCTTAGAAGGTCCAACAGGACATAAGATCTCATAATTTAAATAAGAGGAAAGATTGAAGAGCACCTCAATCTTGCCAAGACAAGTCTTGGAGCAATCCAGAGTGTTGCCTTGTTCTTGATATTAATCCAATTTTTTATTCTTGATTTAGTTCTTATTCTTATCCATCCAATTTTTTGTTCTTGAAGTTATTCTGGTTCTGAATTCTTCTCCTTGATTCTTGGCTAACTTGTTATCTTGTATCTCTGACAATTTGGCAAGACTGACTTACATAATCATATCAGAGCTTAGATTTCTTCATAGAGAGTGGATTATCCCTCTTCAAGATACTATTGCATTCTAGAGGAGTGCGGACTATTCCCCTCTAGACTAATATGCTTACTTGTTGCACTTGATTTTTCTTTGAAAAGGGTGGATTATCCCTTTCTTATGATATATCATTACATTTTAGAGGTTGTAGATTATCCTCCTCTAAACTAACTGTCTAAAAATATTTTTTTTAATATAAAAAATACTAACGGATTATCAATTTTTTTTTAAAAAATAGAAATTGATCAGATTAATGGAAGTGCATCCTCACAAACAGAGAATAAAGTAGCAACTCTTGCAAATCTTTGAGCCCTATTGGATACGATACAAGAAGTAATGGCATTCTTTTGCAACTCAAAAAAAAAACCGCAAATGTAGTAAGTATTTGAAGAAACTAAGCAAGAGATTTATAACTTATAATAAAAGATTATTTGATTAAGAGAAGCAAGCGGGAGACAAGCTATGCATACAACTTCTCTAGAAGTTCCAAGGATTGTTATAAAAGAGACAAAAGCTAATATGTCTGATAAGTTTGATGGAACAAGATCCAACTTTTGAGAGTTTGTACAATAAGTGCAACTTTACTTTCAACTATATCCTTCTCGTTACCTAGATGGATTCACTCAAGTCACTTTTGTAGACACCTTTTTATTAGCAAATGCTCGATCATGATTTGCACCACTGTTGGAAAAGAATTTTCCAATCCTATATAATTTAAAAGCTTTTATGGAAAGATTTATTGCTACATTTGGAGATAGTGATCGAGAGAGGATGACAGAGAGAAAGATCCAAAATCTACAACAAAGGCAACATTCAACTGCGATTTATGTCATAAAATTTCAACAACTTACTTGTGATTTTGATTGGAATGATAAGGCTTTTATGACTCGATTTTATTATGGCTTAAAGGATAATGTAAAGAATTTATTGATCACAATGCCAAGAGTTGAAAGCTTAGAGGAACTCATAGCTCAAGCAATTACTTGTGACAATTGCCTATTTAAACTATGACAAGAAAAACGATCAATTTTTAGAAATACCTATCAAGATACAACTGCTACATCTTCAAGAGTATTAGAAAAATCATTAACATATTCCAAACCTATGCAGATTGATACAATTCAATTCAAGCCATTAACACCAGCAAAAAAGATTAGACGTCAGCAAGAGAATTTATTCCTACATTGTGGAAGATCCAATCACAAGACAACAAATTGTCCAAATAAGTCTAGAGAATTCAAGGCACGAGGTATAATATTTGAATTGATAAGATCAGAAAACAAAGATGTCCAGCCATAGTAGAGATCTTGTGGTTGGACACCCCCAAATCTAAAGCACCAAAAAAAAGTCTCTTTTTACCTCTAGACCCAACATCTTGTTTTATACTTCCTGTATATATAAGAACCTTGAAACAAGAAATTTCTGCTAAAGTTCTTTTACATACTACAGCCTCAGCATGCTTTATAGATAAAGATTTTGCAACCAAGCACAATCTAGAACTTGTAAAGAAAATCCATCCTGCACCCGTTGAAGTCATTGATGGACAAAACCTTGTATCAAGAGATATTATCGAAGAAACCCAACTGTTGGAAGTGATACTAGGAGATCAAGTATCACAAATTATTTTTAATATCATTAGATGTCCAACAAATCTTATTGTCATTGGACTTTTTTAATTTAAGCTACATAATCTTGATATTAATTGGAGTACGTGGAAGATTTTTTCAAGATCTACACATGAAAAGAAGAAACTAGGTATTGCTCCATTTCTTAAAGCTAAAGCATTTATACAAGCAGAAAAAAAAGGAGATGCATTTGCATTGTATGCTATCCCAATGAAAGACCCAATGGAGCAACTGAAGTAGGATATTTCTAGTCAATATTGTGACCTTGAAGACGTATTTGAAAAAAAAAAAGTAGACATATTATCCAAACATTGTCCTTATGATTGTGCAATTGAATTACAAGATAGAGCTTAACCTCCATTAAGTCTAATTTACAATCTGTCACAAATGGAGCTTATAGCCTTTTGAGAATATATTGATGAAAATCTAGCCAAGAATTTTATTTGACATTCAAAATCACCTGCTGAAGCTCCTATATTATTTGTGAAAAAGAAGGATGGTTCCTTACGTATGTGTCTTGACTATTGAGATCTGAACAAGGTAACTATAAAAAATCGCTATCCATTACTATTAATCTCAGGATTATTGGAACAATTAGGACAAGCAAAGATTTTTACAAAGATTGATTTGAGAGGCGCCTACAACCTACTCACGATTAAAGAAGGAGATCAATGGAAGACAACATTCCATACAAGGTATGGACATTTCGAGTATAATGTTATGCCTTTAGAACTTACAAATGCACCTATAGTCTTCCAACATATGATGAATGATATCTTACGAGAATATTTAGATGACTTTGTAGTCATCTACTTGGACAATATTTTGATCTTTTCTAAGATCAAACAAGAGTATGAATATCATGTACGGAAGATATTAGAGAAACTACAAGAAAGTGGATTATATGCCAAATTGGAAAAATGCTCTTTCTACCAACCAACAAACAAATTTTTGGGATATACTGCTTCAAAAAATGGTATTTCCATGGATCCAAAGAAGATACAAACTGTTATAGAATGGAAACAACTGTCATCAATTAGAGATGTACAATATTTCTTAGGATTTGTAAATTTCTACAAAATCTTCATCAAAGATTATTCTAAGATTGCGACTCCATTAACGCGACTCATAGGCAAGGACAAATTTATTTGAGATGATAAGGTTGAAGAAGCATTCAAGAAGCTAAAAGAATCTTTCACTTTTGCTCCTATACTTGTCCACGTAGATCCAATAAAACTAATCATTCTAGAAACAAATGCCTCAGATTTTGCACTGAGATTTATACCCTCTTAAATTGGTGATGATAGTCAACTACATCCAATAGCATTCCGCTCTTGACATTTTTCAGCTGCAAAGATCAATTATGAGATCCATGATAAAGAATTATTGACAACTGTTGATGCTTTTGAAGAATGATGCCATTTGTTAGAAGAGGCTCAACACAAGATCATGGTATATATTGACTATAAAAACTTGGAATATTTTATGAGTGCTTGAGTTCTAAATCATTGACAAGCATGATGTCATACTGCATTTGTGTGCAGTGTGTAAAAATAATGTATATCTTATATCTATTGTTATTACATGTGTGAGTATTAGAGATTATTTTAGAAGATATTAAAGAGAGGATTTATTATAGCCACTTAATTAGTGAATTAAGATGGCTATTTGTTTTATTCCTACCTTACTTATATCCTAGAATAGACTCTTTTGTAATTAGAAGAAAGGTAAAGGTTGTTTTACCTTTCTTGTTGATTTTTGAGGTAAATAGACCTTGTGAGGGATAAAAGGAAAGAGCATGGGGTGAATAGGGGCTGACCAATAGGATTTGGCTGTCCATGTGGGTGTGTCTTAGTCTAATATGGAAGGAAAGGGAGAGATACTCCTCTTGTTCGACCTAGGGGGAGGAGAATTTTCTTATGGTGAATTTTGGGAGAGGGATAGCTCCAAGGAGAGAGAAGAGTTTGTAATGAAAATTGGTGGGTGTGTTCTTCAAGTTGTGAGGATTCTAGAACCAATTCACTTGCTTGTATTGGAGTTGCGAACAAAAAGTTATGCTTGTTTTAGTAGAGTGAGGTCTGCTGCTATTGAAAGGTGACGGCAGAAACTTCGATCTGCCACTGCAAGTTTGATTTCAAGTCTTTCTTAGTGAATTTTATAGAGAGTGTAGAAAATTGTGCTAGCTTTCTATCAAGATATTTTTTGTAGCATTTGGGATTGGAGAAAAAAAGTTGTGAGCTTGAGAGTGGGAAATGGTTTGCTACTACCTGACAAAGAGGGGCAGAGACTTTGTTCAATCACTTGAGTCGGACAGTCTCTTCAATTCTTTTGATATTTTAGGTGCTTATAGTAGCTTGTGTAAGCTTTCCAAAAAAACAAAATTCAATACATTTGGAGCTTTTATGAAAGTTTTATGAGCCGTGAAGTATCAAAGAGGGAAAATTATTGCTAGGGTTTGAAGAGTGGAATCAACTAGCTACAAAATCTGGAGTTTGAGAGGCATGCATGCGAAATTTTAGAAAAAATTAGATGATGGAGTGAGCTTTCTAAAAAGCTATTGCATGTCCAATTTAGAGAAGGGAAGTAATCACAACAAAGGCTGAAGTTAAGAGGAGCTTTGCTGCCTTTGCATTTGCTTGGAAATTTTAGTGCCTACTTCTTTTAGCCATAACTTTAAAACGGTGAGTCATCTATTTGTGAAATTTTGATATGTTTTATAATAGATTATTGGCTTTCCATAGGCTATAAGCACGCTTGATTCGACATTTGTATGGATTTTTGGTGATTTATTTAGTTTCAGCTTATTGCAAAACTTGTATTCCTCATATGCGGTTGTACTTTGAGGTATACTTGAATACATACATGCTTTGCTTATACCTTTTATACAAGTATATATACTTATATTTATATCAAGTATTTATAAAAGTATTTTATAAGTATTATACATAATATTTGTACAAGTATTTGTACAAGTATTATACCAAGGATTATACACTATTTTATACAAGTATTTATACAAGAATTTATATAAGTATTTATACAAGTATTATTCAAGGATTTATACCTTATACTTATACAAGTCTTATACAAGTATAATACAAATATTATTTGAAAGCTTGAACAAATATTGTGCAAGTATAGAAGATACTTGCACGGCTTCCTTTCATGTTCCTTGCTAGGTCTAGTAGCAGCTAGAAATCCATCATTTTCCCAAGGCGAATTCTCTCTACCCTGACTACGATGGAGTATGTCATTACTTGATTTGATTTTGTAATTACATATCACCCAAAAATACTTCAAGAAAAATCAAATGTCTTTTCTTGACGATCATATCATGCATTAAGAATAGAAGACATTGTATTGGATCAACAAAAATCAATCATGTTGAAGTTGTCCAATTTGTAGTTGAAGATATTGATAATATCTACCTATATAGATACAACTCGCAAGACAAAAATCTAGAAAGTAATGAAGACAGATCCATTTATAAAGAATATCCAATAATGTCTAAAAAATGTACATGTAGAAGAAAAAAATAATTTCAAATATGAAGATGGATTGTTATACTTCAAGAATCTTCTATATATTCTTTCAAGACCTACAAGACTTCAAATTCTTCAAGCTCGACATGACCTTCCAGTAGTTAGATACTTTGGCTTCAATAAGACCTTAGAATTGATATCAAGAGACTATTGGTGGCCTCAAATGTAGAAATTGGTAAAAAAATTCATCCAATCATGTGAAATTTGTGTGCAAACAAAGATCCCAAGATACCAACCATATGGACTTCTGCAGCCCCTTCTAGTTCCTAAGGGCCCATGGCAATCGTTATCTATGGACTTCATTATAGACCTTCCAATTTAAAATAGAAAAGACTCAATTTTTTGTGGTGGTAGACCGTCTTACCAAGATGGCACACTTTATTCCGTGCAGCAAGACTATTTCCAAGGAAGAAACAGCCAAGCTTTTTATTGATAATATTTACTAAATACATGGCCTTTTAATTGACATTATTTCAAAACAAGGGCCGTAATTTATATCAAACTTTTGGAGAGGACTATTCTGGCTTTTAAAGGTCAAGATCAACCTCTCATCCATTTATCATCCTCAAACTGACGGTCAAATAGAACGAGTGAATTAGATCTTGGAATAATATTATTATTGTAGTATAAATTACCAAGAAGATGATTGGACAGACTTTCTACCATTGATTGAGGTTACATACAATAACTCCAAACATTCTTCAATACAAAAAATTCTATTCTTTTCAAAATATGGATATCAATTTAGAGCAAATCTATTCCAAATTGAAGATGTGGGAAGCCCTATTATAGAAAATCAAGCTATCTATTTAAAAATCATCTATGAAGAATTGAAATCCCAATTATAAATAGTCCAAGATCGATATAAATACTATGTAGACATTCATTGCAAGAATCAATGAAATTTCAAAGTAGGAGATTGTATCTGGTTACTTTGATGAAATATACAAACAAATCAATCATCACGATATCACATTATAAATTAAAATATAGAGTGAAAGATATAAAAGAATGTGTTAAAATAAAAAGAGATTAAGATTAGAAGAAGAGAGGATGAAAAAGAGAAGGGATTTGTGGTTATAACCACATTATCTTGGATGTTATAATATTTATCACAAGCTCAAGGATGATAGGTAGGCCAAACTACTAATTTCTTGCTGAAATTTTCACTAGCAATACCAAGTCATGAAGCCAAGGATTCCTACAATGATGTAAAGTGGATTCAAATCCACATCAGCTCCAAAGTAGCTAAGAACTTAACCACACAAGCTTCTTTGACTTGGCACTGTAGGATGTAGTTCTTTTATTTTTATCTCTAATCTAATCTAAATTGTTTCTTTCTACTTGTTAGATTTTCTTCTATTTTATCTTAAATCTATTTTACCTTTATTCTCTTCTATCTTAGATCTAAATTTAAATATTGTGGGCTGAAATTAGAAGAGAAGTTGGGAAAAAAAAAAAAAAATAGTAATAAGAAGATAGAATAGAAATTTATCTCAAAAAGTGAGATTTCTTCAAGTTAATCCAAAGAAAAGATGAAAGAGGTGGAAAGACATGGCTGAGGTGTTTCTTTGACCAAAGAAAGAAGGTAGGCTAGTCAGAGATGACAAAGAGGGGTCGTGAAGAAGAAAAAAAGGGGTTTTTTTGGAGAGGCATAGGATTTTTTTTATAGGCAGTATACGTTTTTGTATAGAGAAGAAGCTTGGAGAGGATTTTAAGTGCAATTTTTTGTGGATTTGTAGTAGATAAGATAAAAAACATATAAAAACAACTCTCATGTCTTTTGGTTAAATATCAAGGGAGATATGAGTCGTCAAAGTTGCAAGTGTTTAAGACTAAGGCAATGAGGATTACTAAATTTAGGGCCTTGGCTCTTGGGAACCACTTGGACTTTAGAAGAAAAATTTGTTGGATTTTTATTTTGTATAGAGTTTACTACTTTGTATCAAAATCTTAAGTCAATATGATCTCTGAGCAAAGAGTTATGAGTGAGATTGTAACTGGGTGTAGGTGAAAAGAGAAATAGAATGAAGGCAGAATTGGGATTTGTATGGATAGAGTGTGTGTGTGGATTTTTTTAGATATGCATGGAGTTAAGAAACCAATTTGAGTGTGAAATTTGGTAGACATGATCTAAGCAAGTTAAGGAAGAGATGAGAGTAAGTTTGATACTCATTTGTCTTATGAATAAAATGTTATGTTCTTTCAAAGTGATAGGGATCTATCTCCAAGTCAGTAAAGTTTGAGAGAGCATATCTTTGTGATCAAAATAGCATTTTGCATAAAATTTATTGGAGTTTGTAAATATATGAGTCTATTAAGTTGTACAAAAAATTGATTGCTATTGGAGTTATGTTTAAAGAATTATGAGGAAATTTGTAGTCGGATCTAGAGTTGTTAGAAGACAGAATTAAAGGAGAAGGGTAGAGTCTATAACTCTAGTTCAAAGAGGAATTTTGGAGCAAAAATTGGAGGATGTTTACAACATAAAGCAAGCAACAAGCCTACCAAATTTCAATACTTGGAATTTGTTAATGAGGAGCAATAAAGGTGTGAAGCAAAGGGGATCCAGAATCAAAGGTAGCATGGAGGGATTTCTTTGACAACATGGTTCTCTCTAACCACATGAGCTATAACCAAAAGAATTATAGAGTTTGCTTCCTTACTTCCTTAAGTACTTTGTATCCAAATTTTACTTCAATTGATATGATATCATAGGATTTATGGGCAAATTTGAGGGCAAGTTTCTAAAGGCAGAATATGTTAGAGTTAATAAAGTATATTTTTATGTAAATTCTTCAATTTTATGAACTTTATGAATCTCATCTTGTACTGAAGAAACTAGAGGCACAAAAGATCCAATGTTTCTTAGGGCTAAGACTCTCACTACGACAATGGAAATTAGATTATCAAAGACAACAGAAAACTCCAATTTCTTATTCTTGATCTAGTTCTTGTTCTTGTCCATCTAGTTCTTTGTTCTTGAAATTATTCTGGTTCTGAATTCTTTTCCTTGGTTCTAGGCTAACCTGTTATCTTGCATCCTTGACAACAGATTATTAGATTAAAAATAAAATTATTAATTTAGTTTCTTTAATAGATATATATATATATATATATATATATATATATATACATATATATATATATACACACACATATTTATGTCTTAAAAAATTTCTAAGATTATTTTTAAAAATAAATAATATTTTTAACAAAATTAAATTTAAATTAAAAAAAATTAAATATTGATCTTATATATATATTGTATATATAATTTGTATTGAGTAATAAGTATATATAATTTTAATAATATTATAAAAAAATTATAATTCTATTAATTAAAAATTATAATTTATAAATAATTATAATTAAATTTTTTTTTTTGAATTTGAAATTTTAGTGTATAATCTTTTTTAAGAAGTTAATATTTAAAATATAATATTTATAATATTAAAATTTGATAGTAGTATTAATAAAAATTAAAATATAATTTATAAAACAATATTTCTAATAATATCAATAAATCAAAGATAAATAATTAAAATAAAGATAATATAATATTATATTAAAAAATTAATTTGATAAATATATTATAGATAATTTGATATAATTTTAAAATATGTATAATATATGATATATATATATATATATGTAAAATGACATTATAAGATCTATTATAATTTCTTTGTATGATACATCATTTTATTTTGGCATTAAATAATAATAAAGAATGTGGGATTTCAGAATTCAATCTATTGAGCAAGAAATAAGAAGGTTCAATTTGTAAAGTAGGATGCATGAAAAAGTTAAGTTGTAGTATAATCAATGGTTAGAGAGAAAAAATAGATGAATGAGATAGAAAGGTCTTAAAAAAGATTCTTGCTATCGTGTATCATGGTTTGCAAAGAAAGCCACATGTCAACCAAAATTTGGTATAAGGTAATATAGATGGATTGGTAGCAATAATGTAGAAGGTAGGGAGATGTGATGTCAAGTTTAAGAATCTTCTTTTATTAAAGAAAGTCAAAGATATGAAGTTGCTCAATCCATTTGGCAATGATGTCAAGTTTAAACACTCATTTATATCACAAGTAGTCAAAGATATGAAGTTGCTCAATTCATGTAGCAATTATGCCAAGCTTGAAGACCTACTTATATTAAAAGTAGTCAAAGATGTGAGATTGTCTAATATATTTGGCAATGATGTCAAGCTTGAGCACTTGCTTATATCAAAGGTAGTCAAAGATGTGAGGTTGTCCACTTCATTAGACAAATATATTAAGTTTAAGCATTCACTTATATCAAAGGTAGTTAAAGATGTGAAGTTGCTTAATTCATTTGGCAATAATATCAAGCTTGAAGACCCTCTTATATCAAAGGTAATTTAAGATATAAGGCTATTTAATTTATTTAGCAATGATGTCAAGCTTGGATACTTATTAATAGCTAATGAAGTCAAAGATATAAAGTTGTTCAATATACTTGGCAAAGATATTAAATTTGAGTGTATAAAAATTTTAAGTGTATTCATATATATATATATATATATATATATATATCATTCTTATCTATATTTTCATAATCTGTATACAAATTTATTTTTTTTGATTTTAAGTGTGGTTAATAAAATAAAATTGTCTAATCTATTTGGCAATAATATCAACCTTGAGCACCCTCTTATATCAAAGGTAGTCAAAGATGTGAGGTTGCCCAATTCATTTGGCAATGATGTCAAGCTTGAGCAATTACTAATATTTAAAGTAGTCAAAGATATGAGATTGCTCAATTCATTTGGCAATAATGTCAAGTTTAAACACCCCTACATATAAAAATTAGTCAAAGATGTGAGGTTGCCAAATTCACTTGGCAATGATGTCAAACTTGAGCACTTGCTTGGATTAAAGGTAGTCAAAGATGTGAGGTTGCCCAATTCATTTGGCAATAATGTCAAGCTTGAGCACTTGCTTATATTAAAGGTAGTCAAAGATGTGAGGTGTGAGTCCCACCAATGGATCTTAATTGGTGGATTAATAAATAATATAGTCTTAAGTCATTTAGTTATACAAATACAATGATTAGAGAGTCTTTTTGACTATTTAAGTATTTATTAGAATTTAGAAGTATTTATAAATATAAAAGTCTTATTAGAAGAAAAGTTACAAAAATAGAATCTTATAAAATCTTAGAGGCAATTATTTTAGTTAGTTTAATATTTTTACTTATTATTAAGTATTAAGAGTTAGTTATTAAGACCAATGTCTATATTGGCCTTCTAATTACATATATTACTTATTAAAAACCTATAAATGTTATTTAGTAGGTAGAAGAAGCATGAGGAAGAAATCTCATGTTTTTTTAATTATTTTTGTAAAAAATAGGATTTTGAGTTGATTTTTATTGATTTTATTATTATAAAAAAAATTCCAAGATAGAATAAAATAGTCTTAAATTGATATTATCATCTTTAAAATATTATAGAGACTTTTGGAATTTATTTAGAATTTATTTAGAATTTATTAAGAATTTTTAGAGCAATTTTGAAGACTTTGGTAAAAATGAGTTTTACCACCTTGGGAGCCATTATGAAGAAATGGAGCAAGATTTGAAGGCCATACAAGGTTCCTAGGCTAATAGGATGTTTTTGAACACTATGGTGAAGTCAAAAATGAAAAATTATTAGTTCTACTAGTATAAAATAGGAAGACCAGCAGCTAGTGTAGTCCTTGTAGGAAGGGAGGTGCACAAGTCCCATATGGGTTGTGGCACCTTGGATGTAGGTAGGAGGATAAGACTAAGGCCTCGTGGCCCCTCTAGGACACCCATATACACTACTTGTGAGCCTTGGTGAGGTTCGAACCCATGATCTTGTAACAAGTTACCCTTGAGATAAAAATTTCTACTTAACTTATTCCATTGTTTGCCTTCTAACTTTGAATTATCATAACTTATTCATAATAATTTAAATTTATATGTTTTTTATATCATTGGAAAGATGAAAAAATTACCTACTTGAAAATATAATTTTGACTTTTTATTTTTATTTTTTACTAGGTGAAAATCTAATGAACAGACTATGACTAGTTTTGTAGTGTGTAATTACTTAATTGTACACATTTTACTTGTTTTGTGTTGTTCTTCTACTTCATTGTTGTTATTTGCTCCTTATACTTCATACCACAAGTTATAAGCAACTCTTGATTGAGGCCACCTTATAACTTGGATTGAGGAATGAATTTTACCCTCACATGAGGTTGCCCAATTCATTTGGCAATGATGTCAAGCTTGAGCACCTACTAATATTTAAAGTAGTCAAAGGTATGAGATTTCTCAATTTATTTGGTAATGATGTCAAGTTTAAACACCCCTACATATAAAAATTAGTCAAAGATGTGAAGTTGCCAAATTCATTTGGTAATAATGCCAAGCTTCAGTACTTGCTTATATAAAAAGAATTCAAAACTGTGAAATTGCTCAATTCATTTAGCAATGATGTCAAGCTTGAGCATTTGCTTATATTAAAGGTAGTCAAAGATGTGAGGTTGTCCAATTCATTTGGCAATGATGTCAAGCTTGAATACTTGCTTATCTAAAAAGTAGTCAAAGATGTAAGATTGTCTAATTCATTTGGCAATGATGTCAAGCTTGAACACCTACTAATATTTAAAGTAGTCAAAGATATAAAATTGTCCAATTCATTTGACAATGATGTCAAGCTTAAGTACCCGCACATATAAAAGTTAGTCAAAGATGTTGTTAGAAATGCAAGATAATATGTTAGCAAAGAAACAAGGAAAAAATTACAAAACTAGAATAATTTCAAGAACAAAGAACTGGATGGACAAGAACAAAGAATTAGATCATTGACAAGAACAAGAGACTAGATTAATATCAAGAAATAAGGCAACACTTTGGATTGTTCTAAGATTTGTGTTGGCAAGATTAATGTGCACCTTGGTCTTGCCTCTTATTTATACTATAAATCCTATGAACCTTCTAAAAATATCTTAGAAATTTTTAAAAGATTGAAAAAAAATTTAAAAAACTAAGGTAAATTCAAGAAGACTAATGAAGATTCTTAGAAGAATCTAGAAGGCTACAGGAGATTTTAGAAGATTGAAGAAGATTCTAGAAGATTTTAGAAGATTCTAGAAGATTATAAAAGATTCTAAAATATTATAGAAGATTCTAGAAGATTTCCTTGAAATACAAAGATTTGATATAATAATCAACAAGCTTCTAGCAAGATCTACTCTATCTTAGAAAAAATGACTATATATAAGTGAAGGTTTTAGTATGGCTCTCTCTTTTTTATATTGATCTTCTTTTGTTGGTAGAAAAATATCATTTAAAAGCCAAGAGATGTTGGTATCTACAAAATCTTTAATAGCAATTGAATCTAGATTTTCTACGATATCATTGATGGAACTTGCAAACTTTCTCAGGTGCATTTTTAAGGTTATCTAAAGGCTCCTATTTTCTTTTGCTAATTCCATAGCCCTTTCAATAAATGAAATATTCCAATCATCTATGTCTTATATATAAATCCAATATTCATTCCTCTTTGTATTCAAGCTCTTCATTGACTTCAACTAGGATTAGTGGTGAAAGAATTCTTTGAACAATATTTGAGTTATAATAGGTTTTTAAAGCAAGATATAGAGGACTAGATGAATGCATATGCTACTTGGTAGTTTAAGACAAAAACTTGATTGATGGTTGATGGAAAGACCACTTCTCTAATTTGGCATATAATCCACTTTTTTGTAGTTTCTCCAACACCATACGTACATGATATTCATGTTCTTATTCATTCTTAGAGAAGATCAAGATATCATCAAGATAGATGACTACAAAGCCATTTAAGTATTTTTGTAAGATATCATTTATCATATATTGAAAGACTATAGGTGTATTTGTAAGTCCAAAAGGCATAACATTGTACTCAAAATGTCCATATCTTATACAAAATATTTTCTTGAATTGATCTCCTTCTTTAATCCTAACTAGATTGTAGATGCCTCTCAAATCAATCTTTATAAAGATCTTTGTTTGTCTTAATTATTCCAATAATCATGAGATCAATAGTAATAGATAGCAATTTTTTATACTTACCTTGTTCAAACCTCGACAGTCAACACACATACGTTGTCGTGGTGAGTATCTTAGCCCTAAGAAATACTTGGTCTTTTGTGCCTCTAGTTTCTTCAATGCAAGATGAGATTCATAAAGTTCATAAAATTGAAGAATTTACATAAAAACATACTTTATTAATCCTAATATATTCTGCCTTTAAAAACCTGCCTTCAAATTTGCTCATAAACCCTAGGATATCATATCAATTGGAGCAAAATTTGAACACAAAGTACTTAAAGAAGTAAGGAAGCAAACCCCATAAACCTTTTGATTATAGCTCATGTGATTAGAGAGAACCATGTTGTCAAAGTAATCCCTCCATGCTGCCTTTGATTCTAGACCCCTTTTGCTTCACACCTTCATTGCTCTTCATTAAAGAAGACCTAAGTGCTGAAATTTGGTAGGCTTATAGTTTGTCTCATGTTGTAAACACCCTTCAAATATTGCTCCAAAACTCTTCTCCAAACTTGAGTTATAGGTTCCATCCTTCTTCTTTAATTTTGCCTTCTAACAACTCTAGATCCGACCACAATTTTCCTCATAACTCCTTGAATATAACTCCAATAGCAATCAGTTTTTTACACAACTTAATAAACTCATATATCTACAAATTCCAATAAATTTTACTCAAAACACTACTTTGATCACAAAGTTATGCTCTCTCAAACTTCATTGATTTGGAGATAGATCCCTGTCACTTTGAAAGAGCATAACATTTTATGTATAAGATTAATGAATATCAAACTTGCACTCATCTCTTCCTTAACTTACATAGATAATGCCTATCAAATTTTGCACTCAAATTCATCTCCTAACTCCCTTTATACCCAAAAAAATCCACACATATGCACTACCCATACAAACCCTCAATCCTACCTTCACTCTATTTATCTTTTCATTCAAACTGGTTACAATTTTACTCATAACTCTTTGTTCAGAGGTCATATTGACTTGAGATTTTGACAAAAAGTAGTTAATTCTATAAGGAACAAAAATCTAACAAATTTTTCCACTAAAATCTAAGTGATTTGAAGGACCAAGGCCCGAAATTTTGTAACCCTCATTGCCCTAGTCTTAAACACCTGTAAATTTCATGACTCATATCTCTCTTGATACTTAATCAAAAGACATGAGAATTGTCTATATGAGTTCTTTATCTTGTCTACTACAAACCTACAAAAAAGTGCCCTTAAAATCCTCTCTAAGCTTCCTCTACATACAAAAATATATAATGCCTATCAAAAAAACTCTCCCTCTTCTCTCTCACGACCTTTCCTTGTCATCTCCCTCCTGGTCTTCCTTATCCTCTTGGTCAAAAAGACCTCTTAGCCCATGTCTTTTCCACTTCCTCAACCATTTCATTTGGACTAACTTGAAGAAATTTCACTTTTCAAGATAAATTTCTATTGTATCTTCTTACTACTAATTTTCTATTAATCTTTCTTCCAATCTTAATCTTTTTATTTTAATACATTCTTTTATATTTTTCACACTATGTTTTAATTTACAACATGACAACATAAAGAACCATCCTTCTTCTTACAAATAAGATAGGGGCTTTACCAAGTGATTTTAAATGTCGAATAAAATTCTTGACCAAGTTTTTATTAATATATTCTTGCAAGGTATAAGCAAGATCTCACCACCTTCATTGAGTTTGTAACCTGGTGGATCAGTATTTCCTACACAAAGAAATTCTAATGTATTTTTTTTACTCCTTAAGTTGTTCATTCAATGCTTTAGTCTCCCTTCTGTGCTACGAACTCCGCTGCTACAACTTTTTCTCTATTACTTTTAATTTTAATTTTAATTTTAATTTTTTTTTGTTCTAGATACTCTCTTTATAGTTAGATATTCTTTGCTAGTTTTTATTGTGAATATCTCTCCACATTCATAACTACTCTCTACTTTTGTAAACACTTCCATACTTTGTTGCTGCCACCACACTCGTTATTGATCTAGAAGATGATACTTTAGAAATTACACCAACTGAATCAAATATATCTGTTTTTTCATTGTTTTACCTTTTTACATCTACTATTCAACTTTGAAGATCACAATATTGCATCCCCAGACAACATTCCTACACTTCTAAAAAAACAAACCTTAAAGTCTATCATAACCTTGTTTCTATCCAATTAAGCAATCTCTTGATTGTAGGTCCAATATCACCGAAATAAGACAAAGAATAAACTCACAAGCTAATGTAATGATTTAGAGCCTCTGACAGTATTGTGAATGCGCACCTAGCTATTATACATGATATTCAAAAAAATCCACCTATTAGGACATCTTGCCTACAACAAATCCACAGTATGTTTTTCTTTTGACATATACAAATTTTAAAATGGCAATCAAAAGAATCACACCTCATGCATAAAAAGCTCTATGTTCCAATACTGCATTGACTTCTATAAGAAAATAGCATACTCGATTGATACCACCATCAAAAATCTCAAAATCAATCAATCTTTCTTACTCCCTTTACAATCCTCAATCATCACAACAACCATCCAAGCTGCACCCCACTTGTTATTTGTGATTGTAAATGAGTGCCACAATCTGCCATACTCTAAAAATAAAACACCTCTACAAAGCTCTCACAACTTCGCACTCATTTCAAATCTCTATGATACTTTCTGCCAAGACAATCAATGTTGTTTTCTATGATATTCCACATAATACATCATGAGAAGTCCTTGCTAGCTCAAGCCTTCTTTTCCCATTATACTTACTAAATTTTCCAATCAAAAAAATTCTCTTTCTTAATTCCACATGTTTTACCTCCCTATCTTTGCTTCCAAATCTAGTTTCAATTACTATGCCCTTCACAAACAATATTTCCAAAAATTACTATTGCATATTCTTCCAAAGCACATCCTTGCTGTGCCTTCCTTGAAATTAATAAATTTGAACATTGTCTCTATTGTTTAATCACTACAGCGTTCCATATATGATAAATCTTCTTTTGATCAGATCAAGATTTGTCTTAAAATGGCTCATTTTGTCTACTCGTCAAGCCTTTGGTAAGCTCCAGAGACACCTCATACTGAAAGAAATACCACATTTATTGCATGTCAATCTCCACAATCAAATCTTTTATAGTAGCCTACTTGAAATGGCTCCCTAGTTTGCCTCAAAAACCACCAAAATTGTATTTCTTTGAAAAACTCAACTTGAAGTGAATAATTGTGATTAATTATAGAAACAATATTTGTCCATCTTGAAGTCAAGAACAAAAATGTATATGTGGTACTATTTTTTTTTTTCCACTAATTTCTATTCTATCCTAAATCATTCAAAATCATCTTAAAGTGGACCTTTGATAGAATCTAATTTGTCCATGTATCCGTCTGTCAATATCCATCATTTGGTTTCCTTGAATTTTGATTATACATCTTTGACAAGACTTGTTAAAAACAACTATTCCATCTAATCATTGACAATCATCTCCTTTATAACTTTATGTTATTTTACTATTCACCAAAATCTCCTTTGTGTTGCCCATTGACATCATTGTCATCACTAACAGCAGCCACTCGACTTTACTTTTCAGAACCTCATCTTAGAAACAATACATGTACACAACATCTACAGCAATATTAAAAATAATTTTTAAAATCTTAAGAGCATGAGAGCAATAACCACTGTAATATTTACTACCCTTGTTTCGATTCTCAAACCTTAGTTTTTCAACAGCATGTTTCTAAGCCATCACTACATAGAGTGCCAAATCTTGAGTATTGATTTGGCCTACAACCTTGCTTCTACCACACTACCTAGTGAGTGCTCGTTGTTTCTTGCCGACCACGGACTTTGCATTGTGCGCAATCCCTGATGGCGCTGTCATACTAAAATTACTTACAGTATATAAAATCCACTCAAAAATCATAATATGTTTATAAATTTAGATATGTGTTAGAATGGTTAATAAAATAAATTAAAGGGATTGATAGAAGAAACTTTGTTTTATTTTTACTTGTTTTGATTATGGTATTTAAAAATTATAAGATCTAAATGATTAGTATGAAGCCTTGAGAGAAGGTGGGAGCCTAAGGATGAAAATATAGGCTAGTAGGAGGCTAATTGGGAAGGATGAAATGAAGGCATGGTCGGATGAAGGCAAGGAATGGAAAACTTCATCCCTATTGGTCAAATACCATGTCCAATGGGCTTTGAGGAGGCTGCCTGCAACAAGAACAAGGGTTTTGGCGACTTCAAGGAGGCCATTAGAAAAACAAAGATTAGGGTTGTAAAGTTTAGGATTTTGGATACAATTAGTGTACAAAAATTAGACGATTTGGATTTAGGGTAAAGAAGTTATAGCCATTTGAAGATAAGGTGTCAATATGAGACATACTGTCACTCTTTTGAGGATTGGAGGAGTTGTATGAAAGCTTTTGGAGATCGAGAGGTGCAACTAGAGAGGTGATTTCAAGCTCTACACTTGATGTGGAAAAATTTATACAATAGGAGTTCTGAAGAAGGAGATATTGGGAGTCAAAGACAGCAGTTCGAATTCCAAGGCAGTAAGTAGGCCGTTTTGTTCATAGTGATGGGTTTTGCCATATCTTGAGTTTTTTGATGAATTTTTGTCTAAAAATTTCCAAGAAGGTGAATCTTTGTGCTAAAAAGCTATATATCAAAGTTTCATATCATTTAGACATTGGATTTGTGAGATATGAAGAATTTAGTACTCAGGTGTTTGTAAACAAGGATTTAAAACTACTGTTAGGGTTTTTACGATATCTAAAGATCGATAAAGAATCGACGGTTGAAATTTGTTGTGCTAACTGATAAGAGCACATCAGTACTTCTTGTGAAATTTTAGCACATTTGAACGGTTAGATTAAGAGTTATGAGTTATTGAAGTTTGGGAAAAATTCCCTTCTTACGGGAGAATGAGGGTTTAGAGTATTTTGTTATGTTTTGAGTGGTTTGAAGAAATTAGGCTTATGTATTGGGTGTAATAGCCCTAAATGAAAAACTTTTATATAAATTTTGATGGTTTTATTATTTTTGATCTTGATTGAATATTTAGTTGCAGCCAGAAGCCCAGTGCTTTCTTGAGGCAGATTCTCTCTACCACGACAACGCCGTAGTCAACAATCACCAAAATCCATTGCTGAGAACCTACTAGATTTGCCTTTATTTTTTTTATTTTTTTTTATTTTTTTTTAAATTTCCAAACTCATACTTATAGGAGATTGCAAGGACTTAGTTTAAGGCTCTTTCCTATCCCATTTTCATATAAAATATTAACTCCAAAATAATTATTATTTTGAATAAATTTTTTTATTTTTAATTGTTTTGAGGTTCAATTTTTTTTTTTGCTTTTTCTTTTCTTTTCCTCTTTTTTCTCACTAATCTTAATCTCATGTAGGAATAGTGACTATTACTTCTCTATTTTTTCTAATTTTTGTATTTTCCTCTTCAACTATTATTTTTATTAATTAGTCAAATTAACTCTCTAATTTATCCTTCTAACTCTAAATCTTTAATTTTTTTAAATTTTTCTAAATTTTTAAGTTAAACTAATGTAAAGAAACAAATTTTTGGCTCACATAAGGCTATAAGCTTTGTTTGTGAGAGATTATAAATTGGACCAAATGGAGGTTGAGTTCCATCTTATAATTTTATTGCACAATCATAAGGATGGTGTTTTGGTAATATGTTTGCTTTCTTCTTTTCAAATACGTCTTCAAGGTCACAATATTGATTAGGAATAGCTTCTTTTAATTATTCCTTTGGATCTTTCATTAGAATAATATATAATATAAATACAGTCTCTTTTTCTGCTGCCTGTATAAATACTTTAATTCTAAGAAATGAAGTAGCATCTTAATTCTTCTTTTGATGTTTGAATCTTGAGGAAATCTTCCACAAATTCCAATCAATATTAGGATTATGTATTTTAAACCAAGAGAGTTCAATGACAATAGGATTTGTTGGACATTGAATGATATTGAAAACAATGCGTGATACTTCATCTCTTAGTATCACTTCCAATGGTTGGATTTCTTCAATAACATCTTTTGATGCAAGATTTTTTCTATCAATGACTTCAATGGGTGCGGGATGGATCTTCTTTACAAGTATTAAGTTGTGCTTGGTTGCAAAATCTTTATCCATAAGGCTTGCTAAGGCTCTAGTATCTAAAAAGATCTTAGTAGAAATCTTTGTTTTAGGATTCTTATACATATAAGAAATATAAATAAGATATTTGATTTAGAGGTAGAAAGAGATTTTTTTCTGGCACTTTAGATTTGTGGATATCCAATCGCAAGGTCTCTATTGTGGTTGGACGTCTTTATTTTTTGACCTCTCCAATTCAGATGTTATACCTTGTATCTTGAATTCTCTAAACTTATTTGGACAATTTGATGCCTTATGATTATGTCTTTCATAATATAGACATAAATTCTCTTATCGACATCTGGTCTTTTTAGTTGGTGTTAATGGCTTGAATTGACTTGTATCAATATGCATGGGTTCAAGATATATTAATGGTTGCTTCAATATTCTTGAGGATGTAACAAATGTATCTTGGTAGATATTGCTGAAAATTAATTGTTTTTTCTATTGTAACTCAAATAGGCAATTGTCACAAGTAATAGCCTAAGATATGAGTTCTTTTAAACTTTCAATTCTTGACATTGTAATCAATAAATTCTTCACATTGTCTTTTAGGCCATAATGGAATCGAGTCATAAAAGTCTTATCATTCTAATGAAGATCATAATAAGTTGCTGAAATTCTGCTACATAAATTATAATTGAATGTTATCTTTGTTGTAGGTTTTAAATCTTCTTTTCTACCACCCTGTCTCGATCACTATTTCCAAAAGCAATAGTGAATTTTTCCATAAAAGCCTCCAAATTATATAAGATTAGAAAATTCTTTTTCAACAATAAAATAAACCATGATTGAGCTTTTTTTAATAAAAAAGTGCCAACAAAAGCGACTTGAGTGAATCCATCTAGATAACAAGAAGGATATAGTGGTAAATAAAGTCGTATTTGTTGTACAAATTCTTGAAAGTTAGATCTCATTCCATCAAATTTATCACACATGCCAGCCTTTGGCTCTTTCATGACAACCCTAAGAGCTTCTAAAATGGTTATGTGCATAGCTTATCTTCTACCTACTTTCTTCAATTGTATAATCTTTTATTACAAATTATGAATCTCTTGCTTAGTTTTTTTGGATACTTACTCTATTTGCAGTTCATTTTTTGGATTGCAAAAGAATGTCATTTTTTCTTACATTATATCTAAAAGAGCTCAAAGATCTGCAAGAGTTGCCATTCTATTTTCTATTTGTGAAGATGCACCTTCCATGACTTGATCTACTTTTATATTAACAAAAAAAAAAATCAACGGGCCATTAGTGTAGTATTTTCTATATTAAAAATGAATACTTTTGAATAATATTAATTTAAAGAAGGATAATTTGTAATCTCTAAAATATAGTGATATATGCTTAAGAAAAAAATAATCTACTCTCTCTAAAGAAAGATCAAATTGCAATAAGTAAGCATATTTGAAAAAAATTTCATATATCAAATATTCTTATGTTTGAATGTATACAAAGTTTATTTTAATAAAAATACAACCAAAGAATTTAATTATTGGTTAGATTTTTTTGTTCATTAAAAAAAAAAATAGACAAATTAATGTATTTAAATTTTCATTTCTTTGAATGATTTCTAAAATAATATTGAGATTATTCTTAATATTTTTTCTAAACAATAACTATATATATACTTATATTTAATAGATAAAAATAATATTATTCTAATAATATTTTATTATAAAAAATATTATCTATATTATGCTTATTTAAAGTTTTTTTTAAAGACTATTTCAAAACTATTGCATCCTTCAAAGAATGTATAGTTTTATAAAACAAAAATTATATATATATATATATATATATATTTTTGAAGCAATCTTTGCCCTTTGACATTAGCATCTCTTATTCTATGTTGCAACTCTTCAACATCCTCACAAAGATACTCAAGACCAGAAGCTTGTCCGTAAATAAAAAGATGAATTAATAAATTTATTATAAAAGAAAAAGTAACAAAATCAACAAAATCAAAAAAATTTAATTAGAAATTTTCCATATTCTATTGTGATTTGTAGAAAAAAATTAGTTCATAAAGACAATACCATCTTATTTAATATTAATTATTAGTTTTATAAATTATAAATCCACATAAAAACAAATATATATTTTAAGATTATATTTTTTCTTAATACATCTAAGTTTTTTGAAATTTAATCTTCTAATGTTAAAAATGATAAAAACTAAGATATAATTTTCTTACTAAATAGTGTTCTAATAAGCATAATTCAAGGTTATAGGATTAAATAATTTTATTAGTAGAGCTCAATAACAATATATACTTAATTAATGAATCTATAAAACTTTAATATATTCTTATTAAACATCTATAAAAGAATAATTCTTAATTTTTTATATATAAGATTGTAGTTCTAAGATAAATTGTAATAAATATAATCACCTGAATTACTCCAATTGTTAAAGTTATTCTTATTATTATTTTTTATCTTTTAAATAAAGTAATCATAACATCAATTTTTATTTTAAATGAAACTGATGTATTGTTAATATTTTTTTATTTTATTCCTATATCTATACTATAATATTCTTTATTTTTATTAATTCTATCATAGATTAAAAAATGATAATTTAAAAGAAATAAAAGTAAAAGAAAAAAAATGAGAAAAATAAAAAAAATAAAAAAATAAATATTAGTTTAGGAAAAGATAATCATCCTATCATTTTTATGGTACATGTATCTATAATGAAACAAGATTTTAATTATAAACTAATTTTTTAAAATTATAATATTTTTTCAATATATTATTCCTATACTTAAGAAATTGTACATGATTCTAGTTATACTACTAGGATTGAAATTATAAAATTTAAGAGAGATAAGTCAATTCAAATGAGAATAAAAAATATCAAAATTTTATAAATGAATCTTATAATCATAAATCAAAAATTTAAGCTTGCTATTAAATTGAAAGTTATAAGAAATTTAAATCCAAATCATATGATTTTGGAGCATAAAACATAAATTAATTTTTCTATATATATAATATAAATTAGCTTATTGCTCGTCATCTAAAACAAATCTATTTCTTTAACTTTTAAAAAAGTCATTAGTAATTGATACAGGGTAACAGTTAAATCTATGGCCACTATGCTATGAAAAAGAAAATCTTATATAACCTCATTTAGATGCACATTTTCGTTCTTTCTTTTGCAAACAACAATTATTAAAATAATAATATTAATAAAAATTTAATATTAACCCTTTACCCTGTTGCTCTAAATTTCATCATCCCAAAGAAATGGATTACATTGCATATACATACATAAAAAGTAAAATTTATTTCTTAATTCATTTAACAGAAATTCCATTAATTAAAAATTAATTAACTAAATATCATTAAAAATTCCGGGTCGGACATATACGCTTTGGTTCGAGATTTAGCAGAGCCAACTGGGCCTGAACCTGGAAATAATCGTATACACACCTTGGTCCGAAGAGACTGCGACCCGACTGACCGGCCTGTCACGAGGACAGACCCCAAATCCAGGCTGCGCAAAGGGCGCACGGTTGAGGGTCGGTGAGGTACGTTATGGTCAATGGAGCAGCACCTTCTAGGTTAGTTCTTGGTGATGAGGGGCTGCCTAAACGGTACGATTGTGCCATGAGATTTTTTGACCATGGTAATTGGAGACGACGAATGAATATGGACATCCGTCGCCGTGTCACTCTTCGTCTCTTACCCTACTCCTCCTCCTCCTCCTCCTCCTCGTCGTGCTTTCACATTGTCGCTTGTGTGCATGTGTGGAGGGATGGCATCGGAGCGCAACGGTGAAGGCACAAAACCACCCCTCTTAGTGCTCCTCTGCAGCTGGATCATGGCTGCACCGGGGATCGTCTACGCGCCTTTCCTGCTTTCCCTCCCCCACTCCCTCTCCCTCCTCGCCAAGCACCTCCTCCCCACGCTTCTATGCTCTTTTGCCTTGTTGACTCTCTGTCTCTTCTCCCCTCCCATCCTGCCCTTCCTTCTTCTTCACCCTATCACACGTTCTCATTCACTCTCCGGCCTCTCTCAAGCTGTGGCGTCAGATGCAGTCCTAGTGCGATTTCCGGGCCCCTCATTCTGCACATCATGATGGCGTATTGAGTCTATTAGTATACTACCTTGCCAAATTGTCGTCATTAAAGTACATGCCACTGTTAGGGTTCGAGGCTGCGTCTTACATTGCTCTTATATTACTGTATCAGCAAAGGCACACGGGGTATCATTTACGTCAACATCAAAGAGTTTAGTTCATTCTTTGAAGCATTTTTCTTCTGAATGTGATGAGCTTTTCCGGAACGGAAGGGATTATGCCAGCGGATTCAAGACCTCATGTAGATAGATGCTTTCGACGGAGCATTGATGATGTGAGTACCATCAGTGCAGACGACTGTTCAGATTTTACAGTAGACGGAGATTTAAGCTTCCGCAGGTTTCAGGATGCGTCAATAGGCGAGTCCATTAGCAGCTCAGACGGGTCCTGCGCACGGGGGTGGTCACTTCGCAGCTCCAGGGATAGATCTGGTGAAGCGCCTTCTTTTGCTCCAAATATGAGTAATACACGAAATACATTCATGTGGGAAGAGAAGAGAGAAAAACGGGAGACGGAACTCTCAGGTTGAAACTTGACCTTGCCACTTAGTTCGTGCGAGCCTCCCAAGTAGTATAAAATTGCTGTTGTATGTGCTTGTTATTCTGTGTCAAGTTTGTTTGAGAAATATGCGTCAATGCGCTTGTTCGAAGATGTCTTGATTGCCAGTAAATGGCGAAAACTCTGATGGAATGAGCTGCATTTCATTTACTTAAATGACAGAGGTGGAGATGATGAAAGAGCGGTTCGCCAAGTTGCTGCTTGGGGAGGACATGTCAGGTGGTGCTAAAGGTGTTTGTACCGCTCTGGCGATATCAAACGCGATCACCAATCTTTCTGGTAAGTTTTATTATCAACTTCGTCATTCACTGTGTAGCCAAAGAGTCGTATTTCTCTCCTGCACGTTTATAGAGCTTAGTAGGTCGCCTAGCCTTCTCTTGACAGGATTACGATTTAGTAGGGAGCGTGTACGGAAGATTCATATCTTATTTGTCGTGGCAGCTTCACTTTTTGGTGAACTATGGAAATTGGAACCACTGTCTGAGGAACGACGAACAAGGTGGCGTAGAGAAATGGAGTGGCTTCTGTCTGTCAGTGATCACATTGTCGAGCTTGTGCCATCGTGGCAAACTTTCCCTGATGGGAGCAGTACAGAGGTGTGAACCTTTTCCAAGGAACACTCGTTGCGGTAGTATTTTGACTTTCAATCTGGATAAAAATCCTCATATCTATGAGTACGTAACACGTAGCATACATCTTCTGACCAGCTGCATATTATCTTTCATCCTATCTTGAGCAGGTCATGATAACCAGGCCCAGGTCCGATCTTCATCTCAATTTGCCAGCTTTACGCAAGCTCGATGCTATGCTGCTGGTAATGAGCAAATCATCGGTGATGCACTTTTAGTGAAAGATAGTATGACATGGATTTTCTTATTGAACTATTTATGTATCTAGAAAGAGTTCTGTGCCATCAATGATTACTTACATGTCATACTGGTTGAAACGATGTACTTCGTCAGTCATGTTGTCCGAGTTCACCATCGTTTTATTTTTTATTTTTTATTTTTTATTTATTTTTTATTTTTTATGTTGCAGGATTCTTTGGATAGCTATTCAAACACGGAATTTTGGTATGTGGATCGTAGCGTTGTTATGTTGGAAAAAGACAACGTCGCTAGTTCAAGGTTGTCTATGCAGAGACAACAAGAAAAGTGGTGGCTCCCAACTCCAAAGGTACCGGTAGATGGCCTTTCCGAAGAGGGACGAAGGAGGCTGCACCACCAACGAGAAGCCATAAACCAGATATTGAAGGCTGCCATGGCTATCAATGGCCAAGTCTTGTCAGAGATGGAAGTCCCTGATGTATATTGGGATTCTCTTCCTAAGGTTTTTATTTTGCGTCGACTTTTCATATCATCAAGTAATTTGGGTTTAAGCACGAAATATCAAGAGTTCTAAAATTTCCATGTGAACCTGCTTGTTTTCCGTTTATCTGATATTCTCCCCGGTCATCACTGTGCAGAATGGGAAGTCTAGCTTGGGTGATGCAATTTACAAATATCTTTCTTCAGACAGTTACCCTGCCGAACAAATTTTATCTATGGTGGACCTTACAAGCGAGCATAGTCAGTTGGAAGTTGCAAATAAGCTAGAAACTGCAGTACTCGTGTGGCGTCGTAAGATTCAGTCGAAGCATTCAAACGCTGCAGCCAAATCATCTTGGGGAATCATGAAAGACCTAGTGGCTGACGAAAACAGGAGGGAGCAGATTGCTGATAAAGCCGAGTCTATGTTGCATACCTTGAAGTTGCGGTTCCCAGGGTTACCACAAACTGCCCTTGACATGAACAAGATCCAGTATAACAAGGTATGCACACCTGTATATCAGTTTTTTTAAAGTTTGCAATTGTTGTTGATGCATATTGGCGCCCCAATGTTAAAATTAACTAGAATTTGCTTGACCATAGGAGTTCAGCCCCTCTGTGATTCAGTTCTAATCGGGGTTGTGTGAAGCTGTAATCGTCAATGCAGTCTGTTTTGCTCTCATTAATTTATATGTTGACCGGGGCTTTTGGTGCTCTGCATGTAGGATGTGGGTCAGTCAATTTTGGAAAGTTACTCTCGGGTGCTTGAGAGTTTGGCCTTCAATATCATTGCTCGCATTGACGATGTTCTCTACGCTGATGATCTGGTAAAGAATTCTGTGGGGCTTCCTCCAATTCCGCCGTCTTCAAATGGACCACCTAACCAAATCAAGAACCCCTATGGACATCACAATGTCCATCTAACAATGCCCATTCCATACACTACTCCATATATCTCTCCAAATACTTCTCCCACTCTTAGTCCGCACCAGATTCCAAATTCTCCTCATGACAGTGTCGAAGGCTACCCCGTCGTAGGGGGGCTTACCTTGAATCAAGTTCTTCCAGACTGGTCTTTTGGCAAATTTGAAACGACTGTCAAGAAAGATCATGAGTTGGTGAAACTGCCTCCAGAAGATTTTAAACTTTGGAGTTATGCTGGAAACCTAGAGAGCAAACATGCCTTGCACAGCCCTCCAAGTCGAGATTGATTTCTGAATCGCAGCAGTTGAAGATCGTGACTGTAATTGTTTTTGTTGGAACCGATGGCTGAGTTGGAACGGATGCAGTTTACATTGTTTTCAGGCAGCCTCCAACAGATAAGGAATTATAGACTCTCGTCTGTGGATGGGTTTAAGGTCCTTATTCACTTCAGGACTAAAACAACCATCTAATCATAAATTGCAGGATGTTGCAGCCGCTGTATCAGACTAGGTGTTCCTCGCTAAGCAACGCCAAGAGATGCACCGTTTTTTCCTCCGATAGCTATCCTTGATCAGCTTAGAAAAAATGGGACCTTTTCAAGCCAAGAGTTGTGTGTAAAGTTTTCCAATCTCTTCGTGCTGAGATTTCGCTTTCCCCAACATATGGTCTCTTAGCGTGATAATGCTGCAGTCAAAATTTGGTCTATTTCTTCTCAACAGTTAGCATTCAGATCGGCAGTGTTATATATTTGCCTAATTCTTTTTGGAATGTCTCTGTACGTTTGGGGCACACTTGCAACCCTTGGCGGAGAATTTGTCTGTACAAATTGTTTGTAGGCGATTTTTTCCTCATACGGGACTTTTGAAATAAGTTAATCAGTTCTAAGATGAGAACTAGGTTTGTGAACCTCGGCTTTGTTGTACAATGCTAAGTGCTGCTTGATCTGAAGTACCATCCATTTTTCATTCCAAACTATGGTTTGTCTTTGGATATCTTAGAGCCAGTGATTGCCTGATGCATTTAGTGTGTTTCTTTGGTCTTGCACTGTGGACTAGGTACTGTACTCAGGGAATACATGTTAATTAGATAATTTATTTCAATTTCAATGAAATAAAAATTTGTACTGCTAAAAACTAATTAAATATTATGTGAAGAGTTTAAAACTTTTAAAATATGGTGTTGTAATGAGTAGTAATCTTATTAAAAATTGGTAATATTTTGTTGTCAAAACAAGTAATTCAAGAAGAGAAATATCCAAATAAATCAGATAAATGATGTGGTTCTTTTTGCAATGAAATGATACAGTGCCAAAAACAATCATTGAAAGATTTTGAAAAAATAAATGTTCTTACTTTAAAATGTGTAATATTCTTAGAGTTTTAACAATAAATAACTATTAACCAACAAATGAAAAATTATATATATATATATACGTACATATTTTGATTTTATTTGTTGCATTTAGGACCAAAATAGATACAAAAGTAAAAACATACACATATTTTTGAAGAAAACAAATATAATTTTAAAATATTACCATTACAAGTGGCATTAAATTGTTAGTGAAAAGAAAGTTTTTAGGAAAACAACTACCACATCTAATAAATAGTACAACATGTGTAATATCACATAAGTCATACTTTAATTATAAATTGATTAAGGTTTTAATTTCAGACAAATGACAATACTAATAAAAAAACCACAAGAGATTTCTAAACATATTTTCTAAAAACTGCATGCTCAAATATATCATTACATCTTTTTATCTTTTGGCCCATTAATGATTTGAAAAAATTAAATAATTTAAAAAAATGAATACTATGTATTTATGAAAAAATGATTTAAAATATTTATAAAATATGAAAATATAAAATCTTATATAAAAAGAAGATTTTACTTTATTTTTATTGAGATACATGTTTTAATTTAAGTCCAATAACAGTTTCCATTACAATAAATTAGACCATATCTAAATTACTATTACTTTATTTTATTTTATTTTAAAATTTTTAAATATCTAATTAAATATTTTCAGTTTAATTATTATAATTTATGAAATAAATAATAATTTTTATATTATTTATTATATATATATATACACAAAACTAAATAAAATTTATTCAACTTTTGATCATATTATCAATATTCACAATTATGATTTTAATCAAAATAACAATGTATGGAGTTACTTTGATTGTAATATGCTTTTTCTATATTATGTTATAGAGATTTTGTCAAAAAATTCATGTAGCTAAATTGTATTATTTTTCTATACAAATTTTGTATTTTAAAATAAGATCTTGGTTGGCCGCAAGGAATTTCCAATCAAGGCAACAAGTTCTCAAGACATCAATATGGACCCGTATACAAAAGGATGCGGCCTTGACATGTACCAAGTAATCCTTGGCTCAGGGGGGAAATACTACAGTAGCAATGCCTCAAGCTAGAGGTACTCCTTGATCTGGCTAAACTGATTCTAATGGCTTTTGCAAGCCAACAGGGGATTGTGGTGCTATGCTATAATTGTTAATAGTATGTAAAAACCAATTGCAAAAACAACATCAGATATTTATATACTTTAATATGTATAAGAATATTATAATATTTGAATTAAAAGACAGTTGTTCGTAGAAGCTTTGATTTGATGTTTATTCTTTTTTATTTTTTTATTATGGATTTTAAACCATATAGTATCTAAATATTTAGAATAAAGACTTAGGAGGATATTTAGGATTCAAAACTAAAAGACCAAACTCCTTAGGCGCTCATATGAATGGATGAAGATAAAGGATGTGGAGCTTCATCTCCATTGGTCAATGACTATGACCAATGGACTTCTAGTTTGCTATTTGTAGACTTAAGAGGGTTTAGAGCGGCTTTGGAGAGGGTATTCAATGAATGGCAATTAGAATTAAGGATCTTAGGATTTTAGCTAGAATTTGAATGGAAATTTTAGACAATTTGGAGTTTAGTTAAGAAGATATAATTGTTTAAAGTTAAAAAGTGGATTTGGTATATATTGTCACTCTTTTGAGGTTACAAGGAATTTTACAAAGGCTTTTGGAGATCGAATGGTGCGGTGTCATATTGCATTTGTGTGCAGTGTGTAAAAATAATGTATATCTTATATCTATTGTTATTACATGTGTGAGTATTAGAGATTATTTTAGAAGATATTAAAGAGAGGATTTATTATAGCCACTTAATTAGTGAATTAAGATGGCTATTTGTTTTATTCCTACCTTACTTATATCCTAGAATAGACTCTTTTGTAATTAGAAGAAAGGTAAAGGTTGTTTTACCTTTCTTGTTGATTTTTGAGGTAAATAGACCTTGTGAGGGATAAAAGGAAAGAGCATGGGGTGAATAGGGGCTGACCAATAGGATTTGGCTGTCCATGTGGGTGTGTCTTAGTCTAATATGGAAGGAAAGGGAGAGATACTCCTCTTGTTCGACCTAGGGGGAGGAGAATTTTCTTATGGTGAATTTTGGGAGAGGGATAGCTCCAAGGAGAGAGAAGAGTTTGTAATGAAAATTGGTGGGTGTGTTCTTCAAGTTGTGAGGATTCTAGAACCAATTCACTTGCTTGTATTGGAGTTGCGAACAAAAAGTTATGCTTGTTTTAGTAGAGTGAGGTCTGCTGCTATTGAAAGGTGACGGCAGAAACTTCGATCTGCCACTGCAAGTTTGATTTCAAGTCTTTCTTAGTGAATTTTATAGAGAGTGTAGAAAATTGTGCTAGCTTTCTATCAAGATATTTTTTGTAGCATTTGGGATTGGAGAAAAAAAGTTGTGAGCTTGAGAGTGGGAAATGGTTTGCTACTACCTGACAAAGAGGGGCAGAGACTTTGTTCAATCACTTGAGTCGGACAGTCTCTTCAATTCTTTTGATATTTTAGGTGCTTATAGTAGCTTGTGTAAGCTTTCCAAAAAAACAAAATTCAATACATTTGGAGCTTTTATGAAAGTTTTATGAGCCGTGAAGTATCAAAGAGGGAAAATTATTGCTAGGGTTTGAAGAGTGGAATCAACTAGCTACAAAATCTGGAGTTTGAGAGGCATGCATGCGAAATTTTAGAAAAAATTAGATGATGGAGTGAGCTTTCTAAAAAGCTATTGCATGTCCAATTTAGAGAAGGGAAGTAATCACAACAAAGGCTGAAGTTAAGAGGAGCTTTGCTGCCTTTGCATTTGCTTGGAAATTTTAGTGCCTACTTCTTTTAGCCATAACTTTAAAACGGTGAGTCATCTATTTGTGAAATTTTGATATGTTTTATAATAGATTATTGGCTTTCCATAGGCTATAAGCACGCTTGATTCGACATTTGTATGGATTTTTGGTGATTTATTTAGTTTCAGCTTATTGCAAAACTTGTATTCCTCATATGCGGTTGTACTTTGAGGTATACTTGAATACATACATGCTTTGCTTATACCTTTTATACAAGTATATATACTTATATTTATATCAAGTATTTATAAAAGTATTTTATAAGTATTATACATAATATTTGTACAAGTATTTGTACAAGTATTATACCAAGGATTATACACTATTTTATATAAGTATTTATACAAGAATTTATATAAGTATTTATACAAGTATTATTCAAGGATTTATACCTTATACTTATACAAGTCTTATACAAGTATAATACAAATATTATTTGAAAGCTTGAACAAATATTGTGCAAGTATAGAAGATACTTGCACAGCTTCCTTTCATGTTCCTTGCTAGGTCTAGTAGCAGCTAGAAACCCAGTGTTTTCCTAAGGCGAATTCTCTCTACTCCGACAGCGGTTGAAAAGGTATTTTTATGATTTACATCTATTATAAGAAAATTGCTAAATTTGGAGTTTAGATGAAGAAGATGTAGGAAGTTGAAGATAATATATTTAATTCCAAGGCAATATGTACACCATATTATTAATTGAGATGTTTTGAGCTATAACTTAAGCTTGCAAATAATTTCTTAATTCAAAATTTTTTAAGAATATAGATTATTAAGTTAACAAATTATATATTAAGTTTTGTAGCATTTGAGCATTGAAATTATGAGATATAAAGGATATTACACATGGGTGCTTATAAAAAAGGGTTTGAAGCTACTATTAGGTTTTTGATAATATCTTAATATTGGTAGTGAATCTATAGTTGAAATTTGTTTTGGTAGTTGTTAAGAATATATCAGTACTTCATGTAAATTTCAAGTAGATTTGAATAGTTGGATTAAGAGTTATAGATTATTGAAATTTAGAAAAAATTCCCTTCCTATAGGTGAATGAGGTTTTAGAGTATTTTGTTATATTTTGAATGTTTTGTGAAAATAAGACTTATGTATTGGGTGTAATAGTACTAAAAGAAAGAATTTTATATAAATTTTGGAATTTTATTATTTTGAAATTTAGTTAAATAATTAGTGGTAGTCAAAAGCTCAATACTTTTTTGAAGTGAATTCTCTCTACCATGACAGCGATAGTGGGGTCTCAAATACCACTAATCATATAAAACAACTACGATGTAAAAGCTAGAGGTGATATGTACCAACTAGCTTTAACTTCAAAGGAATTTTTTTCTTCTACCTATAGCTGCATCTACTCTATGCCTCCTTATAGTAATTTTCAATGAACAATAACACAAATTGTTGTCCATAGTTTAAGAGCTATGTTAAAATTTGAGGTTTTTAATATTGCTAGACGTAGTAAATTTTTTAATTTGTGCTCTTTTAAAAAAAAATAGATAAAACTTTGTAATCCTATGATAATATGATTGGATGTTACGGACATAAGATTTACTCCAATAACTATTTAATTTATACAAATAAGTAGAAATAAGTAAAAATAAGTTAAATTGATAATATCTTATAGAAAAGTTTTCTAGAAGCTTCATAGACACGGATTCACCTTTATATATATCTATAGGTGATTGCTAGGTTAGAAACTTGGCCAACAAGCTAGCCACATGTCGCATGTGTTGATAGCTTGTCGAACAAGCTAAGTACATGGCGCACATGTAAGAATCTTGTCTTACAAGCTTGACATGTGTCTTATAAATTGGACACATATTGGAGGTCCTATAGAACACCATCATGTAATTTTTACATACATAGTATATGTAGAGACAAGAATGAAGCCTTCTTTATTCTTGTCAATTTTTTTTTTTATTTCTAGTCTAGTTCAACAGTCTCTTGTATTTTTTAGGCTTTAGCAATAGCCATTCTATTTTTTTCTTGACTATACATACTTTCTTATTTCAGTCTTGTTATTTTTTTTTGACATAGATTTCATTGGTTTATATATCTTTTTCCAGTTTGTGTCTTTGATAGATTGACAAGAATGAAGATATAGTATCACAGCTTTGTCTTTTTTTAATTAAGAGTAGATTATCTTTTTTTCTTAATAAGACATAAGCATATTAGAAATTGTATGTTACTCACTTCTAAACTAATATTGTTCTTATAATTTTTTTGTTTGTTGAGTGTTTTATTTTGTAGTGAGAGTAGACACCTTTTTTCTTTTTTATTGTATTATCATGGTAGAACTTATTAAAATGAAGAGTGCAATGGTATAAATACAAGAGTAAATGAGAGAGTTAATGCTTGCAATGCATCAAGTCAATGCACCACCACAAGAAGTACGAAGATTAGTAAGAATTGAAGATGCAGAGATGATTAGAGTTGCTTCAAGCTATACCACTTCACCTATGATTGAACACCATTTAAACATCAAAGAACCAAAAATTAAGTTGCTAGAGAAGTTTGATGGTACAAGATCTAAGTTTTGAAAATTCATCAATCAAGTACAATTGATAATTGAACTTCAATCTCAAAGTTATCCAATTCAAGGATCACAAGTGAAGTTTATTGAAACACTACTTTCAAGTTTTGTCTTACTATGGTTTTTATCTTTTTTTGAAAGATATGATCCAATATTAGATAATTTAGAGATATTTTTAGTAAAATTTTGATCTATGTATAGAAAACATGATGCAATTTGTGTTGTAACTAACAAAATCTACATCTTGCAATAAGGCAATCAATTAGTGACATCATATGCTTCATAATTTTGACAATTAGCAATTGATATCAACTGGAATGATATTGCATTTATTAGTCAATTTTTCTATGGATTATATTATGAGGTAAAAAAATTAATGCTCAATTTATCCAATCTTTGAACATTGAATCAAATAATTGATTTTGCTATGAAGTGTGACAATTGGCTTTTTGAATTTTGGTCTGAGAGTTGCATAAATAAACCCCAACGTTGCTATGATACATTGATAATATCTACATCTTTTCAATATATATATATTCAGAAGTAGAAGACATGCAAATTGACATGGTACATTTTAAACTTCTTATTGAAGAAGAAAAGACTCATCGTTGTCAAGAAAGATTGTATTTATATTATGGAGAACCCAAGCACATTACTCAACATTATCCAAAGAAATGATGCAACTACAAAATAAGGAATACAGTTGTTAAAGAAGACAATATGTTGGAAAATAAATTTGTCCAGCTACAATAGGAACTGTGCAGTTGGAATCTTGTACAACTCATAGTAAAGGTCTTATTCTCTCTTCAGAACTCTTTTCTTGTTTTATAATAGATATCTATTTGAGACCTAAAAATCACAAAGCCTCTGTCTTATTAGATTTAAGAGCCTCAGTATATTTTTTATATAAAGAGTTTATTAAAAGTCATAGAATACATTTAATACAGAAAATTAAACATGTACATGTAGAAGTCATAGATGGTCGTCCATTATCTTTTAAAAATATTATTCATGAAATCTTTTCCATAAATATAACAATAGATGGTCATAATAGTTCAATAATCTTTAATATAATTAAATATCTTTCTAATCTAGTCATTTTAGATTTATCATGGTTAAAAAAATATAATCTTTGAATAGATTGGATTTCTTGTAGACTTGACTTTTTTCAAAGCATTAATAAAAGTCTTGTTAATCAAGTGATAAGCCATAAGTCTAGTATAGTAAAACCCATACTTGTAGATGCAAAAGCTTTTATAAATGTAGCAAAAAAAAGATCATCTTGTATTATTTATGCTACATCCATTTTTGATGGTGGAAAGACTTCAAGTGGCATTCTAAGCCAATATCAAGAGTATCAAGACATTTTTGAGAAGAATAATATACATATTCTTTCAAAACATCATCCATATGATTGCTTAATTGATCTCAAAGAAAGAATTCAATCTCCATTTGGATCAATCTATAGTTTATTATAAAATGAGTCGGTTGAATTCAAAAAATACATTAATGAGAACTTAGTCAAGAATTTCATACGCCATTCAAAATCCCTAGTACAAGCTTCTATCTTGTTTATAAAGAAGAAAAATAGATCACTACAAATGTGTGTAGATTATTGAAGGTTCAATAAGATTACTATTGAAAATAGATATCTTCTACCTTTGATATTTGAACTTCTTGATCAACTGAATCAAACTAAGATCTATACAAAAATAGATCTATAAGGAGCATATAACCTAGTATGTATCAAAAAAGATGATGAATGGAAGATTGCATTTTGAATAAGGTATAGATATTTTGAATATAATGTCATGCCTTTTGGACTTACAAATGCACCAACTGCTTTTCAACATTTTATGAATGATATTTTTTGTGAATTTTTTCATCAATATATATATATATATATATATATATATATATATATATATATATTTTTAAATTATAGCTTTATTAACACATTTAACTTGTAAAGACCAACTTAAGCGGAATAAAGAAGTAGAAGCATTATTTGAGGCTTTAAAGACAACTTTTACTTCTGCATCATTTTTATATTGTGTCAACTTTTTCAAAGCATTTTTTATGGAAATAGATACATCAAATTTTGCTTTTAGTGCAATATTATCACAAATGGGAGCAGATGACAAACTCCATCTACTAACTTTTCATTCCAGGAAATTTTTAGCAGCAAAGATGAACTATGAAATCTATGATAAAGAATTTTTTGCAATTATGGATTCTTTTAAAAAATGGTGTCACTATCTAAAAGGTGCTTCTAGTCTAGTCATCATATATATAAATCACAAGAATCTTGAATATTTTATGTCAAGACACATGTTGAATCATAGCTAAGCTCGTTGAAGCATGTTTTTATCAAGATTCGAGTTCATTATCACTTATCGACCAAAAAAACAATAAGATTTGTCTGATGCCCTTTCTATATGTTCTTATCTTATACCAAAAGAAGGAGATTTAATTTTTGATCAACAAAGAACAATCCTCTTGAAGCTGAAGCAATTTCATCTTCAAGTAATGAAATCAACATTGATTGTTGATTCAACTTTTGTCAAGAAAATCCAATTAAGTATGTCTTTAGATCCTCTTATTTATGAGATTAAGAATAATTCATCTAAGTCTCATGATACTTCCAAGTTTGAATTCAAGAACAATTTACTCTATTTCAAAAGATGCTTATATATTCCAAAAGGTGCAATACAACTATGTACTCTAAAAGCTTGTCACAACATTCCTATGGTAGGACATTTTGGATGTAATAAGACTTTGGAGCTAATATCAAGAGATTTTTGGTGGCCTTAAATGTGGAAGGCTGTTAAAGAATTTCTATAGTTATATGATGTTTGTTCTAGATTAAAAACTCTATGTCATCAAACTTACAGATTTTTTCAACCATTACCTATACTAGAACAACCTTGGTCTTCTGTTTCTATGGATTTTATCATGCATCTTTCAAATTCAAGTTCATATAACTTTATATTTGTAATTGTTAATCATTTCATCAAGATGGTCTATTTTGTACTGTGTACAAAATCTATCATAGGAAAAACAACTAAATTCTTTTTTAATAATATCCATTATTATTATGGATTATCAAAAGTTATTATATCAGATAGAAGAATATAATTTGTATTAAGATCATCGATGACATCTATTAAAATCAAGTTAAAGAGTTAAGAAAATCTTTGCTATAAAACAAAGCAGATTCAATAGAGGTTTCATTCTATCTTGTATCAATATTTATTATTTTTTTGAATTTTTTTGTGCCAAAGAGATAGAAAATCAACAACCGGCAAATTCAGCTTAAGAGCTATCATTTATTGACTTATTGGACGAGACATTATAATTATCACAACCTTCAAGACAACATAATAGATATAAAGATCCTCAAAAACGATATGTTCTTCCTCAAATTGATGGCAAGATATAATATATTTGGTATCATGACCTTAGAAGAGACTTCTAATATTTGATGGTATTTTTAGAGGTAGGAACTACTCCTGATGGTGTTCCAAATATTTCCTTTGAAGGAAGTTATGAAGGCCTCAAAAATAATTAAATAATAGGGTGGTTCTCTTATTTTAATATGGGACACTATTGATGGCTTAGAAGATCTATCAACTACCTTCAAAGGAAACAAAGATTACAATATGTAACAAAAATAATTTGGCGTATCTTCGACTTCCTCAATATATTCTCAGGGTAGAGAGAATTTGCCTCAAGAAAGCATGGAGCTTCTAATTGTCACTAATTATTCAATCAAGATCCAAAATAATAAAATTTCCAAATTTATATAAAAGATTTTTTTATAGGGCTATTATATCTAATAAATAAGTCTTATTTCTTTAAAATACTCAAAATATAATAAATACTCTAAAACCCTCATTCATTCGTAGAAAAGAAATTTTTCTTAACTTCAATAATCCATAACTTTTAATCCAAATGTACAAATCCATTCAAACTTTATATGAAATATTAATATATTCTTGAAAACTACCATAACAAATTTCATCTATTCATTCATTACCAATCTTTAGATATTGCAAAAATCCTAACAATAGCTTCAAATCATTGTTTACAAACACTTGTGTACTAAATTCTTCATATCTCATAAACTAAAAGTCCAAATATTATAAAACTTTAATATATAGCTTATTATTATAATATATACTTTTTTAAAAACTTTTACAAAAAATTTGCTTGGAAGCTTAAAATATGGCAAAAACCATTGCTATCAACAAAACCGCCTATTTATTGCCTTGGAATTCAATCTACTATCTTTGTCTTCTAATATTATCTTCTTTAGAATTTTGAATATATTATTTCTTCTATATATGATGTAGATCTAGTAATCATCTTTCCAACTGCACCTCTCAATTTCCAATAGCTTTCATACAACTCCTTGTATTGTTAAAAGAGTGACAATAGGTATAATTTGTATACCTTAACTTCAAGTGCCTACTCCTCCTTCATAAAAAATTCAAATCTCTTGATTCTTATATCAAAACTGTAGTAAAAAAAACAAGCTTTTTAATCCTAATCTTTGATTTTTAATGCTTTCTTTGAAGTTGCCGATATCCTTGTTCTCTTCACAAGCAGCCTCCTCAAAGCCTATTGGGCATGACCATTGACCAATACAAATGAAGAACTTCACCCATTTCCTTCATTCATCCTCAATTTGTCTTCATCCTTCTAAATAAGCCTCTTAGTAGTTTAATTCTTTTTCTTTAGATCCTAATCTTCTCTTAAAGCTTCATATTAAATATTTAGGTTCTATTTAATTTAAAATCCATAATAAAAATATATAAAAAATCTAAAATAAAGTTTCTTATACCAACTCCCTTTAATTTATTTTTCTAACTATTCCAACACATACTAGAATCTATGAATATATTATATATTTTAATTAATTTTTACATATTATAAGCAATTATAGTATGACAACGCAATCACCGCTCCTTGTGGAATTTGTCCCTAAAAAAGGAGATAATATCAGGGACATAAGATTTATTCCAATAATAATTTAGTTAATATAGATAAATAGAAATAGGTAAAAGTAGATTATGTTGATAATATCTTATAAAAAAGCTTCTTAGAATCTTTATAGATATAAATTCACCTTTATATATGTCTATAAGTAATTAGTAGGTAAGAAACTTGGCCAATCAGCTAACCACGTGTTACACATGTTAATAGCTTGTGGAAAAAGTTAGCCATGTGTCTCATGTTGTCGTGGTGAGAGTCTTAGTCTTAAGAAATACAGGGTACTTTTGTGCAATCTTGTTAATCAAGTACAAGATGAGATCCATAAAAGTTCATAAAATTGAAGAATTTGCATTATAAAAAACATACTTTATGAACCCTAACCTATTCTGCCTTTAGAGACATGCCTCCAATTTCAATCATAAATCCTAGGATATCACATCAATTGAAGCAAAATTTGAATACAAGATACTTAAAGAAGTAAGGAAGCAAACCCTAAAAACATTTTGATCATAGCTATTGTGCTTAGGAAGAACCATGTTGTCAAAATTATCCCTCCTTATAGCCTTTGATTCTAGAGCCCCTTTGCTTCACACCTTCATTGCTCCTCATTAAAGAAGACCTAAGTATTGAAATTTTTTAGGATTGTAGCTTGTCTCATGTTGTAAACACCTTCCAATTATTGCTCCAAAAGTCCTCTTCAAACTTGAGTTATAGGTTCCATCCTTCTTCTTTAATTTTGTCTTTTAACAATTCTAGACCCGACCACAAATTTCTTCATAAATCTTCAAATATAACTCCAATAGCAATCAATTTTTTTCAAAACTTAATAGGCTCATATATCTATAAAATCTAATAAAGTTTATTCAAAATACTATTCTAATCACAAAGATATGCTCTCTCAAACTTCACTAATTTGGAAATAGATCCTTCTTACTTTGAAAGAGCATAACGTTTTATTTATAAAACAAATAAGTATTAAACTTATACTCATCTCTTCCTTAACTTACATAGATTATGTCTATCAAATCTTCCTTTCAAATTCGTCTCCTAACTCCCTCTATACACAAAAACACTCTCTGCCCTTCTCTCCCATACCCCTCCCTTGTCATCTCTGCCTAGTCTTCCTTATCTTCTTGGTCAAAAAGACCTCTCAATCCATGTCTTTCCACCTCTTCAACCTTTTCCCTTGGACAAACTTGAAGAAATCTCACTTTTCAAGGTGAATTTCCATTCTACCATCTTACTATCAATTTTCTATCAACTTTTCTTCTAATTTCAGTCCACAACATTTAACTTCAGATCTAAGAGAGAAGAAAATAAAGGTAAAGTAGATCTAAGATAAATAGAAAAAAACCTAACAAATAAAAAGAAATAATTTAGATTAGATTAGTTTAGAAATTTAAAAAAAAAAAAAAAAAAAAAAAAAAAAACTACAACCTACATTGTCAAGTCAAAGAAGCTTGCGTGGTTAATATTCTTAGCTACTTTGGAGCTGACCTGGATTTGAATCCACTTAACTTCATTATAGAAACCTGTGCCTTTGTGACTTTGTATTATTAGTGAAAATTTCAATAGGAAATTAGTAGTTTGGCCTACCTACCACCTTTGAGCTTGTGACAAATGCAGTAACATCTAAAATAATGTGGTTATTATCACAACTTTTTTTTTTTTCATCCTTTTTTTTATTAATCTTAATTTTTTTATTTTAATATATATTTTTTTAATATTTTTTGTACTATGTTATAATTTATAATGCAACAAGGGAAATTAAACTATCAAAGATTTGAACTATTTATAGTTCTATATAAAATAAATCCAGTAATTTTTTATCTTAAACTACCAAGTAGCATGTGCATTCATTCAATCTTTTATATTTTGCTTCTGGAAACCTATTATAAATCAAATATTATTGGAAGAATTCTTCCATTACTAATCTATTATCAAGGACATGAACTAGAAAAAGATATATAATCTAATAAAAATTGTATCAAAGAAAAATCACAAAATGGGAATAAAAAAGTATGTATATTTAAAAAAAACTAGAATGGCTATTGCCAAAGACTGGAAATATGAAGACTTTTGAAACTAGACTAGAACCAAGAAAGGAATTGATAAGAATAAAGAGGGCTTCACTCTTGCCTCTATAAATACTATCTAACTAAGAATTACATGGCGATATTCTATAGGACCTCATACACGTGTCTAATTTGCAAGACACGTGTCAAACTTGCACGACAAGTTTCTCACATGTGCACCACGTACTTGGCTTGTTCCGCAAGCTACCAACATGTGTAACACATGGCTAGCTTGTTCCACAAGCTACCAATATGTGCGCCATGTGGCTAGCTTGTTGACCAAGTTTCTAACCTACCAATCACCTATAGACATGTATAAAGGTGATTTTATATCTATGCAGCTTCTAGGAAGCTTCTCTATCAGATATTATCAAATCAACTTATTCTATCTACTTCTATTGGTCTATATTATTTAGGTAATTTATTGGAATAAATCTTATGTCCATGACATTCAAGGTTGTTTGGTATTGCGATAGCTACTTTGTAAATCCATCAGCTGCTGGATTGTTGTTCTTTGGCGTACTCCACAGATTAAATTTCGGATAATATCTATAATTGGAATTAAACAGTGTTTGTTAAGTTGAAGCATAAATAATATTATTATATACAAACTCCGTTAATGGTAGATACGAGATCCAATTGTCTTGTTGATAGTTAATGTTGCATCATAAATACTAGTCCAAAGCTTGATTAACTCGTTTTATTTGGCCGTCAATTTGAAGATGGAAAGCCAAAGAAAGTTTAATTTCCATCTTTAATATTTTAAAAAGATATTTTTAGAACATAGATATGAATTGGGATTCTTGATTAGATATGATATTATTTGATAGGCCATGATATTGATATATATTATCAAAAAAAAGCCTTGCCGTTTCTTCAATAGATGCAATCTTTTTGTAAGGGATGAAATGAGTCATTTTTGTAGATCGATCAACTATTACAAAGATGTTGTCCAATGAATTGGATGGCAGTAGATCCGTAATGAAATCCATCAAGATAGAAGACTATATCCATCTTGAAACAACCAAGAATTGTAAGAGTCTATAGGGACAATATCAAGGATTTTTGGACCTTAAACAAATGTCGCAAGAGAGCACAAAGTCCTTCACTACCTTCTACATTTGAGGCCACCAAAAATCTCAAAAAATAAGTTCTAAGGTCTTGTTAAATCCAAAGTAATCCGTAGTTGGAAAATCATGGCAAGATTAAAGAACGAGCAGTCATGTTGGTCCTTTTGGAATATACAAACATTCTTCAAAGTATAGAAGGTCTTTTACCAATTTGAACTTATCAACATTTTTTCTCATACGACGCTTCACATCAAGAACCAAAGCATCATTAGTGGTTGTAATACACACCTCATTGAAGAAACTAGGAACAATAGGCACCAATGTAATGGTGGCATAGAAGCAAAATTGCTCATGTTTCAACAAGATTGTATATTGTTGATCAAATGCTGCCTCTCCTACCTTTTATGCAAGATATGATCTCCTCAATAGAACATCACATAATCCTTGTTGCTTCCCCAGGCAATAGGTGATAACAAAATTAAATCGAGATAGCGACATGTTCCATTAAGCTTGGGAGTAATCAAGAATTCAAGTTGATATAAAATATTCTAAATTCTTATGATTTATATATACAGTCACAGGGTGTATTATACCTTCAAGAAAATAAAGCCATTCTTCAAAAGAATCCACAATAGCAAGAAGCTCCTTATTATGGATTTCATAATTAATTTTGACAACAGAAAATTTTCAAGAATAAAATACAACAAAATGGAGTTTGTTATCTATACTCATTTGTGAAAGTACAGCCCCTAGTGCAAAATCTCAAGCATCAATCTCCAAGTAGAATGCCTTTATAAAATCTAAATGCACCAATATTGGGATTGTAGTAAACGTCGTTTTGAGGTCTTGGAATGCCTCTTCTATTTAAGGCCCCCATTCTAACTTGTCCTTATATGTCAATCAAATAAGAGGGATGGCAACTTGAGAGTAATTTTTGATGAAGATCCGATAGAAGTTAGCAAATTCAAGAAAACATTGTACGTCTCTTACAGTCTTTGAAATGGCCCATTGCATAAACACCTCTATCTTCTTGGGATCCATCGTCAAACCCTCACTAGATATGATGCATTCTAAAAATTCCATTTTAGGTTGGTAAAATATACATTTCTTTGGTTTGGCATACAAACCTATATCTCGCAGCTTTTATAATACCAACTAGACATGCCCCTCGTGTTCCTCTAGATTTTTTGAATAGATTAAGATGTCATCAAGGTAGATCACCACAAACTTGTTTAAATACTCTTGAAAGATGTCATTCATTAAATGCTAAAAGATAGCAGATATATTTGTTAATCTAAAGAAATGACATTATATTTAAAATGTCCATACTTTGTCCAAAATACGATCTTCCATTCATCTTCCTCCTTGATTTGTACTAAGTTGTATGCTCTACAAAGATCTATCTTAGTATAGATCTTAGCTTGGCCGAGATGTTCCAAAAGTCTTGAGATTAATGGTAGTGGATAACAATTCTTTACCATTATCTCATTCAATCTTCAATAATCAATGCACATACATAAGGAACCATCCTTCTTTTTCACAAAAAGTATAGGTGCACCTATTGAAGACTTTGAATGCTTGATAAAGCTCTTTGCAAGATTTTTATCAATATTGTCTTTTAATATTGAAAGCTAATTTGAGAAGGTTATATATTAGGCCAAAAGGTAGTTGTGTTCCTTCCTAAAGATCTATAGCACAATCATATGGTGGATGCTTCAGCAATATATCAGCATTTTTCTTTTGAAAAACATCTTAAAATTCATTATATTGCTCTAGAATACTTACCAATGAAGTCATATTTTTTTTTAATTGGAGTCATGTAAATAACAAATTGTATACCTTCTTTGGTTAATTTTATGAAAGTCCTTGTTCCAATAAATAAAGATTTATTATTTCAAGGCCTTTTATGTATTTTTTTTGTAGAAATCTCCATCAAAAATGTTACTCTTCATGACTTCCAATCTATAGACGGATTCTATTTTTTCAACCAAGATAATCCAAGAATAATAGGATTTGAAGGAGTCTTCATAACGTTGTCGTGGTGAGAGTCTTTGCCCTAAGAAACACTGGGTCTTTTGTGCCTCTTGTTTCTTAAGTGCAAGATGAGATTCATAAAGTTCATAAAACCCATAATCTTTTTGATTATAGCTCATGTGGTTAGAGAGAACCATGTTGTCAAAGAAACCCCTCCATGCTGCCTTTGATTCTGGACACCCTTTGCTTCACACCTTCATTGCTCCTCATTATCAAAACCCCAAGTATTGAAATTTGGTAGGCTTGTTGCTTGCTTTATGTTGTAAACATCCTCCAATTTTTGCTCCAAAACTCCTCTTGGAAATAGAGTTATAGACTCTATCCTTCTCCTTTAATTCTGTCTTCTACCAACTCTAGATCCGACTACAAATTTCCTCATAATTCTTTAAACATAACTCCAATAGCAATCAGTTTTTTACACAACTTAATAGACTCATATATTTACAAACTCCAATAAATTTTACGCAAAATGCTATTTTGATCACAAAGATATGCTCTCCCAAACTTTACTGACTTGGAGATAGATCCCTATCACTTTGAAAGAACATAACATTTTATTCATAAGACAAATGAGTATCAAACTTACTCTCATCTCTTCCTTAACTTGCTTAGATCATGTCTACCAAATTTCACACTCAAATTGGTTTCTTAACTCCATGCATATCTAAAAAAACCCACACACACACTCTATCCATACAAATCCCAATTCTGCCTTCATTCTATTTCTCTTTTCACCTACATCCGGTTACAATTTCACTCATAACTCTTTGCTCAAAGATCATATTGACTTAAGATTTTGATTCAAAGTAGCAAACTCTATAAGGAACACAACCCTAACAAATTTTGCCTCTAAAATCCAAATGGTTCTCAAGAGCCGAGGCCCGAAATTTAGTAAACCTCACTGCCCTAGTCTTAAACACCTGCAACTTTGACGACTCATATCTCCCTTAAAACTTAACCAAAAGACATGAAAATTGTTTTTATATGTTTCTTATCTTGTCTACTACAAACCCACAAAACATTTCAATTAAAATCCTCCCTAAGCTTCTTCTACACACAAAAACGTATACTACCTATCAAAAAGAAAACCTATCTCTCCAAAAGAACCCTCCTCCTTCTTCTTCACGACCCCTCCTTGTCATCTCCCTCCTGGTCTTCTTTATCCTCTTGGTCAAAAAGACCTCTTAGCCCATGTCTTTTCCACTTCCTCAACCTTTTCTTTTTTACTAACTTGAAGAAATTTCACTTTTCAAGGTAAATTTCCATTGTATCTTCTTACTACTAATTTTCTATCAACCTTTCTTCTAATCTTAATCTTTTTATTTTAATGCATTCTTTTATGTTTTTCACACTATGTTTTGATTTACAACACGACATCTACCCCCTCCAAACCTGCACATCCTTCGGCATGTGCCAACTTAACCATCTCCGTTTGTTTTATTGTTGTCATTTCTTCTCCATCTTCTACATTATTTGAAACTCTTAGTATTGATTGAGCTTATTTCAATGGACCATTTTCCCCTATCAAAAAATCTCCTAGATATGATTTTTCTCTGAAAGCCATGAATAATCAAAGCTAAAATCATATCTTGAAGTTCTCCAAGCTTTACTTTTTTCCAAAATAAATGATAATAATCCTCCTTCCTTTCTTTATCACATTCAAAGTTATAGTTGTCAATATAAATAAATATCTTTGTGTCTTTGTGAACTATCTTTTCATTTGTAATTTTTTCAACCATGCATTCTTGAATTTGGATGGTCTGGGCTTTTTTTATTAAGCCTTGCGCTCCTCCATATTCAAATTCACCTTGATTTTGGATACATGTTGTATCCATAATAACCCTTGTATTACTCATATTCATTTCAACAAACATTTGTAAAACCTCATTTTCCATTTTTTCATTAAAAAATTCTTCTATTTGTTCAATTTTCTCTTCTTGAGCCTCATTAAAGCCATTTTTTTGCTCTTTTTGGTAACCATCATTAAAAGTGGCATAAGCATATACCTTTGCTTCTTTTTCTTCCATGTTGTCGGTGGTATCCTCCTTCTTCCTTTGAAGTTGAAGAGAAAACATGTTTAAAACTTCTTCTTCCAAATCAGCAAGTATATCATTATTCACATCTTCTTCTTCAACCTCATGACTCACCTTATCATCCTCCACAACCATAACTCCTTCTAAGCTTGATTTACATTCAATAAAAAATACTTGACCAATCTTTTCTTCCTCCTCTTTAGTCAAACAAGTGTCAATGGCACTTGTCATCACTGTCTCCACTTTCTCAATGTCCTTCTTCTTCTTCCCCGTACCCTTTTCCATATTTTCTTCTATTCTTTGCTTTGGAATTGATGCCTTTTTTGGTTGTAAAGATAAAAGTATATTTTGTGGTGGTTGATTTATTATTGATCCTTCATTTGTCCTTTCTCCTATACCATCACCCTTTTATATTTGCTTCTTATTCATTGGTTCTTCATCTTCATCTTCTACATTCCTTCCTCTCTTTACTTCCACATAGACATCTTGAAAGTCTTCATTCTTCCTTTCCTTGTTTAAGGAAGCTTTGATGCTAACTGCATCAACTAGATCATCTCATCTTGTCTTCTTTCTAATGGCCTGAGCTCCTCTAATCATAGTCTCATGATTTTCAAGACATGGAGCTTCAACATTATTTTACCAAGCTACAATTTGATAAGAAACTGCATTACCTGAATCTCTTGGCTTAGGCTTCATCATTCGATCTTCTATTAATTTTTTCATTCCTCCTTTAGTAATGTTAGTGTCCAAAAGAAAATTTGTAGATGCATCTCTAATCCTTCCTTCTTTGAAGGTAATGATGCCTTTCTTCATGGCATCAGCAAATGATTCACAATCACTACGTTTGTGATTGGAATCATCACACCAAATGCACCTCATAACATATCCCCTCTGTCCTCCAAAAGTTTGAGAAATACTTGGCTTTATATTCTTTTTTAAAGCACTCATCTCCACTTTCAATTCCTTCAATTCCTTCATCAATTCCTCTAGAATATCTTCATCTAGAGCCTTATCCTTTGAAGAGCTTGATGGTAATATTAAAGAAGTCCTTGTAGCTGGTGGTACTGAAGCTTCTATTTTTATTCCATATTCCCTAGCCTTTATCCGCTGTTGCTTTGTAATAAGACTTATTGCATCCTCCAATTGTCTCCAATTGGTACTAAAACCTCCTTCAGCTGCTCCATCTTGAAGAAGAAGTAATAGTCTATCCTCCAAAGCTTCATTTGCAGCTTGTAGAAACAACTCTGATTTTCTCACTTCAAGAATCTTCTTCTCTGTTAGTGAGAGTTGTCCAAATTTCTTTTCAAATTCTCTTAACAACTCACTTGGTCCCATATTGTTACCTGGTTGTTGCTCCACCCAATCAAAGAAATTCCTTTTGGACATCCTTTCTTCATCTTCATCAAAAAACTCATCTCGAAGCCTCTCTTCAAATTTGGCCCAAGTAATCTCAAAATTATTTTGATGAAGATGTTTCACCTTGTTTCTAATCTCTGGTATAATTGCCAAGTCAAATGTCTCTATCATCTTCTTCTTTGAAATTTGATAGATTTCCATCTCACAAGTATAATTCCTTAAAAAATTTAAAATGTTCTTCCCACTGAATCTTTCATTCTTGGAAATAACAGCTTTCAAAGCTTTTGTAGCTCCTTGTCCAGCTGCATTGGCAACTTGTTGCTCCATAAACATTTGCATGGCCCTAAAGAACTCCTCTGCAAAGTTTTGACTACCTCCTTGAGCTTGACTACCACTGGTTCTATAATCCCCCATCTTGCCTTAAAAAATCTTGAAGCCTTAGAGCTCTCTTAGTGGAAGCACCAAATGTTGTGATGAGAGTCTTAGCCCTAAGAAACACTGGGTTTTTTTTGCCTCTTGTTTCTTAAGTGCAAGATGAGATTCATAAAGTTCATAAAATTGAAGAATTTATATAAAAATATACTTTATTAACCCTAACAAATTCTGCCTTTAGAAAACCGCCCTCAAATTTGCCCATAAATCCTAGGATATCACATCAATTGGAGCAAAATTTGGACACAAGGTACTTAAGGGAGTAAGAAAGCAAACCCCAAAAACCTTTTGATTATAGCTCATGTGGTTAGAGAGAACCATGTTGTCAAAGTAATCCCTCCATGCTGCCTTTGATTCTAGACCCCCTTTGCTTCACACCGTCATTGCTCTTCATTAAAGAAAACCTAAGTGCTAAAATTTGGTAGGCTTATAGCTTGTATCATGTTGTAAACACCCTCAAAATATTGCTCCAAAAGTCTTCTCCAAACTTGAATTATAGGTTCCATCCTTCTTCTTTAATTTTGCCTTCTAACAACTCTAGATCTGACCACAACTTTCCTCATAACTCCTCGAATATAACTTCAATAGCAATCAATTTTTTATATAACTTAATAGACTCATATATCTACAAATTCCAACAAATTTAATTCAAAATACTACTCTGATCACAAAGTTATGCTCTCTCAAACTTCACTGATTTGGAGATAGACCCCTGTCTTTTTGAAAGAACATAACATTTTATTTATAAGACTAATGAGTATCAAACTTGCACTCATCTCTTCCTTAACTTACATAGATCATTTCTATCAAATTTCACACTCAAATTTGTCTCCTAAATCTCTTTATACCCAAAAAAACCCGCACACATGCACTGCCCATACAAACCCTCAACCTTGCCTTCACTCTATTTCTCTTTTCATTCAAACCGGTTACAATTTCACTCATAACTCTTTTCTCAAAGGTCATATTGACTTGAGATTTTGACACAAATTAGTTAACTCTATAAGAAACAAAAACCTAACAAATTTTGTTTCTAAAGTCCAAGTGGTTTCTAAGAACCAAGGCCCGAAATTTTGTAACCCTCACTGCCCTAGTCTTAAACACCTACAACTTTCACGACTCATATCTTCCTCGATACTTAATCAAAAGATATGAAAATTATTTCTATGAGTTTGTTATCTTGTCTACTACAAACCCACAAAAATTTGCACCTAAAATCCTCTCTAAGCTACTGCTATATACAAAAACATAAACTGCCTATCAAAAAAATCCTATATCTTCAAAAAGAACTCTCTTCCTTCTTTTTCACGACTCCTCCTTGTCATCTCCCTCCTGGTCTTCTTTATCCTCTTGGTCAAAAAGACCTCTTAGCCCATGTCTTTTCCACTTCCTCAACCTTTTTCTTTTTACTAATTTGAAGAAATTTCACTTTTTAAGGTAAATTTCCATTATATCTTCTTACTACTAATTTTCTATCAACCTTTCTTCTAATCTTAAACTTTTTATTTTAATGCATTCTTTTATGTTTTTCACACTATGTTTTGATTTACAACACAACAACGTTGAACACAATTTGGCTTCTATGATCTTTGAATGATATTTTTATAGGCGTGGTTTCATAAGTGACACTACCAGAGTATAAAACTTGTCTATCTATTACCTTTGCATGAATAGGTTTAGATTTTTGTAGTAGAAGAATTTTGTGAAGGTTACTGAATGTTTCATCTACAAAACAAGCAGACACCTTTGAATCTAACAAAACAGTTGTCTGGAGCTTTTGAGGGCCAAAATACAAAGAAATTGCAAAACAACAAGCAAGTTGAGCAGAAAGAGAGGAATTTGAATAAATTTGTAATATTAGATTGTTTAGCCGCATGGTCCCTACTGTGGCTAAACATTGTCATTTTTTTGAATAATTGTATTTTTGGTTTTGATAATGTATCAATTTTATTTTTTTGGGCAATTACCTACCTTGTGGCCTTCCTCGTTATAAAATAAGTATAGACCTTCTTTCATCTGACGCTTCTTTTCTTGTAAACTAAGAGGTTTAAACCATACTACATCAAGTTGCATATCTTTTATTTTGAGTGTGAATTGAAAATGCTTATTGATGTAGCATGAGAATGTTGGATTGCATATTGTCTTGTTGAAGCCCATGAATATTGATCTTGTCATTATTGAAATAATTGGTTATCACATTTTACGGCTTGACTAATGGCTTCATTAAGCGATTGTAGGTCCATGAGTGACAATAACAGATCCTTCTCATTGTCTCTTAATTTCCAATAAAATTGGCTCTTTAGGACTTCTTCATTTCAATTGATATTGCATGCTAATTATCTAAAATTAGATATATAGATTAATACAGAGCATGTTCCTTGATGTAATATTTAGATCTTAGCTGTTGCCTAATGAATCTTGTCATATTTTTCAAATGCTTCTATGAAAACCTCGAAGTTGCTCAAAATTGACAATCTTTTTTCAAACAAGGAAGCAAATCATAATAGTGCTTGCCTCATAAGTAAGGTGCCAACCAATCCAACTCGTGATTCTTCTGTTAGATAAGTATTCAGTTGTAGAATTGTTATTAATCAAATTTAATTAATGAATCTTTCAAACTTTAAACGTATATCATCATATTTTTTTAGAAAATTAATTCAAGATTCCTTATATTATTGAACAAGCGGATTTTCTTGGCGTAGTAGAGGTAGTACTGCATCCTCAAGCACAAAAGTTGGGAGTGGATGCAGTTTAGATTGTGATACTCCAGATGTTGCATCATTACGAAGTTTTGCAACAACCTCTTCAATCTCCGTAGTTTTAACAGACAAAATAGTAAGAACACTTATAATGGTATCTAACTTCGACTCGGAAGATTCGGTCATACTAATGTCTTAACCTCCAACCATTTTAAGAGAAAGAAGGAAGGAATTTATAAGAAAGCAATATTAGTTTAGAAGAGGATAATCCGTGACTTCTAAAACGCTTTAAGACCTTCAAAGAGAGGGGTGATCCACTCTCTCATAAGAAAGACAAAGCTCTAATATTGATGAAGAAAATATCAGTTTAGAGGAGGATAATCCGCAACCTCTAAAGCATTGATATACCTTCGAGTAGATGGATAATCCACTCTTTAACAAGAAGAATCTCACTTTGATATTGAAGATGAGGTCAATCTCGACAAACTATCAAGGACATAAGAATACAAAATAAGAATCTTGAACTAAGACAAGGTTTCCAGAAGAAAACCAATAAGAACTTGAATTAAACAGATGAATATACGAATAATACTAAGAAAGGTGAATTAAAACTCTAAGAGATGCATTGTCAAGACTGAAGAACTATTCAGCCTTGATCCCTATAAATACTCCTATTGTCACGGATATAAGATTTACTCCAATAAATTACTTAAGTAATATAGACCAATACAAGTAGGTAGAATAAGTTGATTTGATAATATCTGATAGAAAAGCTTCTTAGAAGCTTAATAGACGTGGAATCATCTTTATACATGTCTATAGATGATTGGTAGGTTAGAAACTTGGTCAACAAGTTAGCCACATAGCGCACATGTTGATAGCTTGTGGAACAAGCTAGCCATGTGTCACACATGTTGGTAGCTTGCGGAATAAGCTAAGTATGTGGCGCACATGTGGAAAACTAGTCGTACAAGTTTTGACACCTGTCTTGCAAATTAGACACATGTATGAGGTGCTATAGAATACCGCCATGTAGCTCTTAATTAGATAGTATTTATAGAGGCAAGAGTGAAGCCCTCTTCACTCTTGTCAACTCCTTTCCTGATCTTAGTCTAGTTTTAAGAGTCTTCATATTTCCAGTCTTTGGTAATAGCCATTCCAATTTTTCTTTGAATATACATACTTTCTTATTCTTATTTTGTGACTTTTCTTTGATACAATTTTCATTAGATTATACATCTTTTTCTTGTTTATGTCCTTGACAGATTGACAACAATATACGTACAATATCACAACTTTGTCTCTTCTTAATTAAGAGTGGATTATCCCTTTCTCTTGATAAGACATAAGCATTATAGAAATTATAGAGCACCCACTTCTAAATTGATATTATTTCTAGAATTTTTTCTTTTGAGTGTGTTATTCCACATTTCTTGAAGTGAAAGTAGACATCTTCCTTCCAATTATATTATCATGGTAGAGCTTGCGGAAATGAAGAGTGCAATGGCACAAATGCAAAAACAAATGAGAGAGCTAAAGCTTGCAATCCATTAACTCAGTTTATCACTACAAAGAGCAACAAGATTAGCAGGAAGTGAAGATATAGATATGGTTGGAGCTGCGTCAATATCTACACCAAACCATACTACCTCACCTATGATGGAGCACCATTCAAGCATTAGAGAACCAAAAATTAGTTTGCTTGAAAAATTTTATGGCACAAGATCTAAGTTTTGAGGATTTGTCAATCAGGTACAACTGATGATTGAACTCCAATCTCAAAGTTATCCTACGCAAGGATCTCAAATTAGGTTTATTACAACATTACTTTCAAGTTTTGCTTTATTATAGTTTTCATCTTTTTTTGAACAACATAATCCAATATTGGATAATTTGGAGGCATTCTTAGCAAAATTTTGATCTATGTATGGAGAACATGATGCAATCCGTGTTGCCACCAACAAGATTTGCATCCTATGACAAGGCAATCGACCAGTGTCGTTATATGCTTCACAATTTTGACAACTAGTGATTGATATCAAGTGGAATGATGCTGCACTCATCAGCCAATTTCTCTACGGATTACAATATGAGGTAAAAAAATTAATGCTCAATTTATCAGACCCTCAAATATTGAGTCAAGCAATTGATTTTGTTGTGAAGTGTGACAATCAACTCTTTGAATTTGATTTGAGAGTCATACAAGAAAGCCTCAACATTATTATTCAATGACAACATCAACGTCCTTATAAAACGTACATTCAAAAGTAGAAGACATGCAAATTAATGCGATACGATTTAAACCTCTTACTGAATAAGAAAAGATTCAACGTCGTCAAGGAGGATTATGTTTATATTATGGAGAACCTAAGCACATTACTCAACATTGTCCAAAAAAATAACACAACTACAAAATGAAGAGTATGTCTGTCGAAGAAGACAACATGTTGGAAAACAAATTTGTCCAGCTACAATAGGGACCGTGCAGTTGGAACCTTGTATAATTCCTAGTAAAGGTCCTATTCTCTCCTCAGAACCCTCTCCTTGTTTTATAATAGATGTATATTTAGGACCAAAAAACTATAGAGCCTCTACCTTATTAGAATCAGGAGCCTCAACATGCTTTCTAGATGAATAATTTATTAAGAATCGTAAAATACCTTTAGTACAAAAAGCTAAATCCGTGCATGTAGAAGTCATAAATGGTCATCTATTGTCTTTTGGAGACATCACTCATGAAATCCGTCTTATAAAAATAACAATAGATGGTCATAATAGCTATGTAGCCTTCAACATAATTAAATCTCCATCTAATCCAATTATTTTAGATTTATCATGGCTAGAAAAATATAACCCTCAAATAGATTAGAATTCTCATAGATTTGACTTTTCTCAGAATATTATTAAACATCCTATGGATCAAGTAAAAAGCTATAAGCCTAATATAGTAAAATTGGTATTTATAGGTACAAAAGCTTTTATATATATAGCAAAAGAAGGATCAACTTTTGCTATTTATGCCACACCCATTTTTGATGGTGGGAAGACTTTAAATGGCATTCCAAGCCAATATCTGGATTATCAAGACGTTTTTGAGAAAAAAATGTAAATATTCTTTTGAAGCATCGTCCATATGACTATTCAATTGATCTCAAGGAAGGAACTCAACCACCATTTGGACTAATCTACAGTTTAACATAAGATAAGTTGGCTAAACTCAAGACGTATATTGACGAGAATTTGGCCAAGAATTTCATATGCCATTCTAAATCTCTAGAAGGAGCTCCAATTTTATTTGTACAGAAAAAAGATGGATTATTGCAGATGTATATTCACTATTGAGGACTCAACAAGATCACAATCAAGAACAGATATCTATTACCTTTGATATCAGGACTCCTTGACTATTTAAATCAAGCTAAAATCTACACAAAAATAGATCTAAAAGGAACATATAATCTAATACACATCAAAGAGATGAATGAAAAACTGCATTTCAAACCAGGTACAAATATTTTGAATATAATGTCATGCCTTTTGGACTTACAAATACACCAACTGCTTTTCAACATCTCATGAATGATGTTTTTTGTGAGTTCCTGGATAATTTTGTCATCTGCTACCTAGACAATATTTTGATCTATTCTAAGAATGTAGAAGAACATAAAATACATGTTTGTCAAGTATTATAAAAACTTAGAGATGTGGGATTGTACGCCAAGATGGAAAAGTGTGTATTTTATACTACTCAAGTCGATTTCTTACAATACATCATTTCAAATAATGGTCTCATGATAGATCCTAAGAAAGTCTAAATAATCATGAATTAGAAGATTCCAAAGACGATAAGAGATATCCAATCTTTTTTCAAATTTGCCAATTATTATTAGATCTTCATCAAAGACTTCTCTCAAGTTGCAGCTTTACTTACATGTTTGACCTGTAAAAACAAACTTTAGTGGAATCAAGAAATAGAAGCAACTTTTGAAGCTTTGAAGACATCGTTTGTTTTCGCACCAATCTTGTATTGTGTTGACTTTTATAAGGCGTTTTTTATGGAAACAAACACATCAAACTTTGCCTTGGGTGCAATTTTGTCACAAATGGGAATAAATGACAAATTTCATCTAATAGCTTTTCATTCAAGAAAATTCTCAGCAACCGAGATCAATTATGAGATCCATGACAAAGAACTTTTTGCAATCGTGGATTTTTTTCAAGAATGGCATTATTATCTAAAAGATGCTTCCAGTCCAATCATTGTATATATGGATCACAAGAACTTCAAGTATTTCATGTTGGCACGCGTGTTGAATCATTGTCAACCTCATTGGAGTATGTCTTTGTTAAGATTCGAGTTTATTATTATTTATCGGCCAAGAAAACAACAAGGTTTGTCCGATGCCCTTTCTAAACGTTCTTATTTTGCACCAAAAAAAGGGGATGCTGCTTTTAAGCAACAAAGAATAATCCTTTTGAAACCAGAGCAATTTCATCTTTGAGCAATGAAATCAACATTGATTGTTGATTCAACTTTTTTCAAGCAAATTCAATCAAGTATGTCTTTAGACCCTCTTATTTATGATATCAAGAATAATTCTTCCAAGACTCATGATTCTTCTAAATTCAAGTTCAAAAATAATCTACTATATTTCAAAGAATGCCTATATGCTCCAAAAAAAGAAGCACGTTTACATGTTCTTCAAGCATGTCATGATTTTCTAGCGGCAGAACATTTTGGATACAACAAGACTTTAGAACTTATATCAAGAGATTTTTGGTGGCCTCAAATGTGGAAGACAGTCAAAGACTTTGTACAATCATGTTATATCTGCTTAAGATCCAAAACTCCTCGTCATCGACTTTTTGAGCTTCTGCAGCGATTATCTATTTCAGAACAACCATGGTCTTCTGATTCTATGGATTTCATCACAGATCTTTCAAGCTCAAAATCTTATGACTCTATATTTGTGATAGTAGATTGGTTCACCAAGATGGCATAGTTTGTGCCATGCACAAAATCTATCACAGGTGAAGAAACAGCTAAATTTTTCATTGATAACATCTATTGCTATCATGGGTTATCTAAGGATATTATATCGGATAGGAGAACTCAATTTGTATCAATATTTTGGAGAACCCTTTTCAAGATCTTAAAAGTGGATATAAAGTTATCTTCAACTTTTCATCCTCAAAGTGATAGATAAACAAAGCGCGTAAATCAAGTCTTGGAGTAGTACTTAAGATGTACTATCAATTACCAATAAGATGATTGGACAGCTCTTCTACCATTGGTAGAATTTGCTTATAATAATACGATACATTCTTCTATGCAACAAACACCTTTCTTCACCAATTATGGTTACCACCTATGACTTGATGCTTTTGACTTTTCAAAAGTTGATAATCCAGCAGCAAAAGATTTAGCAAATTGTTTGTCAAAGCTATATGCAATAATGAAGGTGCAATTAAAAGAAGCTCAAGAACGACAAAAAACAAATGCAGATGCGTATCGCAAAGAATAACCACAATTCAATGTAGAGGACAAAGTATGGTTACTTTGTTGTAATATCAAGAATACTTGTCTTTGTGATAAGTTGGACTATTGTAGGCTTGGACCTTTTCCTATTTCTGAACAAATCAATCTAATTACATATCGATTATATCTATCGGAGTCCATGAAGATCCATCATGTATTCTATATATCAATACTCGAGCCATACAAGACAATGGATATATAAGGAAGAAGACAAATGCCATCGCCTCCTATAGAAGTGGACAACAACAAAGAATTTAAGATTGAAGAGATTTTAGATTCAAAGCACTGCCAAAATCAATTGGAATATCTTGTATATTGGCAGAGATACGATATTAATAAATACACATGGGAGCCATCAAAGAATCTAACAAATGCATCAATAAAAATCAATGCATTTCATCAATGACATCCGTCAAAATCAAGATAAAGAATCAAGAAAATCTTTGCAATAAAGCAAAGTAGGTTCTATAGAGGTTTCATCCTATCTTGTATCATTATTTGTTATTTTTTTAGATTTATTTATGCTAAAGAGATGGAAGATCAACAACCAGCAAATTTAGCTCAAGAGCCATCATTTGCTAATTTATCGGACGAGACATTATGACTATCACAATCTTCAAGATGTTGGAATAGAGATAAAGATTCTCAAGAATGACATGTCCTTCTTCAGATTGATGGCAAAATATAACGTGTTTGATATCACGACCTCGGAAGAGATTCTCGATGTTTGGTGATACTTTTAGAGGTAGGAATTATTTCTGATGGTGTTCCTAATGTTTTCTTTGAAGGAAGTTATGAAGGCCTCAACAATGATCAAATAACAGGGTGGTCCTCTCGCCCTCGTATGGGACATTATCAATGGCTGAAAGGACCTATCAACTACCTTCAAAGGGAACAAAGATCAGAGTATGTGGCAAGCACAATTCGATGTATCTTGAACTTTTTCAATATGTAATCACTACTCCTTGTGGAACTTGTCCCTAAAAGAGGAAGTAATATCACGGACATAAGATTTATTCTAGTAAATTATCTAAGTAATATAGACCAATAGAAGTAGATAAAATAAGTTGATTTGATGATATCTGATAGAATAGCTTTCTAGAAGCTTCATAGATGCAGAATCACCTTTATACATGTCTATAGGTGATTGATAGGTTAGAAACTTGGTCAACAAGTTAGCCACATGGCGCACATGTTGGTAGCTTGCGGAACAAGTGAAGTACGTGGCGCACATGTGGGAAACTTGTCGTACAAGTTTTGACACATGTCTTACAAATTAGACACGTGTATGAGGTCCTATAGAATACCACCACGTAACTCTTAGTTAGATAGTATTTATAAAGGTAAGAGTGAAGCCCTTTTCACTCTTGTCAATTTTTTTGTTGATCCTAGTCTAGTTTCAAGAGTCTTCATATTTCTAATCTTTGGTAATAGCCATTCCAGTTTTCCTTTGAATATACATACTTTCTTATTCTTATTTTGTGACTTTACTTTGATACAATTTTTATTAGATTATACATCTTTTTCTTATTCATGTCTTTGACACTTGTCTAGGAAGCTTTCTGAGTGGCTACCAGCAAATTAAGAAGCTTCTCAAGCAGCTTCCACCAATTGGAAAGCGTCTAGAGGTCCTTCCACTACCTAAGAAACTTCTCAACTGACTTTCTTCATCTAAAAAGCTTTTCAATTGACTTTCATTAACTCGAGAAGCTTCTAGAATGTTCTAAAAGGTTTTGTAAACCTCCAAAGCATGTATCTCTAACATCCTAATAAAATCCTTAATCCTAAATAAACCTTAACAAACTCCTAATGAAATCCTAATCAAGTCTTAAATGAATTCTAACAAATCTTATAGCATATTGAAACCTCAATAATTAATGATTGAAGTATTGATTTTGCTTCAAAATTCATTTATTTTTTTAAAAACTAAATTGACAATAAGCACAAAAATTTTGAAAAAGATTCAACTTATTAAATAGAAGATAAATCCAAAAATCCGCCTAGGTATAGGCTTGCTTCTTTCTCTAATCTTGATGCTAATCTTTCAATACTTCTTTTTTGTATTATTTAATTATTCTTGAAATTAATAGATACATAGAAAATCAAGTCAACCTTATATATTCACAATTTTCACTTCAATCCAACTGATAGATTATTTGATATCTTAGAAGTCCTCACTAATCTTCAAATTCTAATTTTAGAAATCTTGATCTATTTGAATTTTAATAACCTTCAATGTAACTATTTGATCCTAATTTTGAAAAGCTCTTACAATGTCAATATCAATCCAAACCACTCACAATTAATGTCCAAAAAAATTTCTGAAAGTCTTTTTCCAAATATTACTCTCCAATTTACAAAAAAATTTCTAAAACAGCATTGGACCTCTATTTTGTGCCTCAAAGACTAATTTTAACTTTGGTTGGCGGTTGGTTCTTTCTAAATATCCATTTTTATTTTCTTCAGATAAGTTTTAATAAAGCCTATTATCAATTCTCTATTAAAGATATCTATATCATTTTTTTTAATCTATTTTATTTTGCCTTATTTATGATCATAAAAAATAAATATAAGCCTATTTTATTAAAAGACAATATTAACACTAAAAGATTTTATTATCTTCTTATTTTTTATCTATATTTTTTTATTGTATCTTTTTAATTAGGCTCTTCTATAATAAAATTCATATTCTTATCTTTCACCATATAGTCATGTTATAATACGACAACAGACATAAAATAGAAGAAGGTTCTATAATATTATAAAAAAATTTACTTGACCTTAGAAGAATTAGGAAGATTTTCAATAGTTTCAAGAAAGCCCTAGTAGATCCTAATAGATTCTAATAAGACTTTAGAAGGTCTTAAAAAATTTTAAAAAATCTTAGATGGTTGTAAAAGATTCTTGGAGGCTTAGATATTTTAAGAAGTTGCTAAAGAAGGATCTTAGGCTTGCTTCACCTCTAAGCATCAAAGAAATTTTTTAAGGAGCTTTTTTACACCTAATATATATATATATATAAGAATTAAGGATAAGGGGATCCTCTACAATGCAATCTTTGTGACTTAATTTGGACCTTTTGATCTTGTTTATATATCTTATTATAGCTCTTTATTTGTAATATAAAATAAACATCTTTTTTTTCAATTATTTGAACTTTTAGAGCCTTGTTCTACTGGAATAATATGTCTATAATAATTTGTCAAGACTTATATAGCACAATATTTGAACTTAATATTTTTGAATAGAAAGCAAATTATTCTTCTTTTTGGAAATACTATAATATTTTAGATGTTATATATTATCTTCTTCTATGTTTGTATTATTCTTTATTTTTTATATCTATTTTTTTTGTTTTTTTAAATGGCATAAAGTAATAAACTTAATATGGTGGATTCCAAAGAAGCCAAATTAGATTCAATTATAAATGCTCTTGCAACATTGAGCATCAAGATAAAAACCTTGTCTAAATAAAATGAAGAATTTTTTATGGCTATATATAATGGTCAAAAAATAGAATCACATCAACCTCTATCACAAGCCATCTTAAAAATTCCATCATTAAGATCTACTTCATTAAAAGATGTATATGCTTGAGATGGCAATTCAATGTCAATAGCAAAAGATCCAAGAATTAGCCTTACAAAGAAGTTTAATAGAATACATTCAAAGTTTTGTACCTTTGTAAATCAAGTACATCTTATTATTTTATTCTAACTTCATTGGTATTTTATAAAAGCATCTGGCATTGGTCTAGTTGGAATCTTGCTATGAAATCAAGTTTTGCTTTGATTTGTTTTATTGTTTGTAAATAATTTTTTTATATTGTATAAATTTGAAACATTTTTAGTGGTATTTTTTACCAAGTTTTAGAGAACATGATAAGATTCATTCTGCCATAATCAAAATTTAAGTTCTTTAACAAGGAATTCATTCTACATCTATTTATGCTTAAAAATTTCAATAATTAGAATGTGATATTAATTGGAATGAAGTTGTGTTGATGAATTAGTTTCATTGAAAATTTCAAGACATTGTAAAGAATCTATTGCTATCTATATTTCATCCTCAAATTCTTAATGAAGCCATCAATTAATTAATAAAATATAATAATTAGCTATATCAATGTTAGCAAGATAAATATTTATTGCCTATACTATAATTTTATACCAATTACTCAACATCTTTTACATCTTCTAATTCTAGCAAATATTTAAAAGATATACAAATTGATGCAATTTGCTTCAAACCTCTTCTTAAGTAAAATAAAATATAGAAAAGAATATAGCTTGTATTTGTATTATAAAGAATATGGCCATAAGATTAATTATTGCCACAAAAAGCATCAACATACATATTAAATGAGGAGTGTAGCCACATTATTAGATGCTTTACAAGAAAATGAGAACATCTAGCCACAATAGAGATAATACACACTCTTAAAAATTTTAAACTAAAATCTTATTAAATTGCTTAAATTATAGCTCAAAATACAATTATTAATTAACCATATTACTTATTACTTTTAAAATATAAGCATTGACTTCAACTCCTAATATCTCTTTTGTTTCAATTTAGAATTCAATGAATTGTATATAAAAAAATATAACTAAGAAAGTGTTCTTTGCAACCTCAATTGCCAATCCTTTATTGCTTTCCATACACATGTGTTATATCCCAAATAATGATAATAGTTACAAAATCAACACCTTAAGTTTGAGTGCCTATATTTCTTTTACAAAAATTCCAATCTACTCAATTTTTGCACCAAAATCATAGCCAAAAATCTAAACTTGCTGATCTTAACCTTTGATGTTGAAATTTCTTCAAAGAAAAAATCCTAATCTTTAATAATTCCTTAGATAGCCTCCTTGAAGTCCATTGGACATAACTTTTGGCTAATAGAAATGGAAATTTCTATCATCCATCTCCAATCATCCATATAGATGGCCTAACTATTCTCCTTCACACTAAAATCCCTTTCTAATCTTTTTTTTAATAAGATTTGTATAATATGTGCTTTAAATACTAAATAAAAGAAATAAAATAAGATTTAAAGATCCTCAATGTCTAATTAAGATAATATAAAATATATAAAAGTTATTATTAATATAAAATCAACCTCAAAAGTCACTATCAAAAAGAAAATGAGGTTGTACAAACCTTAGTAGTAGTCATTTTAAACAAACTCTTCATAAAGTAATAAATTATCCATATTTTGTAACTAATAAAATCTGTAAATATGGCTCTCATTCAATTGCATAGTAAATTATATATATATGTGTGTATATATATATATATATATATATATATATATATGTGTGTGTGTATATATATATATATATATATATATATATATAATTTTTATATGATAACCAAGCCAGAACATGATAATGTGTCATCTTGTTTGAAAATACATTAGGCACTTGGTTGTAGAAGGTAAACTTGTATTTTAAAAATAATCAAGAATCTAACAATCTAAATAAAATCTTAAATTAATTCCAATTAAATCTTTAATAATCCTAATCAAATCCTAAAATAATCTTAAAGAAATATTTTAAAAATCATTAATAAAATCCTAAAAAAATATTAATAGAATTATAAAAAAATCATACAAAAATCATAAAGAATCCTTAAAAAAACCTTAATTAAATCCTAGCCAATTCTAAAAAAATCCTAAAGAATTTTTGAGTAAATCTTAACAAAATCCTAATAAAATTGTAACCAAGTCTAATAAAATCTTAATCAAACCTTTATGAAATCTTTAAAAAATCTTAAATAAATCCTAATTAAATCCTATAGCAAATTTAAAATCTTAATAATTATTATGTTAATTATTGATCTTCATTCAAAATTTGCACACTTCTTGATTTATTAGTTAAAAACAAGCATATAAAATTTGAAGGAATTTGAACTTACAAATTGAAAAAAAAAAGTTCTTAATCCGCTTGGATGTCAATTGTCTTTCTTCTCCAATCTTAATATCAATCTTCTAACACCAATAGCTTCTTTTTGCAATATTCACATGTTTTAAAATTTTATTGAAATATTAAAAATTAAGTCAAATATTAATTAAAAAAAAACCATTCCAATCTAATTGGCATATTATTCAAAATCACAAAAATCCTCACTAACTTTCAAAATCCAATTTCTAAGATCCTAGTCCAATTAAATTCCAATAGCCTTTGATTTAATCATCCAATTTAAGTTAAAATTTATAGCAAGCATTCAAAACAATTACATTCAAAAATCTACAAATTTTTATCTATAGAACTACTAAAAATTGTACAAAATTTTTCAAAATATAAATCCACTTTATTTTTCAACAATCAAAGTCATTCAAATAGATTCCTAACTTTACATAGCTCTTACAAAGTCATTAAAAACTCAAAAACCTTAAAATTCATGCTCAAAAAAATCTTATTAAGTTTTTTTCTAACCTTGCTCTCTGATCAATAAAAAAACCCCCTATTTGGTATAAGCACACGATTTTGTGCCTTGGGATTTGGTTTCAACTGTGTTTCACAACTATCATTTCTTGGATATCAATCTAAGATTTTTTTTAAAGTAATTTTTATTGAAAACTATCATTTTCTTTGATCTTAAGATGCATATAGTATTATTTTTATTATTTTATCTTATTTTATCTTTTTTATGGTCCTATAAGATAAATAGAAGTTTTTTTTTTCAAAAAGGTAGTATTAATACTAAAGATTTTTAATACCTTTCTATTTTTTATCTATATTTTTTAAAATAATTTTATTACTAAATCTTTAATTAAGTTTATTTATATTATTTGTCATTTTTTGCTCTTTCATCCTATAGTTATATTACAACATGACAATGGGTGGAGGTTTGACTGAGGCATTGTTGCTTTTATCCTTCACTATTATTATTTATTGCAATATGGAATAGAAGCTGTGATGTTATGTCAATTGATTATTGCTTAAGGCCAATCAATTAGATGCTGTATAGCTGATTCTTAGGATTTAGCTCAAAATTAACTTATGATACAAGTTAGGATCAGTTAATTTTAATATATGTTGTTGAAGCCGATTTTACAAAGCCTTGATGAAGCCAATCTTTATATGGCATACTTATAAAATAAGAATGATTTTAAAAAAAAAATTAATAACAAATTAGAATAAAAAAATAGAATAAAATAATAATTAATTAAATAAATAAAATTGGACTACAACATTATTCCAAGAAAATCTAATATACTTCATATAATCACAAATATAAGGAAAATTAGCCACTGTTAAGGACATACACTTTGGAAATTTATAGAATCTTCTAGAACATTCTAGAGGTTTCTAAATTAGTGAAAGTCAGTTGAAAAGCTTCCTAGCTGATGAAAGTAGATTGAAGAGCTTTGTAATTAGTAGAAGAAGCTCAAAAAACTTCTTAATTGGTAGAAGCTATTTGAGAAGCTTCTTAGTTTGTTAAAAGCTATTCAAAAAGCGTCCTATATAAGGGTATGTATGGAAGTCAAGGCTAAAGAATTTTTCAGTCTTCACAATGCATCTCTTGGAGTTCTAGCTTAGCTTTCTTGATGTTATTTGTATATTCATCTGGTTAATTCAAGTTCTTGTTGGTTTCTTTTTTAAAATTTTTTTCTAGTTCAAGTCTCTTACTTTATATTTTCATGTCTTTGATAATTTGTCAAGATTGTCTTTATTTTAAAAAATCAAAGTTAGATCCTTCTTATTAGAAAGTGGATTATCCATTTTTTTGAAGGTATATCAACGCTTTATAGGTTGTAGGTTATCTTCTTCTAAATTGATATTTTTTTCATCACAATATTGGAGTTTTATCTTTCTTGTAAGAAAATAAATCACTCCTCTCTTTGAAGGTCTTAAAGTGTTTTAGAGGTTGCAAATTATCCTCTTCTAAACTAATATTGTTTTCTTATAGATTCATTTTTTTTTTTCTCTTAGAATAGCTAGAGGTTAAGATATTAGTATAATTTAATCTTTTGAGTTTAAGTTAGATGCCATTATAAATGCTCTTATTACTTTATTTGTTAGGACTGCGGAGATTGAAGGAATTATTGCAAAATTTCATAACAATGCAACATTTAGAATATCACAATCTAAACTGCATCCACTTCCAACTTCTGTTCTTGAAGATGTACTATTATCTATGCTACATCAAAAAAAACCCATCTGTTCAGCAATGTAAAGAACCTCGAGTTATTTATTTGAAAAAATATAATAATATGCATTCAAAGTTCTGAAGATTTGTCATCCAAATTCAATTGATAACGGTTCTACAATCTAATACTTATCTAGTAGAAGAATCACAAGTTGGATTGATTGGCACCTTGCTTACATAGCAAGCATTATCATGGTTTGCTTCCTAATTTGAAAAAAAATTATTAATTTTGAACAACTTTGAAATTTTCATAGAAGCATTTGCAAAAGCATTTGGAGAACATAACAAGTCTCATTGGACAATAATTAAGATCCAAAAATTATGTTAAAGGGCACGCTTTGCATCAATCTATGTATCCAATTTTAAGCAATTAATGTGCAACATCAATTGAAATAAAGAACCTTAATGAATCAATTCTATTCAAGATTAAGAGATGATGTGAAGGATTTGTTATTATCGCTTTCGAGCCCATAATCATTCAATAAAGCTATTAATCAAGCTATAAAATATGATAATTGATTATTCTAACATTATCAAGATTAAGATTCATGGACTTCAACAAGACAACACACAATCCAATACACTCTTGCTATATTAGCAAGCATTCTGAATTTACATTCAATAGTAGAAGATATGCAATTTGATGCAGTATTTTTTAAACCTTTTAGTCCACAAAAAAAGAAGCATTGGATGGAAAAAGGTCTATGCTTGTATTGTAGTAAAGAAGGCCATAAGATTGGCAATTGTCAAAAGAAACAAAATTGATGCATTACCAAAACCAAGAGTGCAATCATTTTGAAAAACAAAGATGTTTAGCCACAATAAGAACCGTGTAGTTGAACAATTTAATATTGCAAAATTAAAAATATTTAAAATAATAATATATGCAATGAGATTCTATTTTAAAAAATTAGTAAGATAAAAAAATAAATTTTAAGACTTTGATTTATAATAACAATATTGTTCAATTGTTTTGGATTTCTCTCAATATGTTTTTACATATAGCAACTTTTTATTTGGTCTACTAGATCAATATTAGATGGAATCTATATTTCTATTAAGATTCAAATTTAAGACTATTTTATATGTAATGCCATCACAACTTGGTCCAATTCTACTAATTATATTGGAGACAAATATGACTAAAAAAATAATGTATTTTAAATTATTTGTTGTTTATATCTTGATTTTAAATCTTTATAATGCATTTAAAAATTAAAAAAACTATAAAGAATTGGTTTGAAGCTAATTAAATTGGCTAATTAAATAAATTAATTTTAATATAAATTTAATTATTTAATTATATTAAAATTATGTATAATATTCAATTATATAATAATTTGATATACCAAAAGAATAGATGTAAGTTTAAGATCTTAATTATGTATAGAATTTTCCATGGTTTTTTAAGATACAAATTTAAAATTTGGTTGATCTTTTTTACAAGAACATTTATTTAAATAAAAAAGATGGTCTTTTTATAATTAATTGAAAATAATGTGATAATAGCTTTATTTAAAAAATAAGCATCATAATTACATATAAGAAGTTTTGAACAACCAATCTTAACTATAATATTTTTATATAAAAATATAAAAATTTGTTTAATATTTATTATTTTGATAATTTTGATTTGTGCCTATTTAATCAAATATTTTATAACTAAAAAAATATATTACATTCTACAAAAAGATGTTAAAAATACTTATATATTTTTTGTCCATTTATATACATACTTCAAATCATATTTTTTTGAGCATAAGAATTTGCTATTTGTCTACAAACTCATATTATTATTTAATTTAATAAATTATATATTTTTTTTAATTCATCTTATTATTTAAGTGTAAACTTCTCTTGTAAATTTTTTCTTAAAGCATGTTGAAGTTAAAATTTCTACTAGGTCTAAATCTATTGTTTTTCTTTTCTTAGTTCACTATTGATAATATATAATTTTAAAAAATAAATTCTACAATTAAGATTTGTTTATAAACTAATTATTTACAATAAATAGTTAATTTTTAATCCAAAATCCATCACTCTTATAGTCTATAACTTCTAACTATGGCTAGCATGGTTGGTAGTGTTGGATAGATTTTTTTTTTTTTTTTTTTTTTTTTCTTTCTTTCTTTCTTTCAGGGCTACAAAAAAGTTATACAAAAAAAACCATTTATGATTTTTAAAATATATATTATTTAATATATTTTAATTATATACATACATATATGTATGTATGTATATTATAATATTCTTTTAATAATCTACAAAGTTCTTCAAAAAATTTCAATACAATGAATTTTTGTCAAATATTATTGTTGTTGTTGTTATATATTTTTTAAAGTTTAAAATTAAACATTTCCAGTTACCAAAGGAGCAGCATCATTCACATTGAATAGTTTTCTCAAACTGTTCTCTTAAAGAACTCTTCATGGTGGTACAAACAAGCACCCTTTAAAATTAGAAAAAGGATGCAAGCAACAGTAAGGAAATGAACGCGATGGAAGCGAAGCTGAAAGGTGCGAGACGTCTGTTGAGAGATCGAAGAAAAGTTTGGCATGTGGAAGTACGAGTGGATCTGAGTGAGTGAGTGAGGAAGGACCCTACAGCAGGATAGTTGCATGGTCTGACCCGTCGTGTTGCAGGGGTGGGAGACAGAGGGGTTTAGGGTTTAGGTCTTTTATATCTCTCTCTGTCCTTCTCATCCCATCGCCTCCTGTTGCTCCTCCCGCGTGCAAGCTTTCCTCGTGCTGCGCTGCCTTCTTTGCTGCTCAACTTCTTTACGTTCCATCTACAGCAGTTGCGTACATCTTCTCATTCAGAAGCAGGCCACTTTCTCGTATCATCCCCCTCCCCCTTCTCCCTTGCGCTCTGCACTCGTCGCCACTTTCACGACCCTCTCTTCTTTTCCTTCTTTTAAATTCCATCCTCGCATCGGCGCAAGATTTTGACGCTCATCCATAATGTAACAACGTACACAATACTCTCCCACGACGCTACTGCACAATCATGATGGAGCTAGTGCCCCCTTCTTTGCACCTCTTCTACTTCAAGCGCTGCTTCTTCACCCTCTCGCATTCATTCCAACATGACCCCTACCAGGTTTTCTTTGCCTCGGGTTCTGCGTTTGGACTCATTCTCACTGTCTACAGGACCGCTCTTTCGGTTTGGCTGTTCCGATGTTAGTTTCTCTCTTCCTACCTCTTGGTAGGTGCACGCCCGATTCTGTATTCGTTGTCCACATGGATTGTTAAGCTTGTTCGGACTTAACACAGGGTTTTGCTTTGGTTTTGTCTGGTTATTATTCCTTTTAAATTTAATGCAATCCTTTGACGAGGATTGGTAAGTCAAATGTGAAAGTAGCTCTCCGAAATTTGATAGGAAGTATGGAAGTGGAAGCGCCACTGCAATTATGAATGATAGATAGGTATCAAGCCAGAGACGGCGATCACAAGCCTTTTATCGTCGCTTCTTTATCGGTCTAAGTTGAATGCTGTGTTGATTTAACAGCTTATTTTGGTGTTAGGTTGGTTGTTTACAACCGAGTCTTCTGTGCTTGGAACATTTGTGCGTCCAATGCTCTAATAATGGATTAATTCAATGGTTTATGCAGCTGACGAAAGCGGAGGCAGGTCAACTATCTCTTATTAGAGCCGATGCGGTTCAGAGAAGGATAGATACATAAAGGGAGAGGATCTGAATATGGCTACTGCCAAGGCGAAACTCCATACGGTTATGGTCAGGTTAGGCCAGAAATGCCGGTATGAAACTTGGCAGTTGCCACACTTGGAAACAGGGTCTGTTGGTGCAGGACACCAGGAAACTGCGCTTCTTGAGTTCAGCAAGGAGGGTCCAATGTTTGCATGTAAGTTATATTTGCCCGATGGTATTACGGTCCAATCCAACAGTTTTCGTCGGAAAAAGGATGCCGAGCAAGATGCAGCTCTTCATGCTCTTCAGAAGGTGCGCTTTGATGATTCGACATTTTTATATTCACATTCACATGATGGAAACTTTTCTGCCGTTGTCCTTTTCTTCTACTTTCCTGTATTTAAAGAATATTAGACGGATCTTCTTGAAGAGTATCTACTGATAGTCTCATGCAAGTTTGGGAGCATGTTCTTTTCTAGCCCTATTGTGTGCATTTCTGCTGTCTAATGTTCTCTAGTTTAAATTGTCTCTTATAAGGATATATGCATTTTTTCCACACATTCATGTATTACAATAAAATGTATAAAAGGATATAATCATACTTTCTTTGTATTCAGGTTCAGGCCGCACAGTTAAGTTTTCATTTATGACATCGACTTGGCAACCTTGCAGATGGGAATACCATATGAACCAGGTACCTTGCAGGCAACTACTGCTGAATCATGGGAGGGTCTACATCGCAAAGTTTCTTTGGCCTTCACCGATCAGGTTTATTCTTTCTCACTTTAGCAAGTGAAGCGGTATTTGAGGTAGCTGTCAGGAATTAGCCAGTAGGACTAATTATTCTATAATAATTTTGAATCTTAGATCCAATTGCTTTTTTTTTTGCATTTGTTCGGCTTGAGTTACTTGTGATCGATGGGTCTTACAGGGTTATCACATCGTGAACTTCAGTCATCGTATAATGGCAGAGTTTCCAATTCCTACACTGCATTATTTGACATACTTCTGGATTTCTGTTTTTTGATGTATCGCGTGAATTTCCTTTTAATAATCAGAAAATTCATGCGCTCGACTCGCATGTTCGTTTGGTCTCTGCACTGTAGTAGAATAGAGATGGAGAACGGGTTGTAGAACAAGAGTGTACATGCTTTTGGTTCAAAATCATCCATAATAGGACTAGGACTTTGAACTTTTGTAGCATGATTTGTACGGCATTGTAAGTGCTAGTATTTAGAATGGAGGAAGCATTTTTTTAATACTTTTCACGTTTACGAATGTAATATGAACCTGACGTTAATGTATCTTTTTGTATTTATGTAAAGGCTCTACTCGTGTGATCATGTATGAAGTGGTGATTTCGTTTATTTTTATGTAGATGATGCTGTCTTACAAGCCGCTGGCGGAGCACTTTAGAGCTGCTGTGCAGCGTAAAGGTTCACGGTTTGGGCAAGTATCAGCCATAGTGCTGACAGTGTTGGATGGCAAGATTACATCGCAGTGCAAAGCAATCGACCTACTTGCGGAAAACAATCCTGCTTATGCTGCTGCCCTTGTTTGCAGAGCAGCTGCTGCTTGCCCATCCCTCAGGCTATCTGATGATGGCCTGTGGATTGGTCGCTCTGACCCATTTTCTCCTGAACTTGTAACGAAACTTCTTACTGATCGAGAGGACCGAGTCAAATCAGTCGCGTCGGGGAATGGAGATGAGATGCATAATCTTGAAACAACGCGTTCACAGTTGAATAGAGCATTTACATTTGAAGCAGTATATATTCCTGCATGTGTTAAAGAGGAGTTAAGGACAATTAGTCTGACTGCGTTACCAGATGTTTATTACCTGGATACCATAGCAAATGCACTGGGTCTGCAAGATACAGGACAAGTGTTCATGTCAAGGTGCACGTTCTCACCTTCATATGTAACCTAAGTAACACTTTTTAGTCAGCTGTATACGTTGGTTATGTTTTGCTCCTGGTTGTGTGTTAATTGCACATACTGACTGAAGTGGGTTTGCTGTTTCTTACTGTAGGAGTGGTTACCCTTGTTTCTTGCGGGTCTGAGATATTATGAATACCGCTGTAGTAAACGTCTCTGTCTTTGTCTCTTGGCAGTAAATGTCTCTTGGCAGTTTCGTTGGTGCGTAGGATCTCTTAATTCTCATTGGCATTGTGCTTTCAGGCAGATTGGAAAGGCACCTGATGGGTCTCGCTTATTTTGGGGAGCACGAGAGAGGCTTCCTCTAGTTAAGATTCCTGATGTTGAGCTGCTCGAGCAATTTGAGCCCTCAAAAATTTATCGCGACATTTGTTCCCAGGATGGTCCTATGGAGGCATTGCGAAACACTGGAGGACGGATTTCTAGAAATGAGCGAGCTAGCTTTCTCGTGGGTCATGCTATTAATGGTGATGCTATTCTTGCTACTGTTGGATCCACCTGGACATCTGATGGAAGATGCATCTATGATAACTTCACGTTGAGTTGCTTTCATAGGTATGGTTTGTCAAATATGCTTCTTGGTTCTAGATGTAGTTCATCACTATTTTTTAAAGAGAGATTTCCTGGAGACCTACGTTCCCGAACATGTGATGGATTCTGCAGGTTCTTTCTATATGCAGGTTAATGTTGGGGAGAACCCCTTGGGGTGCATACAAGCTAAGTAGACGGTCGCTGTTAGTGGCTGATCTGCCAAAGGTCTACACCTGCAGGGCACATTGGCAAGGTGCTAGCCCAAAATCTCTTTTAGCAGATTTTTGTCACCAACATCGCCTCTCCGAAGCACAGTATACTTGTAACGATACACAGGAGTCTTGCAATAGTACTGCAGGCGAACACTCCTTAGAGGTAGGTCATACTAAAGGCTTAATGTCCATGAATAACAATGGTAGCTCAAAGCAGGGTAATCCTGGAAGTAGTAAGCAGGGGCCTTTTCAGTGCAAAGTTCGTGTAGGCTCTGCGGGAAACGACGCTCCCATATACTTCCAGTCAGATGGCTATTTCCGAAGTCGCAGTGATGCAATTCAGAGTGCTGCATTGAATGCTCTTTTGAGCTATGGAAGATGGTCTGGAACAGGTTGCCTTTGCAGTTACTTTCAGAACCAAGATTGTTGCAAATCAAGTGGAGATTTCTTGGGTAGTAATTCTCAAGACTCTACGGTTTACAAAGATGAAAGCAGTGTGCAGTCGGAATTTTTGTCATTCAGAGTCATTGCTGAGGAAGATATTCTTGGCGATCGGCCTCCTCCAGGTTCAATGGTATTTGTGAGCTACAGTGTAAACTTGATCGACGAAGGATCTTGTTGCAATGGTGATAATTCTTCTGATATGCCATTAATACATGGCTTAGAGGCTCAATCAGACTTCAAATTTGAGCTTGGTGTGGGCGCTGTAATTGGCCAAATCGATGCATGTGTTAGTCAGGCCACCGTTGGCCAAACCTTGCAATTTTGTTTACCCGTGGAGGCACTAGGTGTGTTATTTGCAGCCAGCAGCGAACTTGGCGGAAATCGGCAAGGTATGTTCTCAGTATTCTCTAACCATATGCCTGTATTGTTTTTCATGCTTCTGCAAGATAGCATGTGGAGGGAAAGTTTTTCACTGTATTAGAGATATACCCTTACATTAATTGGACATGTTTGCCGTATATTGTACTGTGGCTTGGTATAGGTCTGGCACTTGAATATACTGTGAAGTTGCTTAAATTCGAAGAAGCGATGGAGGAGAGGTTAGAATCCTCACATTTTGCACCCCCTCTTTCCAAGCAGCGGATAGAGTACGCTCGCACAATGATAAATGCCCTGGAGGCGAAGACTGTGGTATTGCACCTAACTATGACTTGGTGATACTTATGAGCTAAATGATGCTTGCCGTTTTTGAAATCTTGATGAATCGCTTTTAATTTTTATTGATCATCTTTGCAACCACCTTGCATGATATGAGGCAGGTGGATTTGGGATGTGGGTCTGGAAGTCTTCTGGAAGCCCTTCTAAGAGAACCTAATACGCTGGAATACATGATTGGCATTGACATATCTCGGAAAGCCTTGATTCGTGGGGCTAAGGTATGCGGACCCTATGTTTACCAATTATCAGTCACTTGTAATATTCTGGATCATAGACCGTCGGGGGTCTCTAGGTGGTATGAGGCCTATGGTATTACTAATTTTGCATTTCCGTAACCTTTCAGCTCCTGAACGGGTTCATTGCAGATTGACTGAGTGATATGGAATGACCAAGTGTTCTTTTGTGTTGGGGGCATTACAGTCACTGAGTGCAAGTTTAGCGAAGCAGAATGCTGCTCATAGCATCCAAAGTATCACTCTCTACGAGGGCTCGATCTCTGCTATGGACCCAGGTCTTCGCTCCCCAGATTTGGCAACCTGCATTGAAGTATGTTCTCAGTTCCTCTTAGTTTTAAAATTATTTATATATATATATATATATACATACATATATACATAAATAAATAAAAAATCACTTTTCACATTGCTATTGTATCTGAATTTGTTTTGGTTGCATCCATTAATGTCTTGCCTACCACATACCTATACTAGTGTATCCTCTTTGTAAAATTTAAAAGTGGCGATCGTAGCTTCATTGTGAAGTGAGCACGGCAAATATTATCCTGCCTGACCTGAAGAATGGATGAAGGTGGTGGAGCACATGGATCCAGAACCTTTGCGCAAGTTGGGAAAAAGTATACTTGGGAAATTGGTTCCAAAAGTGTGGCTAGTAAGCACTCCAAACATCGAGTACAATCCAGTCATTCGCGGCCTGGAGTGGGACCCTGAAAGCAACAGTCTTAATAAAGCCGGTCAGAAGGTTTTTCCTGAACTGACCGACTCCAAGAAGATTATGGACATGGAAACCCAGAACCTCAGAAACCATGACCATAGATTTGAATGGACACGAGCTGAATTTCGGGAGTGGGCCTCCCTTCTTGCTTCACAGTACGGTTATCAGGTGCGTTTTGCAGGTGTTGGTGGAGACGGGGAAGACGATGACAACAGTCCTGGCTTCGCCACCCAGATTGCTGTTTTTGCACATAATGGTGTGGTCTTCCCTACATTTTGTCAGGAAGCAGGTGTTAGTAAATGCGACGGCTCAGATAGTGTGCCAACGGCTACAGAAGTGGATGTGACAGATAAGCAATTGGAAACTGAACAGGATGCTATTTCACAGTTAAAGGAACTTTGGCAGTGGACCTCGCCTGCACATTCTGCAGCAATTTTGTAGGAAGGATGTGGTTGCCTCCAGGTAGCTTTGATCATGCTTGTTTGTTAAGAAAAGAGCTTTACGCTAAAACTCGGTCCCCTCCCCAATTTTGATCAACGGCGTCCCAAATCATTACATTAGAGTTTTCGTACCCACTATCATCAGTGGTGGAAAAGATAGGAGGAGTTGGGAAATTGACTGCACGTAAATTTTAGGCATTTCTATACGATATTCTGAACGGTTCCATGTAGTACAAAACGAGGAAATTTTGTCAGCCCCCTGTTGTCGGTTAAAGAAAAGGTATTCTCTATAATAAGTTTCCATCAGATGGTGTGAACTCAGTGCAACTTTTCAGGAACTCGTCAGTGCTAGGTATTAATTTTAAATTCCCATCCTCAATGCGGAATCGAAACAAACTAGACAAAATTCAAAGTCATTCTTTAGATATCTGCAGAGAATTTGGGTTTTTCAGATTGTGTGTACGTTACTCAGAGTCTTAGTAGTTAATACAAACATGCGACGAAATAAATAATTAAGTGTGACGAAGTATTTATGTGAGCTAGCACACAAATTTGGAACATTGCTTATAACATGGTAGCTTCCTAGTCGCATGTTATACTTTCAAAGCTGAATTCTCCAAAACCTCCAGATACAGTTTAATAAAATAAATATATATTGTAGTTAATACTTACAATTTTATTTTATTCTGGGTCATAGGTTAAAAAGTGACATTCTCAAGCATGAATAATTTTTTACAGATTATCAGTTAAGATCAAAACATATGATTCTTTCTACCACAAAAATTGGAATACAAAATCTTTAAATATTTACATTCAATCATATGCAAAAAAAACATATTTATAGTTTCATTTTGAATATATATGCAATTTAAAATTACGTGACAACTGTAGCAATTCATCAAATCATCGTCATTTGTTTTTGACTAACTTGAAGTGTTGGGGATTTAGGTATTTTGATACTTAAAAGAAGCTTGCCATCTAAATTCATACATTTTAATATTAGCAGTAAAGAAAAATACTTTTGATGCAAAAAGAACCAAAAATATTATGTACTTTGAGATAAATTTACCAATGTGTAACAAACATATAGGTTCAAAAGAAATAAAGTGATGAAAAAATTAGATCACACTCCAAACTCTAATTTCCACACCATGTTGGATTTGAAATTGACTAACTGCTCCATGGTAACCAAAAGCTCTATATACTAAGTCTTAAAAATTAGATCACAGCTTTACATCAAAACATTCACATGGATTTAACTTTGGTTTTGGTCAAGATTTCAGTTACTTCAGTTTGAAAAGTAATCACATGCAAAAATACTTCACATTTTTGCAGCATCAGCATAAACTGATGATAAGCATGAAAAAGATGATGATGGTCACCACAAGCATGAGGCACCCACCTGGCAATGAAGGCAAAGAGAGAAGAGGAGAGGAGAGAGGAGAGGAGAGAAATGAAGAGAAACAGAAAAAGAAAATGGGAGTAGGGCACTGGAAAGGTTATGATTTCAGCGTCCATGTGGCATGCAGTCAGTGCTGGGACAGGCCCCTCCAGGGCTCCCTCCTCCCCGTCCCGGTCCCTCCTGGCGCCTCTCACTCCCTTTACAGGTCGCATCCGCCCGGCTTCACGGCATATCCCGAGGCCACCCTGCTCGCCAGCAATGGGGGGGGGGGGGAGCAAATGCCGTAGGCAAACACCACCATTCATCTGCCCGCGCTACCCTTCCTTCCTCATTCTGCCCACGCTCCCAATCCCCCTCCCCTTCCTCCCATTCCTCCACTCTATCTGCCTTCTCTTCCCCATTCCTCCTTCCCCTATCATCCCTGCTGCTCCTGCTTTCGTACCCACCGACCCTCCTTCCTTCCTTCCTTTCTTCCTTGTTTTTGCTGCTGTTGTTGTTGTGGTGGAATTTTCTTCAAAATTATTAATACCACCCCCCACCACCATGGCTCCTTCTCCACGTCCCCCGGTTTGTTTCTTCCTTTCAAACTTCCCCGTCCCGCTTTTCCGGAATCCTCTTTATCTCTCTCTCAATGGCTTTGGATCGGACACTGACGCCTCTTCTCTTTCATGTGCATCTTTCACAGATTCGCTGAGACCGTCGCTGCTTTGAGGTGCATTTTTTTGCATGGTTTGTCACTGAACTTCCTTTGGATCTCCGCCTTCATACATCAGCATACACTTTCTAGTTTAGGGTTGACATCTTAAATTGCGAATATGGATCCATACTTTTGGATTAAGCTTTAGATTGAGGTCGTGTTTTCAGATATCTTAGTAAAATGACTGCACTCTGTTTGTGGATGCAGACGTTGTCACTCCGGGTGGACGTCCTCATACTGTGAGCTGCTTCATCCCCATCGGTTTCATTTCCATTCCTTTTCCTTAATTCTTTCCGGCCGCAATTTTTCTACTCGAACGGAATTGAATAGAAAGCTCTTTTTTCTTACGCTTTCTCAGTTTGGCTCGTTGTACTGAATCACAAGCGTTTGCAAAGTAGCCATCATGTGCGTCTTCTTCGACTGCATTCTATTCTTGCTTCTATCCGCTGTAAGCTCAGACGATACTGGCATGATTTCTATCCAAATATTTTTTTTCAATAGTTTTACCTCTTCAAGGAACCATTTAATGACTAATATGATCTAGAATACATTGCTATCGCAAAATTTTTAGATGTCCGTCGTGTTCTTTCAATTGCTTACAGTATTTTGAGCTTCACTGGTTTTGGTATGCATTTTATACTTAATTTGGTGTATAATCTAGTTTTTAGTTAAATGCATTAGTAACTTAAAAAATCTCGCTCTGTCCGTTTCGACGTTACAAACACGTGCCGAGTTTCCGAGTTTCCGAGTTTCCTAGTTAGACTCTCATCTGAACTTACCGCAAGTGGTCTCAATATCTGAAGGGTTGCCTAGAAGGGGAAGGAGGTGAAATTTGTAAATGTCAGGATGTGCTATTCGCTTGGTTTTATTAAGATTATGTACATGTAGTTTGTCCATTGACCGCAATGAGGCAGTGAGATCACCGGATAGCGCTTAAATTGGACACAATGATCAACCTGTGTATTTGACAGGCGATCATCTATATACGGGGTTTATCCCTACCACCTTCCAGGTCTAAGTCTCTTTGAATGGTTGTGCTAGCCTGGTTATTTTTGCTTTTATTTTTTATTTTTATTTTTATTACCTGGATTGTGTAGTTAGTCCTTGGTTGCTCTATGATTCAAATTGGATTTCAGATTTGAACCATTATGGCGTTCGCCCTTGCACATTTCTGTGTGGAACATCTTCTTCGCGGTTATTAGAGCGTTCCGCCAAGTATACTAAGTTTCGAGGTTAATCTTAGTGTGCGACCAGGCTCAGACGTATGGCACTCCCCATTTGCTGCAGGACCCATCGTTTGAGAGTCGAGTCATCACCGAAGGCGGAATTGTGGTCGCTGAATTTGCACTTCCGTTTTGATTGTAATTTATGGTATATACCTACTCTCGAACAGTCTCATGTCATTCCTTGCTCATTCTTTGCATTTAAAATTAAAGTATTAGTAACAATTGTAAAAAGCTATTTCTGGTTGTACTTTTAAATGTATGCTAGTGTCACTGACGTGCGTGCTTTGAAGATTTTCATCTAGTCTAATATTGGAACCCCTGGGTGCATGCCCTACATGACAAGTAATAATCGTGTCATTTAGCTACCCAGTATCTTGTACGGTTCGATTCTGTAATGAGAATGCTCATTGTGGAAGACTTGTCTGCATTGTGTCACTTAGCAGAGCTGCATTTGTACTCTCTATGTTACTTTATCTGGGTGGTCTCAGTTAGGCTGTTAATAATATTCCGTTAGGTCTGGAGAAATGCTTCCTGAGTGCTAAGGGTATTATTGGCTATATTTTGACAAAAGTTTGCAGTTGTTTTTGCAGCATCTTGGCAAAATGAATAGCAGGGTGAGAGAAGATGAAAAAAATGAGATGATAATTAGGAGGTTGCTTAAGAAAACCGAAAACAAACGATGCATTAATTGCAACAGCCTGGTCAGCTTCGCAGGCCTTTCGGTCTTGAATTGTATCATCGTTGGAGGTCTTGCTGTAGTGAATCTGGGGAATCTCAGTAGTTCTCACCGTCAATTCGAGAAACAATAAGTCTTCGTCTATTCTCTGTCTGAGATGTCAAGTGGGCTAAGTTTATAGTATCTGCTTTGTAGGAATCATTTTTTGTGGCTTAGAGTCATCCGATTTAGGAGTTTTGATAATTTTACTTTTTATGTTGTAAAGTCTTGTTATTGTCTAATCACTCCGGCCCAAGTTACAAAATTGCGTTGGTCTCTTGACAGGGCCCTCAATACGTATGTACAAATTTCTCCATTTTCGTGTGCACTTACTGCAGCGGAGCGCAGTGAGTGCCCTGGCTTTCTTCATGCCTTTTCTCAGCATATTAAGATTTTTGTAGTTGTAAAACAGTCTTGTTGTAGTTCTGTTGCTCCCTACGCTTCAATGCAATTCTGCTGATATTTTTTGGTTGTGCATGTTCAGTAGGCGATGCTGCAAGCCTCTGTTATGTTAGTTCTTGTTTTTCACTTTGGCATTTATGTCATGAATATTTTTATCAGCATCTCTAATTATGATTTAACAATGACAAGATTTATGTTAGGCCTTTAGTTCTGCTTGGTATTTGCGGAAAAGGTCTATAAATCGACCCATAGTTGCTACGTTACGCGTTTTGGCGACTTCATGCGTTCCGTTGTGGTTGCTATTTGCTGAATGTTTGCTTGATGTTATGGGCTTATGCAGTCGGGAGTTCTCTCATCGAATCAAGTCAATTTCTATGGCGAAGTTCACTCCTGCAGAAGTTGCTAATTTACAGACTGGAGGAAATGGGGTACAGTGCCTCACATTTGTGCGACCAGATCATGTTGAATTTTCTTCAGTTTCTGCAGAATATAGCACTGTCTTCTCTTCTTGTGATGAGTGAACTTGAAATTGGTTTCAAAAAGATGTACTGGATTCATGTAAGATTGTATCCAGGATGTTTCCACAGTTGCTCTTTTATTTGGATAGCCTTTGGATACTGAAACTCATTTACATATTTACCTTCCAGCGAGCTCGAGAATTTTATTTCAAGGAGTTGGATCTTGTGCGTAACCCACTTCCTGATAGTAGGTAGGTCTTCGGCCCCACTGAAAATGGCTGTATAGTTCCCTATGTATCGAAAACCAGCGTTGGACTAAACCATTTTGTTTGGGCTCCAGTGATCCTATTAAACTGCGAAACTTTATCAACCATGTGTATGTCGAAAGACGTTACACTGGAGAGCGATCAGCTCCTACAAAAGGTCATGAAGTGAGTGGTTATTCTATTCCTTTCTGTTTTGGTCGAGTTTTAGAATGTTAAAATGCAAAACAGGACCTTTTGATTGCATCATTATTGAGCTGAAGTGTATCGTCGTTCTTGATTACCTTGTACCTTTGTTATTCAGTCCATCCGCCTTATTGGGGAGTGGCTGAAATAATTTTATACTTGGTTTTTCGTTGTACCATTGTTTTGGTTTACACATAAGCCAAATGTGATGCAGTGCTTGGTTGTGCTTAACAACATGTTGATCAATGAGTTTATTTAAATGGTAGGATCTTGCCCCCACTGTACTTAATCATATTCATGGACGATTTGATTTCACTCCTGTATCTAATTCAATGACCTCTGGTAATGTACCTTCTCTCCTCTTTTGACATCTTTAAATGTCTTTTTATTTACTTTTTATTTTCATTTTGATTTTTTTGTCTTTTAGGGTGCTGGAGATGAATATGAATCTCGGCGCCTTGAAGTGCGAAAACCTGACCTTCGCAGTCCCTCAAGAGAAGATCAAAATAATGACAGGCGTAACAATGGCTCTGCACGCAAGTCTGATGTTGGGAGTTATTACAGTGAAAAACGCAGTCCTAGTGGGTTTGAACCAGATAGGCCACCTCGTAATAGCTACGATGATCGTGAAAAGCGGCGTGATGAGAAAACAAATCCTGAAGCTAGTCGTGATAGAGCAAAGCCGCCTGTTAGGCCCTTCACCTCCCGAAACCCAGAAGATGATGGTCCACCCATTCGGTCTGTTAAGGAGATCCTTGGAAATGATGTTCCTACTTTACGTGTTGATGTGATCGGCAATCAACTCTCGGGAACAACACTCGCTTCGGTAAGATCATATGAGGGAGCTACCTCCTAGCATGTTACATGTGTAACTTCTCTCCTTTCGTATGATCGTATACAGTTCATCAATTGCAGACTTCAAAATGTCAACTACTCTGTCACATTGCAAAGTCCTCCTGCCTGTTGGAATTACTTTTTTACTTTTTTACTTTTTTACTTTTCACACTTTTGTTTTTTAAAAGTGTGAGAAATCGATTTTAGTCCCTGATAATCTGCTATTGAATCAAACTGTGTAATTAGTGTCACAGAAGTAGTCGATCTCTTGCTTTACCTGCGAATGACGTGCACAGATACCTCACAGCTCTCCCTGCTTTATTCAGGTTGGATTACCAAATCATGCACGATCACAGAGCCTCAATCATTTGGGTAATGGTGAAGCAGCAGCTTCAGATCCTGCTGTCAAGCGTGTCAGTTCCGAGAGTATGATTAGTTTGATAGATTTTACTGCAGATCCCGAGCCTGTTGTGACATCTGCGCCTGCATCAGACCCTTTTGCACCTATTACCGCGACGAGGCCAGTTGTAGATACATTCGCCCCAACTCCTGCTCCTGCCTCTACGAATGTGTCTGTTTTAGACATATTTGGGTCAGATCCTTTTGCAGTTACTGCGGCTGCTAAACCTGTGGCTGATCCGTTTACCCCTGCTACAACTTTGAAGCAGACTGCGGATCCTTTTGGATTTGAAAATCCAAGTGCTAGTGCTGCGACATCTAGCTGGGCCACATTCGATTTTACTGGTAATCCGGCACCTCCAGAAGGATATCCTGGTGCTCTTTCAGCAAGCACCGCAACTAACAACATGACAGCGCAGTTTTCTGGTTCTGATGGTTGGAATAATAGCGCCAATTCAGGGGGAAATGTTTGGTCAGCATTTGGTTTGCAGACTGCAGCGGTCCCCGCATCACTTAAAGCCACAGCTCCCGTTCCAGTTGCAACATCATCAAGCCAGGTTAGATGTACTTTTCAGCTCATCAGGATCATGTTGTTGAAGTTTCTGGTTTGATCAACTACATGTCAATAGCATCTCTATCACTTTGACTAATGTAGTTTGTATCTAATAATTGTCCTGGTGGAAGCCAGCAATTTAACATGTTCTCAACAATTGAAGGTCAGCCTACCGTCGCAGAGACGGCGATGCAAATGAGTTTTCCAATTAAATCAAATCCTGTCGACAAGTTGCAGACGTCATCTGCTTCTGGAAGGCCACGTCGTGAATTACCGCAGGTAAGAACTGTTCTGATAATGTTTTTTATCCTCAAAACCTCAAAGAGCTTGTAGATGCTTTCAGAAGTTATTCAGGGCAGCTACATGTTGTTCTAGCAATGGTTTTGGTTGCTAACCTCTCCCAAAGTTTTGTGTTAAAGTAGGTATTTAAGTAGGAAAACTTTTGCAGGATTTTTTTGCGCAACCTGATGTGTCAGACATGGATGCTCGCCAAGACCTTGCTTTTTCAATGGGAGTTGGACAGATTCGGGCACCTCAATTTCCACAAGTAATTTTAGAAGTGACCTTGTGCTAGTTTGTTACTTGATTTTGGTGCATCTTTTGGATGGATTATGTTGTAGTTATGTTACTTTTCTAAATTTTACTAGACTTCTGTTTGCACGTGGAATAGTTGATGCTTAGGCAGTCTAATTCTGCGCAGAGAGTACTTCAGGTAGCTGCTCAGCCATCCAGGAGTCGAAATCCATTTGATGATGATGACACCCCACCGGCGCCGGTATGTGTGTGTTGAATGCTCCTGCCCGTCCAGCCGATATCTCTTGATTGTTCCTCGAGTAAGAAATTTTTGGAGATTGTGTTTTCATATTAGCATTAACTTGCTTACTGCAGGTGCAGGGTCAAACTCTGCACTAGTACTTGGTAATTGACGGCGAACTTCGCTTCTTGCAGTTTAATATGGGCTCTATGCAAGCAGCACTGCCTCAAGTAGGTGATCCTCTCTCTGGTGCAGCTTCTCAATGGGGTCAGCCAATATCTCAATTTCAACCATCCGCAGCTCCAGGTAACAGTTCATTGTATTATTTGATACATGATTGGTAACCTTAGTCTCACATATTTTTGTATGACCTTCTTTTATATGAATGTTCTTTTTTTAGTAATAGATTGTGTTTATTACGAACGTGTATTTTTTTTAATGTTCAGGAGCTAGTGTGAGAACGAGGATATGTGTGATTCTAATGCTGTAAGTCTGCTTTGTATTGATTGCAGCAAATGCATTTGGATATGGGATTCAATCAATCAGTAACATTCACCAGTAAGGGATCCTGTACTTACTGTATTTGCTTTTTCGCAATCTACGTAGATCATTCTGTTCATTTTCCACAGTCTGTTCCTATTCGTTGTGTTTCATTCAAATCCTCGAGGGAGCAAGGATATTTAGATATATTCATATATTGTGTTTCAAGTTTGTAGTGTGAAGGGCACTAACTTGAATATGACCTTGCACATCATTCAATGTAGAATGCACAGAACTTATGTACACCATTAAGATTTACCATGTTACTCCTGAATAATGAACAAAATAGAAACCATCTCGTATCTTGTTTTAATCCTAATATGTCAAAATGATAATAATATGATGGATTTTTAACAGCATATCATGTTATGTGATTAGCATCGCACACAAAAATGAAATCTATTTATGGGAGAGTATATTGCTCTTCGAGAGATTGAAATAATTAGTGTAATTTACTGTCTTAACGGTTCCTATTCTGTCAAACTATTACTTATAATACGGTTAGTTTTTAGAACCTGCCTGCTGCTGTTTAATTGCTTTTCAAGCTCTTAAGTAAGGTCAGTATGCTAGATTTTTTGTCTCTTAGCGAACTCGTTGATTAATGCATGGCGGAATCTGACCTGACCCGGCTGTCTTGAATGCAGGCAAAATGGGCAACCGAGTGGCTTTGTCCAAAATCAAGGTTTCAACCAAGGTGCTATGTATGGGGGTTCTCCTTTTTACTCGCAAACCGCTGGGACCAACCCTTTTGGTTATAACTCTAGACACAACTCTCTTTACTCAAATTCTCGACATAGATAGCTAGTACGTTGGCTGCCATCGCTTCGATGACCTTTCTGTGATTACTGCGTCTTTATTATTCAATCATGTAGCGTATAGGCACTTTCGATTCCCTTCAAGGTTTGGAACACTAATGAAATGGATTTCCATCTTCAAGATCTACCACCTTGAATTGCAACTTGGCTAGAGGGACTTACCTCTCGAATATAATCTCAGATTTGTGATCCGTTCATAGATCAAGGATGTTCGGAAATAATAGAGCTATCTATGCAGGTGGTAACCTTTCATGCAAGGTGTGGGCGTAGCTGTTCAGTGGACACTATCCAGGGAGCCACATGTCTTTGGGACTGCTGATTGTGATGTTTGCCGCAGATCTTTGGAGGACTTGTACATGGAGGGCAACCAACTTTTGCCTTCTTTAGCGTATTTTAAACATTAGACTAGCTTAGGCTAGCCGGAATGTGTTTGCAGGAGGATGTGTCAGCAGTACAATAATAGAACGTTGATTGTGTAGCTTCATCACTGTAGCCTCATCACATTTCCCTTCACATTTGTTACAGTTGGGATTTTAAATTTTAATTCTACGTTTCCATAATTTAACTATAAGTTTGTTTAAGTTCAATCTGAAAACTTAAAATAATGTAGACAAAGTTCTAGCATACAGTGGGCACTACTTTGGAAATAGTCGTGTGTGTCACTTGTATGTTTCTAACTCAATTGAAATGTAGATGAAAAAGAGGAGCTTGTGGAAGTAGTTAGTTTATTTACAATCAAGTGGTCATCTCTATTTCATGATTGTAAAATAACTATTAATTATGTCATGACTAATGTCAGTATCAAGGGCAAATACGTATTGAAAAATTTGATTGCAGAAAATGTTCTATGGTAAATCATTCAGAGATCAAGATATAAAGTTCATATCCTAAATCCTAAACATCATTGTATTTATTGTGCATAACTTGGGAATTTTGATATTGATATGTTCATAACAAGAATATGATCCATAAACACTGAAATAGTGTTGGTTTTCCTATCATTACAATAACATTATATTCAATAATATGACTTTAAAAAATATTGTGCTTGCATGGTTGCCATGAAAAATTCAAACAACAAATGGTTCTATCAAAGTTGAAATCAACCTACACAATTTTTTAAAGATATGTAACAAATCAAAATTAACTTTTAGACTCTTGCAATAGTGATGCAAAAGTAAAAATTATATTGATTAATTAAATCAATCATTTATTATATATTTTAATTTTTTCCTAATTATATATGTATTAATAAAAAGAGTAGAAATATGACAAATACCATATTTTGATCTATTTGGTGTTTTTAAGAAACAGACTTAATTTTATCTTTTACTTTTTTTACTACTTTTTTCATCTCATTAATTTTAAACTTTTGCATTGTGAAACAAGTAGGTTTCTAGCAATAATCTTAGAGGGTATAAAATACATTATGCAAATTCATTATTATTTAAAATGATACTAAAATGGTTATAAAATGTAATATAATTTTAATGATATAAAATGATTCTATTTAATATATATATATATATATATATATATATATTTATTATAATTTAAAAAAAATTGGTAAAGCTTCTATCTTCTTTACTTTTATATTTTTATACATGCAAGTTGAAAAAATGATATTGCAGCCATGAAAAAAATTAAAATTAAAGAGTTCTTAAGAAACATGCAAAAGATGGATTTGATGAATTTTTTAATTTACATAAAAGCTTATTTTCTTGAAACAAACCTTATTAAAAACAATAATACATATACCCAAAAACATAAGTTCAACTAATAAAGGTCATATGTCCTCAAACCTAAATAACATAGCAATTGAAGTCTAATCACAATATTTTTTTAAAATAAGTAAATCTATTACTTAAATTTTTAATTTATATATATATATATATATATATATATATATATTTGAAATAAATATTTTATATAATACAATAAAGCATCTCAATTTCATTTGACTATCTAATTTTTATTGATATGCATTAATTTTTATCTTTTCTTTTTTTAAAGACATTTTATTTTGTTTAATTAGTGAAGAAAAAATTTGAATACAAATAAAGAAAGTCCAAATGCTTTGCTCATAATGCACCTCCAAGCATTGTGTGCTAAACATAATATTTTTATTGGTGTTTTTGTAATTTCCTTAAATATAACTTTAGTATTGCTTAGAAATTTGTAATTGATTTTTAGTTAAAAAGTACAAACAATGCATATATTGCTTTTAAGTCATTTAAAAGTCTAAAAGTTCTTTACTTTATGAGTGTTATTTTAAGTTTCTAAATTTTAAAAAATAAAGCTATTTAATTGAAATAAGATATACCTTGCAAAATAAAACAACAATAAATTAAAATACATGTGTATATGTATATGTACATACCTATATATATATATATATATATATATATTCTAATGTAAAAGATTGAATCTACTCTGTGTGTGTGTATTTTATTTTATTTTATTTTTAATAATTCATTTGTAGGTGTATTTTGTTGAGAAGTAGCTTATATAGATGTCTATATTAATTTTTTAAATATCTTTTGTAATAATCAGCTAACAATAATAGTGGTTGTTGAATGCAATCTTTGTTATTATAACTACACTAACGTGAATAAAATATGAATACAATGATAAATTATTTATATTTTATTTAATCATTGAGAATATTTATATATTATTAAAAATCTGGCTTTGATTTGTCTTTCATTTTTTATATGTTTAAAATTATAGATTCATTAAAAATACATGTTTTTTAAAATTGTGTGTTTAGAGAATTAGAGAATTTTGAGTTACATCTCCAATCTCACTTTTACACTACCTTGCCTTGAAATACATACAAAAGCAAATGCTTTTTAAAATCCTACGTTACAAAAACTCAACCTTGGAACCATGTTCTTCTTTGGATCGTCACTTTTGCTGCATTTGGTCAATGGATGGACTTTGAAATGGGAGGTCATGAGGGTCAGCAATGGCAGTTGTCGGCAGTCCCAGATGTGCCGAACCGCTCTGGTCCAGGTCCAGGTCCAGAGACCATCAGACCTCCGTTAAACAATCCATAACTACATACAAAAGGGGGAACAGGATCAGAGGAGCACAAATGGAACGGAAGTGGTGCAGAAACCCATTACAGACAGAAAACTAGTGCGAGAAGCCACCGAATGGAATGGAATGACGGCGCGTGGCAACGGGGGGAGGGGGGAGGCTGAGATGTCAAGGGAGCGGCAGTGCGACCATGGGCTTTCGCAGCCCCATTCCTGCTGCTTTTGCACTGCAAGTCGTGTGGGCACGAGACTCGTTGAATCCCCTCCTGCCGAAGTCCCCCTCTAGATTCTCAGTGATGCCGCTGCCATTACAATACTGTCTTGCCATGCTGGGTGCGGTGCCACTTTGCCCCTCCTTCTCCTCCTGCTCCTCCTCATCCAGCTCTTCCTCGCTCTCCTCCCTCGCCGGTATTGACCCATGGCCTTCGCTGCTGTTCCCTTTCCCTTTCCCTTCCTCTCCGCTTCCCCCATGAATCGCGCAGTTGGTCTGTTGTTGTCTTTTGGGACGAAGGTGGTCGGACTGTGCGTGGTCCTTGTGATGCTTGCGGTGCAGTCGCATGCGTTGACGCCAGATGGGTTCGCTCTGCTGGAGTTTAAGGAGGGGTTGTCTGCAACGGATGGTTTGCTCCAAAGCTGGAAAGCATCTGACGCATCGCCATGCGGATGGGAAGGCATTCAGTGCACCGATTCTGGTCATGTGGATTCCATCTCTGTGAAGAGTCTCAGGGGGGGTGTGATATCGCCGAGCCTGGGGAGACTGCAGTTCGTAAGAATCATCGATCTCGAGTCTGGGAACCTGCGAGGACAGATTCCTTCGGAGCTGGCAAACTGCATCCGACTTGAGACCCTGAACCTTATGAACAATGCGTTATCTGGAAAGCTTCCGGGCGAGCTTGGGAATCTGACTGCGTTGACCAAGTTGCTGGTCTCCCGAAACAGTTTGGAGGGAGAGATTCCAGGTTCAATTGCGGCAAGTCCGAGATTGTCTATTTTCAACCTCAGTGAGAACCTTTTCAGTGGTAGAGTTCCCAAAGCGCTCTACAATAATCTTAATCTCCAGGTGGTAAACGTCGGAGAAAATAGATTCACTGGCGACATTACAGCAGGTACAATTTTACAACCTATGGTTCCTCTTTAAGTATTTCTACGCGCACGATCTCCGTGGCATTAAAACCAAACATAATTTTGAGACCATTCTGCAAATCCTCTCATTAGTTTTCTGAATTGTTTGAGAGTACGAGTGATTGAACTGCAATTGAAATCATGCCTTAATTTTCTCCAAGATTGCTCCAAGGTTACTCCACTCGATTTCCACCACTGAAGCATCTGAGACGTAACGCAGACCTGGAAGAAATGTCGAAGTTGCCAAACATTTGGGGCATACAGATGAACGCAAACCATTTCACTGGTTCCTTGCCACCGTCGATTGGAAACCTGTCGTCGCTGCAATATCTTGACCTTAGTTTCAACAATCTGGATGGCACTATTCCAGAGTCGATTGCCAACTGCTCCTCTCTCCAGTATCTGGTCCTATCTTCAAACAACCTTACCGGATCAATACCGCGGACTATCGGACAATGCTCTAATCTTGAATTTGTCAACCTTGGTCTGAACTATTTGTCAGGAGATATCCCGGCAGAGATAGGAAACTGCACCAAATTGCGAGTGCTTCATTTGGGGGGCAACAAGTTCAGAGGCAAATTGAAGGTGGACTTCAGTAGAATTACATCCTCCGCCTTAATCCTGTCGATCTCCAACAACTCGTTTACAGGTGATATCAACTTCTTCGAAAGTATAGCCACGAATCCTAATTTCACGATTGTGAGCGCATGCTTGAACAACCTCACTGGGACGATTCCTGCGAACTATGATGTGAAACGGTTATCGAAGCTTCAGGTGCTCATGTTAGGATATAACAAGCTGGAAGGTAAGGTTCCGGAGTGGATGTGGGAGTTGCCTAGTCTACAGGTATTGGACCTCTCAAATAATAAATTGAGCGGGCAGGTGACAAGCAGCACAAACTTCACACTTCTGGATGGTTTCATCCACAAAAATGTGAAGTCAGTGCCACACAATTGCCATAAATTGGATTATTACTGCGCCTACGGTTTCGATTTCTACCTCAATGACCGAAAATTTGTGGTGTCGATGAGCTACTTGACATACCTCAAATATCTCGACATCTCCTGTAACCTATTTAGCGGTATCATTCCACCCAGCATCGGCAAGCTTACCAACCTATCTTACTTAAATCTCTCAAAGAACGCATTTACAGGTGTGATTCCTGCAACAATCGGAAGAATCTTGAACCTGCAGTCCTTGGACGTGTCCCACAACCTTCTGACAGGACCCATTCCACAAGAATTCGCCGGCCTCAGTCAGTTGGCGGATCTAAAGATCGGAAACAATTCCCTTTCGGGCCCCATTCCTAGGAGTACCCAATTGCAGTCATTCTCAAATGACAGCTTCCTCCCTGGCAACGACGAGCTCTGTAACGAGCCTCTTGCCAGATCATGCATCGTTCCGAATAACGATTCCACCACTACGGCTGATCCTGTAAACTTCAACTCAGATTCCATCGAAGATTTCATTTCAATTTTTGGCTTTGTTGCGGGCTTTGTAGTCGGCTTTGTTGCCCTCACCATTGCCATCTTTGTACGACACTTTAAAAACCATCCCAAGAAAAAGGTGGTGCCTGCTGATTCCAGCCTAACACGTAAGAACACCCGCTATGGAGCTTTCAAACCTCCAGAATAAGTCACGCAGTCTAGTCAAGCTGGCTTGCAACTGATAAGATGCGTCAGCACATCTACAGAATGGGGATTTGTGCAAGCAGACTGACTCAAACCACTTTTACACACATAATCTATATTTTTAGAAAGGGATTAGGTATTGCTTAGAGTATCATGGATTACGCATGCATTGCAACAAGTAAATCTAGCGTAGAAAAATTCCAAGTCATCTGATGTGTTAGGCACTGCGGCGTGTGGTCTGGCATCTGTAGATAGTCTGTCGGTGAAGGTGTCTCCATCCACACAGCGATCAAACCCCTCGTCCATTGCTTCTGATAAACCAGCTACAATGGGACTTGCTACCATTGAACAATCGAGTTGCGTGGGAGCAAGTGCAGATCGCCGGATGCACATGATGCTGCTCCGTCTCATCGATCTGCAGGAAAACGTCGACACCGCTGCCAAATTTTTCTTTCTTTTTAATTTGCAAGTGGTAGATAGCTCATTTTGGTCACTGCACATTGTAAACGATTTTTTGGGGTACAGGATTGAGAATTTGCATGATTTTTGTTAAATTTTTATGACGATTCGATCTGTGGTTACTGTACGTTTAGTTCGTCTTCCGAAGCAGTAATTTGCAAAACTCAAGATGGTCCTTATTATGGTATTTGGTGTGGTCAAACTTAAACGTTGCCTATCCAGTACGTTTCTTCTGAGTCTCTTTGAACAGGATAGTGTGCTGATAAGCTTCTCTCCCCCCCGCCCTGAAAGAGTCAAACAGGTCCGAGGAAAGAACTGCGAATAAGCACAGAATTCTGGTGACACCTACAATCATAAGAGCTCCAAGAAGATCGTCTCTTCCACTCCCTAAGAAAGCATCGAGGAAAATCATCCTTCCCTCTCGAAGGGCTTCTCCACCACTAGCAAGTTCACATAAGCCGGTTACACCTAGTCGCAGACTTCGGGCTCAAGAGGGACTTTCAGCACATCTTTTCAAGTTGGTTAAGAGTGATGAATACGGACACAGCAGTCGTCGCACAGAGATTGAGCATAGTGGTTGACTTTCTGATATTGATTTCAGCGATTGTAGCTTAGATACCGGAAGTGGCCATTGCTCAGAGATTGAGCATAGCGGTAGCCGCTCTGACATTAAGCATATCATCCGTCGTTTCGATCTTCATAAAACTCCATCATTTGAAAAGCGGCCTTGAGCTTGACAATGTAGAGACCGTGAAAGAAACTCGACAGAGTTTGTCAAGTCTAACTTCAAAGTCAGACAAAGACGGGTTCTTCCATGCGTTCTAATTGTTCAAGTGAGAGTGGTAATATCATTCAAGAAATAGACCTGAACCACTATTCTCCAACTGTCTTCGTGAATGCTCCTAGTGTGGAACTCAGTCCAGAGTTCAAACTTAGAACAGATCACGAGCGATGTTCAAGCCATCTCGCTTCTCATGAAAGTGGATCCCCAGTGGAACATCCAAAGTATTTATCTGCAGTGATGCCAACTACGACTCGGAGCCATGTTGCAGTTTTTTCGCTAAATAACTATCAAATACTGATACCGAAGCAGACAACGAAGTCTTCTCGGGTTTCAATGTCTTCTCACACATCAAATCCTAGTCTGGCTATACTTGCCGCTGGGACAAGCAAGCCTCCGTATTCCAAGCAAATTGAGATATCAGTTTTCGACAAGGCACAAGAGAAGGGAACTATACAGATCGATGAGAAGTCACCAGCTGCATCAGCTGCATCTCGTCCTACATTCAATCATATGATTCACGATATCAAACACAGTACATTCCGACTTAGGGCGACTTTCGATCACTCCCATATAGATGTTGGTTGCGCTACCATGGGTGAAAAAGATTTCCGTGCTGGTACAACAGACCTTAAACCATTGGAAGGGAAGATGGACATTGGCTCGCAACTTGACAAGCCACAACGAGGTAGAAATGTGGAGGTCGTGTCCATCTCGCATGGAAGCAGCGTTACCAGCAGTCTGCCACAGGTTGACATTCACCAACGTCATGCTTGTGGTCTGGATTGAAATCTTATAGACAGAGGAGTGGCTTTAGAAGGATAACTGAAGCTCTAAGCTCAACTATTGTTCTAACATCGGCAAGAGCCTATTGTATTGAAACCCTTTGGTCGAGATTATCTCCATATGAAACCGCTATGCTATTGACCAAGACCCCCAAGGGCATGTTGGGTGCTTAGCAACTTCACAATGCCCCAATTGTAGTGTTCTAACAGTCAAGTAATCCTAACCTAGCAGTAAATAAGTTGAGGTTGTTTTCCAGTATAACAACCTTTCATGCTGCATAGTTTTCTTAAATCGTTTGTTAATGACCATCCTAAAAATGGATGACTTAGAGTTAAAGTTGTCCGGCCATCTCAACCAAGGCCGATGATTGTGCAAGACTCTACAAGAGTGTGGCAGTTAGAGAGTTTGATTGATTATGACCACTGCGGGTTTGTAATGCTTACAGAACTACCCTTCCCTTTTTCAATGTGCTCTACAAAATTAGTATTTTGAGCTATTTAATTCGTGCACTCAAGTTTGCGCTTTGATGTGCCTTCTTTTCCATCAATATGTTGGGACTGGTTTAAAAGGATTATCTAAATCGTTTAATAAGGTATTTAAGAACGGCAATCTTGAATATATTAGGGTTAAAAAATAATAGTGATGCTCTTACTGAAGGGCACTTCAAAGAGACCCACATAATCTGAATTAACACTACTTTTGGCAGCTGTGTGCATGCCACTGATATATGTTGCACTGCAAAATATATGAGTCTGTGTAGGTTTTCCCAATTCGAAAGCTGTTGGTGCCAATTATTTTACTCAATAGTTGTAAAAGATGCAAGTTCTATGAGATGTTCAGGAACATATCATATTTATTTACAGATGTTTGAATAAATAGCCAATTTATTCATGGTGCAATGGCACAAACAATGTGGATGACAAATGAAATAACCACTAGGTCTTTGACAAAGAAGAAAAATTAAGTCACTCATTTTAACAATCAGGACTAAGACTGTAGTATTTTGGAGTTCCAGTAAAATATTGAAGAATAACCAAAGAATGTTTTTGTAATTGAGATGAGTTTTTATTCCAGAGACATAATTTCTACTTGTCTAAAAATACTTTTTGAAATCCAATTTTAAAACTAATATAATGAAAAACTTAATGTAAAAATAAATAAATAGTTTTTTTTCATGAAAAAATAAAATGAAACAAGGAAAAATGAATGACAGTTTCTTTTGTTTCCTTTTCTTTTTTGTAGTGTGAGAGATCAAAGTTATTATAAGTAAAACAACTGAATCTTGTTTCAAGAAAACCACACTGAATGAATGAAGGCTTTGCCCATGAGACATTTGTCACAAATCTGCTTGTCCAGGGTGTACTAGGCAACAGTGATGTAATAGAACCTGATGATGACCAGGATTGTGGGATGTTCTGGGAACGATTTAATTGCAGCACCATTGGCACAGTCAAAATAGGGGCTTCTTCATGCAAATTCACCTAATTCTTCACCACCATGACGAGGCATTTCCTCCATCCACATTGACGTTGGGGGTTTAGTGGATGAACGCCCTTGGAACATTCATTGGCTGAAGCTGGGTTGGCCCCCATGATCCCTGCCCACTAATGTGGTGCTTATCATCCTACCAAGCATTTGTGGCTGCTTGCCCTCACAAGACCAACAACTGTTGGCTTTGTTATTTAATAAGGTTCCATTATATTGATGAATAAAAATTGATTAATTTATTCAAAAATAATATATATATATATATATATATATATATAATATTAAAATTTAAAGTAATACTATTTCATAAATGAAAAAATTAATTTTATAAAATAATAAATGACATTTTCAAGGATTAAACACTCATATACATACATACATACAATTCTTTAAGTATATATTTCCATATAAAAATATTCATACAGTTATAATTTAATAATTATAAATAAATAAAAATATTATTATATATAAGAGATTCATTGATATAATATAAAAATTAATAATGTATTAATATACTATCGTTACTATATATTAATTAAATAATAAATCCATTAAAATAATAGCTTATTAGTATAATGACATATCATATAATATAGACATTAGAAATCAAATGTTATGTATAAGATAATAATATAAAATATACAACATATAAAAAAAAATCCTCATATAAAGTTTTAAGGTCTAAAAATCGTATATAAAATTTTAAAAAATAACCATTTACAGAAAAAAAGATAAATATAAAATTAAATCTGAATTTTTAGAAAATTAATTAAATTAAATTAAAAAATAATTAATCAATTTTATGACATTGCTAAGCAATGTCATGGTGGTGAAGAATTAGGTGAATTTGCTTAGCAATGTCATAAAATAATTTGATAAAGTCGAAGATCTGTTTAGATTGGAAAATAATAACCAATTCTTGTATGTTTATTGTGTGTGGTCTGATAACATTTTAAGCACATCTGCATATAAGTGTGAGATTGGAATTTCAAAGAGCATGTTATTTGTTAAACCTTTGATCTGTTTTCTAGAAACTAAGTCTTTTTGTTGGATTGAACTACAATGTCCTTTATTTCTAATAAACATTACAAACCTGTTACCAAACAATATTGCCAACATGATATTTTTACCAAAGAATAGTATTGTATTTGGTCTATATAATCAAATTACATAAAGCAATTTGCAGCCTGAGTAGCCAACATGAAATTTAGGCCAAAATATGCATATATATATATATATATATATACACACACACACACACAAGAGATTATGTATATTCACTATTGTGTTACAATTGCAAGTTCTACAATATATATCATTTTGTGCTATTCTAAATATGCACATATATTAGTGTAGTGTTATTAGTCTTATTATTTTTAAAATTTATTTACATCTTAAATTTATATAGATCAATTTAAATATTTTATAATTTCTAGTTTAAAAAATCTTATCTACTCTCTAATAATCATTATAGACTCTTAACTAATATTAATAAGTTTTAGAATTTTGATTAATTTAAATTTAGATTCTATCTTATGTTAAATTTTTGTGATATATTATGTTATCAAAAATAAAGTAAAAAAATATTTAATCATACTATATAACAGAATTAAATATTTAAATATTTTTTCTATTATATTCCATCAAAAGTGAATCTATGCATTATTTTTGATAGCATTGTTTTTGATAAAATTTCCTCCTTTTTTATTTATAAAAATATCTTTATTAAATAAATAGTACTTCCCACTAATATTATTAGAAGTTCTTTATAAATAATATAATATTGAGTGAAACTCATTATGCACAAGAATATTTTTAAATTCTATAAAAGATGCTTTTAGCTTTATCTTTGGATCTCAAGTATAATAGGTAGTTTGTATCACTACTTGTATTGTATTTTTATGTATCTTGTGTTAATGATTACAATTTTGTGTCAAATATATTAAATAAAGAATACTTCTTTCAGAATTTTTTTCTATCTAATTATCTTCTTGATTAACTTTTGAAATATTTTTTATCTTACAGTTCCATTCTTTGGCTAAAATATGATTTATCTATAATTTTGTCTAAAGTAATATTTAATTAAACTTGATGATTTATTACATTGGAGGATTGCAAGCTAAATATATCACAAAGATATTAAAACTTAGCTAAAACACTTGGTTGTAATGAAAATAATTCAAATACTTTTGTAACCAAATTATGGTTATTAGATCTAAGACATTAGTAGTAATTACTTGTATTATTTTTACTATAGTCACCACTATGAAAATTAGGCTCAATCTTTTGCATCTTGTTTCTATAGGATAGATTATTTCACATAATATAAGAAATTTTTGACCTTTGATTGATTAATTTGAAATATTGGGCTTAACTTATGAATATGATTTAATTCATCAAATAATAGTAAAAAAAATTCTTTAGTCCTACTACACTAAGATTGGCACATGTCTTTGACTTAAAAATTTACAAATGGTGTTGATTTATTAGATTTGTAAAGGCTAACTTTTTCACTAAAAATTAGAAGGTGATCTCCACTAATTGATTGTGCTAGAAATCAAGTGAGAAAAACGTTGCTATTCCACATATTCTTGAGTTGAATTCAAATTCAAATTTCTGTTTGAAATTGGTTCCATGATTAAAAAGGAATTGGCATGGGGCTCCAACTGTATGCACTAGCTCCGTGTGGGATGGGATGGGAGAGGGTTGGTAGAGCTGTCATAGCGGCACTGGCCAAGGGTGGGGTAGCATTACAGGGTGGCGGGCTAATCGAGCCAGGGGACGTCCGCGAGATCCCCCGGTCCCCGCCCCGTCCGGAGGAGGGGGGACGCGACGGGTATCAGTTTGATTATCGCAGTCAGCATGGACCTGCAAGAGAGCCAAGCGGCGGACACTGTTTCAGTCTTTGTTTCGGAGAGTGCCACTCATTTCCGTCTGTTGCTGACTCACCTCGACAAAAAATTAAGGAATTTTGGGGCGTGGCGAAGAACCAGAAGAAATGCGACCCATGATTCCTCAACTTGCATCGACTAAACTTGTGGCCTTCCTCCTGAAATATCTTGCCATGCTGCCGATGTTATCAGTGTCTTGGCCATCATTGGGCACATCTGAGCGAGAGAAGCTGATCGGGAGTGTGTGAGTGTGTCGCAGAAAACAAGCTGGTAGAGCAGACTCTGCTCGATGCATAGACATTAACCTCGCTTGCAGTTTAGAAGATAGGAATTTGGATCGATTCGTCTGTTTTCAGGATCAGATTTACACGATGGTAATAATCTGTAGTGGGCAATTGGGTTAAAGCAAATGTTTTTGTAGTCATCAACTGGAAGATTAGAAGTGCAAGATTCTTTCTACGTTGAGTAGAGAGAGAGACGGAGAAAATGGCATACACCGAGGGGCAAGTATTCGCTGCAGAGCTGTTGGGAACTACGACGCTTTGTGTGGTTGGGTTGGGTGGAATTGCGAACGCTGTGCTCCCAGGCACTAAGGGCCACGGCATTGGATTCCTGGGCATCGCATTCTGCTTCGGCCTTGGCGTGTATCTTCCCCTCCAATTCGTCGGCCATATTTCTGGTGCTACTACTCACCCTGCTCCATCAGTTGTTTCTTGAAAACGTTCTCCACTCGTCTTGAAAAGAACAATTGTTTACGTTTGATTTGTAATGTGCGGGTAGACTGCTTTTTGGAGCGAAATGGCCTGAACATTCTATTCACATTCATAACCTTGCCTACATGCTCAAAGTGTGTGATGAAGTTTTCGCTACTTCGAACTTTCTTCATGTTGAACAAAATTCTGCTGGTTTTCCTGTGTCGACAAATCTACCTTTTATTTCAATGCTAACACATCTTTGATCGATTTCACACGGTCCGTTGATTGATATAATTACCTTGACAGAGAGAATTACTATGTCCATGTATACTTCCACATTGATATCACATGAACTAGTTGCTAGAAGACTTGACTTGCTTGCATAGCTTACTCATCGCAAGCATTGTTCTTTACTGGTGTAAACAGGTTTCTTCAATCCAGCAGTTTCGCTGGCGGCAGCCGTGACGGACGATATCACTTGGAAACGCTTTGTCATATGCCTGTGTGCAGAAATGCTGGGTGGATTTTTGGGAGGATTTCTTGTCTGGTTGACTTACATCCCTCATTTCCAACCATTGGAATTTGTGGAGTCGACCGAGGAATCCATATGCGATTGCTGCGATCTAGAAGCCAATGGTGTGGCTATCATTAAGCAGGAGCTCAGCGAACCTGCTCACCGGTAATAATTTTCAATCTTCTTCTCTTTTATCGGAATTTGATAATGCGATTATTAAACGAGAAAATCTGGGTACATTACATTATCCTCAAGCAGTGCACCTGCTTGCACCAATTTTAGCTGTGAAAAATTGCGGAAACAACTCTTGACGAATCTATTTATCTTTATGTTATGCAGGTATGCATCTGCAGGGAGGAGGGACAATGTAACGACGGGTAGAGTGCAGTCTGAGGACAACGAGCATCCGATGACCTCATTTTGGCATGAACTTCCACGCAAGGTATATAGCTAATAGGGCCACGAATGCTAATTTAATTTCAGGGCTCACGTGCGTGAATCATGTCACACTTATTGTTTCAGTTGTAATCGAGACTGCTTAATCGAGATCCGAATTATGCAGATAATGGGATGCATCACTCACTCCTCAGAGCTGAAGAAAGAATCGGAAAAGGGCTCCATGGACAGGTTGCACCAAGCTAGGGTAAGTGCTACAAAAGCTGCAAAATGCTTCCGCCGAAAGATGTGTATGAGGAAACATGGTTAGCTCCATTTATGAGAAGAATGTCGATTGCGGATGTAAGGTGTTCGTCTCAGAGCAATACTCATGTGTGCTGGTTCTCCCAACTCCACAGGCAAAGTCGATGAAGGCAGCATGTGGGCCGAGCGTAAAGCAACGAATTGCTGAAGACCAAGAAGTGAAGCTTATTGTGTTTTGCACGCGCCCTTCAATAGCAAAGCGCTTCTGGTTTCACTGTGTCTGGGCCGAGGGTTCTCTCACCTTTCTGCTCACTTACGGAGCATTCGCCATTGTCAACCGAGGGAAAGTCATGTTGAACGAGTATGCTGCGGAGAAGGAACTCTATAAGTCGGGCATTGAACCAGCATTGATTGGCCTCCTCGTATTCGCGTAAGTTGAAAATCTTCTCATTCTCCACATCGGTTGTTTCCTTGCGCTGCAGTTGATTTCACAGAGATGTTCTATCTCTGTTTGCAACTTTTCAACATAATCCGTCAAAGCGTCAATTTCACAAATCTCCAGCGAGAGTGCAAGAACCATATCAATTGAGTCGCATGTACCGTCCGCCTCAATAATCAGGAATTTCTTCCGGAATGTAGTTTTTCGAGAGAGATGGGAGGAAGGTGTGGAACTGAACGTATTGTTGTGCTTGTGCTTGCAGCTTGGTACTATGCGGAGGAGGAATGACAGGACCAGCTCTGAATCCAGCTCGGGATTTAGGGCCTCGCCTTGTGCACTGGTTAATGCCGATTCCCGGGAAGGGGACGTCGGAGTGGGGGTATGCGTGGGTTCCCGTTGTGGCTCCCTGTCTGGGCGCCATTGTGGGCGCCCTCTTTGCCAACGGCATGCGTGATATCCGACCATCATAATAAATAGCCACTAGCTAGCTCTGGTAGTATTTCAAGATAGAAAAACATTGAACACTCCATTCAAAATTTTGCGCCACCTAGAAGCATTCATAGGTCTATAATTGGTTACCAGCAACCTGTAAATAATTCAATGTTAGAGTAAGCTGATCGCCATGGTCGATTTCTCATGAGCTGCATTTGATGTTCAGACTAAAACAAAAATGAAAATAAAACATTCAATGATTGTGGGACAAGTTAGCTATCGAGAAAGAACTATTTTTCAGTTGGTAGAGATTACAGAAACGGCGACGTTGATAGACTATCTGCTCATACAGGCTGTGGCTTGTGAACCACGGCACACTCTTCTTTTTCCTCAAAAATGGTATTCTGAAGCTCCTATGATTCACCAATGTGGACTGGTCCTCTTCTGATGTTAGACAACTAGCTATATTTTAAACGATGATTAATAATAAATGGAATCAGTGTTCTGTGTAGCAGAGGTGCCGAAGGCAGCCACTAGGTAATTTGATTGATTTGGATCATTTTCGATATTTAAATTTTGCATGAAATTCAATGACTAGTTGGATCCATCTTATTCATTTTCATTTTGTAATTAGTGCTCAACCCATGCCTGAAAAATACTCTAGCGAACATGCTCTTCCAAGTGAAATCGGAACAGCAGGCCCAGCAAGCACCCCAGCATCGAAAACAAGTCGATGCTTCCCAAGGCCTAAACGCAACGTGGGCATAATGGGCAACCAGAGTCTCAACTCTTAATGCATTCCTGCGAAATATTCACGCAATGTCTAGGGATTGATTGCAGTCGGTGAGGGTCATCCGTTGGAGCCCTTGAGCAAATAATCGGTTCGAATGTCCCCAATGACTTTGTGAAGCACTTCATGGTACCCTTTGGGATTCAAGTTCAAGTAGTATTGGAACAGCTCCTCTAATTCCGCTTCGCATTCCTGTATTTCGAGTATTGTGACAGAGATTATTACATTACTTTCAGAGGATTCTTGTGCTCTTATCAAATGAGATATTCATAACTTCGAGGGAAAGGCTAAAGATTATTCAAAGGAGCTGCATATATAATTATATATTACCTGCAAACCTTCTTCTTCAATCATGGTAACCATCGACAAATGGAAATCGTTGTAGGGATCCGAAGAGTGCTTGATGAGCACGTTTGGGCTATCAGCTGCTGCAATTGCAACCTGTCTGACAATGGTATCCTCCTCCAGCTCCTCGGTGATCTTAGAATCACCGATCCTCTCCATCTCCAGATGCAAGTCGGTGAGAGGAGATGGTGTGGTCTGGTGAGGATCCGGGAAGCACAGGCTGGGCTTCGGAAGCAGGCTGTCGAACACTAATTTCAAGACCGGATGGGACATTGAAGGAGAAACGGGGCAAGGGGACTCCTGCTGGGATCCAATGCAGGAGTTTCTCACATGGCTGCTGTAATCAAAGATTGGTCGTCTGGAGCTTGGCTTCTCTTTCTCTTGCTCTGCTCCCCCGCCATCAAATTATGTACCAAGTCTTCATTTAGATTCATCCAGGGAGAAAATTCTTTTTAACCTTCTTTTTAATCTAGAAATAAGAATCCACAATCAACTTATCAGAGCCATACCAGAAAGGATTCTTGCAAATTATTGAACACGTCGAGAAATATCGATTTCAGTTGGTGGTTTACTGGAAACTGTCAATCAACATGCTAGTAATGGATCCGGATTAAAATGGTTGGTAGTACTGGGGTGGGGTTGGGGGTGGGGTGAGGTTATACTTTAATAGCACCACTTGGATGGAGAGGGGGGCGCACCTTTTGCGAGCGAGACATGAAGGAGGGCGGTGTGGCGCAGGGGATGGGAAGTGTCGCAGCTCCCGCGGGACTTACTAAGAGTGGAGGTGGAATAGTTGACGCTGGAGGAGGAGGAGGAGGAGGTGGTGGTGGTGGCAACTTCCTGGTCGCGGGGGCACCACATGCTAGGAAACAGCTGGTCCTTCTCGCAGGGGGGGCCACAGCCATCGCATGATCCGCACATCGTGGGAGCGCTGCACTTGGAATGGCATCGTCCTGGCTCCAGAATGCGATGCTTCCTGGCGGTGCTCAGGGAGCAGGATTTGGTGGCGCTGGGGGGCCCGTGCCCGTGCCCGTGCCCTCGCCGGTGCTGATCCTGCACAGAGCTGGCACTCGCCTCCACTTGGCCATACTTGCCGTACTCCACGGCCATGTGCTTGCCTTGCCTTGCCCCCACTTGGGCCACCCCTTGTGGGCAACCTGCTCTCATGCATCCATGTTCTCATTATTTTATGCCATGCCAAAATGATAAACACTCCTAGTCAATCTTTCCCACTTTCCATCTTACCAACATTTGGAGATGCAAGAAAATTACTCTTTGTGCTTCAAATTGGGAACCATACCTGAAGCTGAACATGGTCTTCCTACTTCAAATGGGGGTTTAAGGTTTCTCCTCTTCTGTGTTTTTTTAGTTGGTTCCAACCATTGTAACAGTGGTTCTTGATGAACAAGATCCACATCTTTCTTCTTTTGTTCCATTGGATAGTCCTGCACTCCACTTTCTCTCAATATTTTTGAGTGATATGATGAAGATTACACCAACATATTTGTACATCGTGTATGTCACATTATTTTATGATATTGTTTTATCTCATTCCAAATATAATTTCTTGTTTAATACAACAACAAAAAATCACTTTATGCATGTATTTTGAAACTCCATTGCATAAGATAGACCATGGTATTGGTAGCTCCAACATATCACATCAGTTTTATAAATAATAATAATTTTATTCATTTCATTCACTCATTTATTTCATTTTGTATTGCATGCGACGATGGAAGAGAGAGGGTAGAGAAGAGAGACGTGTGTGGTACGGGGGTTGATTTGGTTAATTTCCACGTGGAAGTTCACCTGGCGTTGAATGCGGGTGCACATTCCCCGAATGTTTTGCAAGTGATTCAAAGCTTCAAATGGAGCTTCTTTGTAGTTGAGGTGCGAGAGCTCCATGGAACACAGAGCTCGGTGCCGCCGCAATCTATTCCAACTCAAGGTGGATGCCGAAGGGTGAGGACTCTCCCACGTACTGAATCCCGTGAACCCACTTTGCCGAACCCGATCCACTCGTTTGAACAATTCCTGCACCTCCCCCATTTCATTTTGCCATTTCGATGGTCTCCGCAACTTCCTGCTGGGCCCCATTCCAACCCCTCATCGATTAGGTTTTTACACGACGACTCTTGTGCTCCAATAAGAATTGCACAAACTTCACATTTACGTCAGCCTAATGAACGTCCAGATGCGGTGAAATGAATCAATGCCAAAACTGAACACCAACAACGGTTGCTGTTGAGGGGTCTGAAAATTACATTGCAATTTCGTCTCTTGATATAGAACCACACTGCAGGGAGCGGTGTCACTGCGAGGGGCTTGTGAATGGGGTCAAGGGAGTGAGGGCGTTTTCGCAACTCCCTCTCCTGCCCAATGCACAATGAAGTGGCCTGCGGAGCCTGAATTACGTGGGGACCAAACGGTCAGAGACAGTTAAGACTCAATTCCGATGACGAATGCAAGTGTGAACTGCTCACATGAGTGTTTTCTCTAGGCACTTCGGTTCCCAGCTCATCAAGTCGCTCCATCTATTCAACAGAAATCGTTCTCTATCATTCGGGACGTAACTACGCTACGAACCATAAACCTTCGAAACCTAATGGTTTGGCAAATATTCTGAGGTTTATCAATCAGAGAATTTGTTCAGCTGCTGCGAAGATTCACACAAGAAAATAGTTCCATCACAACCATATCAACCTCCAGAATTAAGCTCCAATGCATTCGCTGAAGAAGATCCAGCGTCTCTCGAAATCCAAAAGAGCTTTTCCGAAGTGAAATAGGAAAAAAACGTCTTGTGTCCAACATGTTCACCTTAAAGGTGATCTCACAAAGTGTGCTGAACCTAAATTAATCTGAGGCTTAGTAATCATGTCTAATACGATGGATGTATTGGCATTGGGAGACCTCGGATTAACAAAGTCATCTACATTTGGCAAGATAGAAAAACTACACAGGGTTGCTTAGGGGTTTCCCCTCCCACTGTGTCTAATCGATGCACATTTGTAACCTGGACGATCATTCTTAACCGCAACACTGAAACTGAAACCAGAATATCTGGTCGACTACAGTACTCATTCCACACGACATGAACTGTTCCTACCAGGTACACAGGCTATCTTCGCTCAAGCGGCAGGAGCTGCCAAAATCACTCAAAACAAAATCCGACGACTAGGGCATTTAAAGCGTAATCCAAATTCGGGCACCATACAATCAGAACCAACTCCTGAGTGGTCACCTTCGAAAACCACGCGACGCAGACACTACAGAATCACCACTAATGCACAATACATCCATGAAAGACTGAACACGAAACACCCTTGATCACGCCGTCCATGCTCGTGATATTGCGGCTCCAGGGGCAAACCAATTTGAAGTTCCCAAATATTGAATCCTATACCAAGAAAGCACCAGAGCAAATCCACCCCCAGCTGAAAGCCCTCGACCTCTAGACGGTGGCAGTTGCAGCATAGCGAGACAAAAATTGCATTGAACATGATGCATATAAGTAGCAAGACAACTCGCCACAGAGCCCTAGTCCTACACTTTCTCCACCCCACAACCCGGAAAAAACTAGTGCCTCAGTCCTCTTCCTCGGCATCCTGGTCCGCGATGTTGAAGTACCGCAATTCGTACACATTCCTGTCCTTGTTGGATGCAATCACCCGGAGCCAGTCCCTCACATTGTGCTTCTTCAAGTACTTCTTCGTCAAATATTTCAAGTACCTGCAAGTTCCACGCCCGAAATGGTACGTCATGAGAAATATGAAACCTCCTTAGACATCGGAATTCTTGCATTCCCATGGCATAAAGTTCTAACCATGGATCCAGAATCAAGAGATCGATACAGAGGGGGAACATAGTGCCTGAATTTTGTGCCAATGTCATATCAAACAACCCAAACCGCACTCACTTCAGGCCAGAGCTATTCCATTGCTCTGGAAGCCACTAACTGCATGCATTGAGGTAGACATGTATTGATCTGGCTTCCTCCCGACCCCTAGAAATTGTCGCAAATCCGTACACTACAACACCTAAAAATTCTAGTTTACCATGAGAGATATAAGTATGTGTATGACGGATGGACAATGTCCCAGCAACCCGTGAGGACCGCTCCAGAAAAGCCTATAGTCATGATAAGGATTCTATAGTCCACGGTTTTTGAGATCTAATTCACAAGAAGCCCGAACTAGTCATTCGAATTGCATTGACCTTCTCTTGAATTTGACAGGACAAGGGAAAATAACAGTGTTTTCCCAGAGGAAGTGGAAATACGTTTATCTCTTTAAAACAGCCATAACTCAGTAGCCAAATGAACGGTGACAAATTACTGGACATGTTAGTATGAGGAACGAGCTAGTTACGTTGTTATTGGAACGCTTGATAGATTATGTGTGTCACTTGGTGAGAGCGCAGAAGTCATCGCATACAAAATGGAGATGCACATGAAATTACAAGAGCTAGAGGCAATGCTGAGAAGGAACGAAGGGCGGGGATGGATTGGCGCACCTCTTAGAGAAGGAGCTCTCGGAGGTGACGCTGACCTTATTCTTCTCGCGGGAGATGGAGACAGCGCTGCCGAGCACCCCAGCCTTGCCATCGACCTTGATGCGGTCGTTGAGGAACTTCTCGAAGGAGGCGATGTCCATGATCTTGTCCTCGACAGGCTTGCCACAGTCAATGGTGAAAGTCTGGGCCTTCTTCTTGCCCTTCAAGGTAGCCACCTTCTTGGGATCAGCCATAGCCGGCATACTGGAAGAGGAACAGGAGGAGGAGGAGGAGGAGGAGAGGGAGACTGTCGCACAGCTGCGCAGCGAGGCAGAGCACGAAGCGAAAGAGCAACTCCCTTCCCTGCTCCCTCCTTGTAAACCCTAAGCTGCTCCGCTCCGTCCCTCTCCGTCTCTCTCCGTCGCCTCCTCCGTCCTCCTCCTCGACGAACGAAGACTCGCATTCCCCAGCCATCCGTCCACGTTGCCCGACGAGTGGTTCCTCATCTATTCATTCGTATGCATTACTCTCTCACAATGTTCACATTTCATGTTATCATTGCGAGAATTACAATTTTATTCTATTATAAATACATTCTATATAAATATATTATATATGTGTTTATTTCTTTCTTTCTTTCTTTCTTTTAATCTTTTGTTAAAAATTATATTGCACTATAAAATCATCAAATAACATGATTTTATATTTTCTTATAATTAAAATCAAAAAATTTTAAATAACACGATTTGAAATATCAAACATAATTCAATAAATGCATGCCAAGTAAATCAAGAAGCACTTGTAAACATGAACTGATTTAGACACATTAATATAGACAAATTGAATATACCAAGGTAAAGTGAAAATAGTTTGCCACAAGGTCAAGAAAACTTAAGAAATAAATTCACAAATTAAAAACAATCCAAGTATTATATTTATTTAAATTATTTGCAAGACCAAATTTTTTTCTAAATTTGTACTAAATTTTTCTCCAAATTCTCAAAAGAAGATTTATGTATAAAATGACATAAGAAGACTTACTGTTTATACAAACAAAAAATTGAAAACAAAAATCACAAACTAATAAGTCTGTTTTTCAAGCTTCCATACTAAGTTCTTAGAGAGTTTTTTTTTTTTTTTTTTTTTTTTTTTTAAATTCTAAACATTCTAAAATAAATCTAAAAAAACAAAAAAATGTACAAAAAGATTTAAAACTTAAAATCTATAATACCAACGTAGTTTTTAAGCAATGAATCTGCAATACAATAAACATATATATATATATATATATATATATATATACACATATTCCGCTATAAAAATAATAAAAAAAAAAAAAAAAAAAAAAAAAACTAAAAACACCTAAAAACATATTTTAATATTTTAATATTATATGGTGTACAAAACCTTAAAACAATTATTAATATCTAAAACTTAGATTTAACAACCACTTACAATTTATTATTTGTGAAGTCGATTTTTTGAAATTTCTCATTATTTGATTTTAAGATTTCATATAAACTTCGAACAGTATTTGACAATTAGTATATAGACTAAGGTTATAACCTCAAAACTTATTGCAGTTATGGGTTTTGGCCATTAACTTATTTAAATAAAATTATAAATAAATATAATAATTAAAAATAATTCGCATGTCTATCATGTAATTAAATTTAGTATTAAATATTTTTACCAATTAATCCAAAGTATAACGAAAATGTTTTTATACTAAAAAAAATAATGAGAAGAATAATAATTTCTATTGCAAATTATTTTGTAAAAACATTTAGGACCATTCTTGTACACCAATCTATTCCCTAAGATATTTTAGTAGTAGGTTACTCACTTATACAAATTATTTTATAGTAAGAAAAGTAAAAATTTAAAAAAAAAAAATCATTAGATTGATTGTTTTGTGGTAAAGCTACTGAATGGATGGTTGAAATGAAAGAAGGAACAAAAAAAGAAGATGAATAATGTATGAAGAATGTGAATATGAAGAACATATAAAATAAGTTTTTAAAAAAACTTGGACCTTTAAAACTTAGTTTTAAGTTAAATAACTAAGAATTGGTTTTTAATTTGTTTTTAAATTAAATAACTAAGAATTATATTTGGATACATAATTTCTTAATTTTAAGATTTTTATGATCTATATATATTAAATTTTAATACAAGAAAAACTAATTTTAGTACTTTTCTGAATTTAATCTCAATCAGTTTTTTAATGAATTTTTTTATTATTAAAACTAAAATCGCAACTTCTTCAAATATATAAGATTGGAACCTTAGATAATAAAATCTTCTAGAGAAAATCTCACAAAAAATATCAATAGATTTATAAAACTTAGTTAATCACATATTGATTTGTAGGAGTAGATTTTAGTTAAAGAAGCATTATATAAAAATAATATGTATATATATATATATATATATATATATATTTAATAAATTGGATCAATTTATGTAAATATATTTTATTTTTATATATGTTAATTTTATATGAATTAAGAGGTCTTTACACTTAGAAGATAAAGATGAGAAGCCGCAACTATTAAATTCTTTGATTGGTTGAAATCTATAGGCTTTTCAATTTTAGCCAATCAATAAATCGAATAAAAAGTTCAACCTCTCACCTTGATCCTTTAAGTATAGTTGACTACATATATTTTTAAAGATATGTAAGAAATATGTCTAGGAAAAATAATTTTACAACCTACAACCTTAATAATATCCTCTTTACAAGAATATAATAGTTATAAATCTTTTGTAGTTGTGGTATTAAAGCCATACAATGTAATATAGATATTTCTTTTTTCTTCTTTAAAAAAATCTAATAAATAATGCTTAAAATACTTGATGACTTAACTTTGTTAAATATATATATATATATATATATTTACTAACTTTGATAGTATTTAAGTTTGTTTAATACCAAATTATTATAGCAAGAAGGATACTTGAAATAAATTATATTTATAATATAAAATTAGTAATATAACATCTATTTAATATATATCTAAATTTATAAATTTAAAATTAGTTATCTAATTATTTAATAAAATTTTATATATTTTGGTAATACATGTCTTGATTTAAATTTTAAGAGTTTTTTTTTTTTTTTTTTTTTTTTTCTAACAAAACTTTGTTTGTTTCTTGTTTCTTTCTTTCTTTTTTTGTAGTTTTCATAATAATTGTAGTTATTGCATGATATTTATTAAATGAGATTTGTCATGGATTTGATTTTATTGTCAATGATTATATTATTGCATTGGAAGGGGACTGTGAATGGTATAATTCGGTCAATTTTTTCTAATTGGTGAGATTCGTAGCATGCCAATCAAACGTAATGTATCTACTTAGAGAACAGTGTTATCTTTCTAGATTGTCAAAATTTCAATTTTGTTGTAGCAAAGTAATATATTCATGGTCACAGAATAGTATTTGGTTTGTTGAATGATCTTTACTATTATCAACCTTCAATTTTGTATATTATAATATTACCAAATTAACCATATATGATATTTTTAATCTATATTGTTATATCTTTAAGCATGTTAAGGGAACAAACCACTAAACCATCTAAGTTTGTAGGATATTAAAAAAAATGTTTTGACTTAATTTACTCGTATTAATGATATTGGTTCCTAATCTATTATTGAGTAAGATTTCATTAATATTCTTGTCACTTACCTAGATTTTAGTATTAGATACATACTATTGTATATTTATTGTAGGAGGCACCTTTAGTAAGGTAGTTTAATTTGAATGCTGGTTTTCTATTCTTAAAATAAAGTTATATTAAAAAAAAATATTAATTATTGCCCATAATTGAAGAATTCTTTGTTTGGTGATATTTTCTAATATTTAATAATAAGGTATTGAGTTCAGTTCCTGGTACGAAGAATGAATTTCAGACACATTTTCATTGAATTATGTTTTGCTGAATTAAAGTGATGAATTGTTTGTTGCCTCATGAGATTTACATTATTGAAGTTTGAAGTTTGTACAACTTCCACCCATGACATGCTGAGTAAAAGATGCAAATGGATGTTGTTCAGTAAGGATCAAATTGAATACTGTTTCAATCTCATCTCTTACATTCCTAAAGCAACCATTAAAATACTTTACAAGATCTTATTTTAGATTGTAATTTTGCGGTAAATTGAGATTCAACCATAAGGTATCATCAAACCTTGCCTACACGGCAACCAACCCTGATTGGATCAAGTATGCATATGAGAAAGGCAAAGGGTTTGGACATAACCACAAACCCACCACTGGATGGAAACGAACAAGTTCAAGCAAACACAACACACCCACACAGCATGCACAAGGAATGGTATGTCCTCCCTCTAATTGTTACTTGTATGAATTGCTTTTGCCTATACATTTTATCCCAATACATTTTACATTATAACTGGTGCCAGTAAAATGTACTGGCTGAGAAATCAAAACTTATGTGTACAATTCAGAAGCTATCATGTGAAACATTTCATGCAAAATCTGAAATCTAAGGGAAATTATTATAAATAGTAAACATATTGTTCCTGAGACTACAAATCTTAATACTGTGTTCAAGCTTTAAACGTAATTTTAAGGCATGATAGATTGGGACCTTTGCTTGCTATAACCCGCTTAGGCAACCATTATGAGAGCACACATTAATTGAGCCTCTAACTAGTAGGACACAGTGCAATGATTGGAGTCATTCAACATAGTAGACCCCGAACGCCTTCGAGAAAATAGAGCACATGCAGGGTAGCGGATAACTCATAGGAACGTCCTTGGGAAATCTTGCAAAGTTATTAGTTCTGGAATAGAGACCAGCGCAACAAAAGAGTCTCTGATTCAGCAAATAATTCGTCATGTCGAACAAACATAACACTATCGCAACTTGACTAGATGATATTCCCAGCACATTGAAACAGAGATAACCTCTGATAGATGGGATACCATCATGACAAAAAACTTGGCTACACTGACTGAAGCGGTGCGGAGTAGCTCCTCTCTTAAATCAGATGGAAGGCTTACAAGTCGGCGTATGTTACAGCAACTAATACTTCCTGAGAGTCAACATTGGGAAATTAATTAGTATTTACAGAAGTTGATCAGACAAGTAGACAAGACTGAGACGCACAAAGCGAGAAAGGAAAAAAGAATGGAGTATTTTACATTAGATAATCTAGTTCTTAACGACCGTGTTATCAAGAACAGCTTCGTCAGGCACTTCCACTTTCTCTCCCTTGGCTGCTTCAACAACCACTTTACCCTACAACGAACAAAAATCAAGAGAGTAAGATAGCTGTGTAAGAGGCATGGCACAGAATTCGAGGCACTACGATCCAGCAGAATTATTAAGGAAACGAGTGGTCATCGACAGAGCAACAACTTACCTTGAGGACAATGTCTTTGCCGAACCATACGTTTCCGCTGACCTTCAAGCTGTCCAATTCAAGGATGCTGGGAATTGACTTAAACCGCTTCAAGAAGTCACCCACCTAAACACATATGGAAAGAGTAAGAGGAAATTCTCTAACTTTCTGAATCCTCTTTAATCAAGGTAACTTTGATATAATTTGCAGAGTGCCGGTTACTAGTAATGGAAAAAGCTGCAAACTGTGGTGATCTGAAGCACGCACCTTTTTGAATTCGCTACTGAGATCAATGGAGGGGTTTTCAGGATTGGTTCTGGCAGGGTTACGTACAACTGCACCATCTTGAACTGTATAGAGGTCCGACTGCAACAAGTTTGCAAGTCAGCAAGAATTACTAGCAGTCTCAAACAGTACAACAAGGAATGCCAAAACTAAATCCATGTGATTGAGGTCAGAAGAGGAGACAGATGTGGTTCGCAAACTATACGGATAGCCAATGTTTCATGAAATTGTACACTTCGTAGCTTTACAAGAGAAGTTACCTGAACCAACAGCAAATCTGAGGTAGCTTTGACGGGAAGGAAACGAGATCTCGGAACGTTCACTCCAATAGCCCTATCAAAGAACTGAAAGGACTCTCCGTCAGTAGTTGTCATCTAGTCAGAACCTAACAGTTGCTGACTGCAATGTCTGCATATGAAAGAGAGATACGCATTCATGAACAGGCCTTTGTTGTTGGACATTAATAAGAAATACTCACGCGAATGGCAGCTCCAGCAGCAGTTTCCAGTTGCAGGACCTTCACACCGTCCACTTCCTATTGTTTGACAATGAGAGCGATTCAGAACATATATAAAGTATATAATGTAGGTTAGATATGCTGAATCACATGACTTCACGAACTATGAAGACAAATCAAGTCCGGGTCTACGCTGCACAATAGCAGTTGAGATCACCTTTGGGTTTGGAATAATCTCCATTTGCAATGCATCAGCTTCGACAAGCCTTTTGATGGCCTTAAGATTAACCCACCTGCACAAACAATACATGTACGATATTCAGATTCATAATAATTGCAAGAATGAAACCTCTGCTGACAACTCCCAAGGATAAATGTCATGAGGGCACAAATGCTTACATATTGTTGGTGTTAAAGATCTTGAATTTGTCAATAGACTTGAACTCGTTGACCTGTAAGTATTAACTTGGTTAGCATTCCTTTAAAATCAGCGTCATTGATGGCATGTTTAAGTGAATGAACACGAGATTTGAAACTTACATGCTCGTCAGAAACCTGAGCAATTTCCAGAAGCTGCAACCATTTCCATAATGTGAATTTGTCAGAGGCCAACTATGGACAGCTGCAACTTGTTTCCGAGCAATGCGTAAGCACAACCCACGACGAAGGTGCGAACTGAAATATGTGAAATAGTGTTCATCACATTACTGATTCCATTGAATACGCAGCCACAAAAACTACAACTACAAAAGCCTACCTGCACCCTGCCTTCATAAGAGATCAAGGTTCCTCCCTTCACATCAGCAAGGGTCTTCGGTGTAACCTCCATGCAATACTCGTTCTGGTTTTCAACCAGATGATTCAAAATTTCTGAACATTGGTCAAGGAGGCATACACATGTTCAAAATATAACTTATCACAGCTTTGAAATGAAATCCAAGAAATCAAACATGTGGATACTGAGATCAACAATCGCTCCCAAATTGTCGGAATTGGCAATGAACACGTACTCCTTCCCCTGGACACATTAAGGATCATGAGTGAGAGATGCACTATTCCTGATTTTCAATCTCCAAACCATTCATGGTAACAATCCCTTTCAAATAGAGGATAACAGAAGTACCTGGGCAAGAAGCTCATCGAGCTTTCCGCTGTTATCAAGTGAGGGGAACACGTCACCATGGCCGGGTGGGTACCTGTAATATAAGTTATGTTAAATTGTGAATAGCATAGTCAGAAAATGTACTAAAAGGATTTGGAATATTAAAAATATTATACGAATGCGTAAAGATCGCACTGTACCAGCCAGCGTTGTCGGTCTTGCCCTTAGCAGGCCATGGAATCATTTCCTCTGCAACAACGCGAGGGTATTGACTCTGTCATCAATGAACAGCAGCTTCTATCAGTTGTATCTAAAAGACCATCGAAAACAGACCAAAATATGCAAAGATGAGAAAGGAATGCAACCAAAACCTGGTTAAAAGTGATGACTTCCAGCTTTGAGTCTTTGTATCTCTCCACGATCTGAAAAACCAGTCAACAAATCATGAGTAAACAAACATAAGATAGAAACAAAAAACAATAATCTGCAATAAAAATTGATGCGCGATTTCTAATCCAGAAAACGTGCGCTCCATAGTATTGGATCTAATCGAACATCAAGGTTTAAAACCACGCCCGTTCAAGAGGATGACGATAGTAACTTGAGTCCGATCACAAACCTTCAGGGTATCATCGTGTGTGTTGAACGAGTTCATCAAAACAAGAGGTACATTGGAGTCATAAGTCTGGTTGAGGTTCTGTCAACACACAATCAAGTGTAAGTGTAGCCTGTAACAATCCAAAATAACAAAAACGCTGCATCTGCACATTCAAGTGTAACTGAAACCAATGCCAAGCCAAGCAACTCTGTAACTGAAGGTTTTGAAGTGTGTTGCAGTAAATTACAGACAACCATCCGAGTGACTCGTATCGAAAAAGATGCGTACCTCAATTTGTTTCACGATCAAATCCAAAAAAGTCAAGCCGTTGCGGACCTCAATGACTGACCTGAATTGGAAGAAAAAAGTATTTCACTTTAGCCTCACTTCAAAACAAGTGTTATGCTCAAAACCGCAATAAATCCGTACAGAAGATATTCATTTCCTATTCAAAACAGCACTAAAATTGTAACTAAGAGATAACAAAGAAGCAGAACAGCTTCGTGTAAATCCAAGTTCATTAAATCTAACGCGCTAAACTTACTTTGGACCAGTGCAGCCCATTGTGGTTCCGAGACCACCATTTAGCTTGAGAACAGCAAGCTTGTTGAGAAGATTCTTGATCTTGACTGGATCTGGTTATGAACAGAATTATTTTTAAATCAATGAACAGCGAATCGAGCAAAGTGAATCACGTTCCAACCAAAATCTCAATAGAACGCTGCATTCCCTCCCATAAAAATCTAAAGTAGGTTTTTTTCCGAAACACATAACGAGAGTTCAAATGAATACAGCAAGATGATTTAATCGACAAAATGAAACTAGTGATAAGCACTTAATAGGAACTGAGTGGTACCATCAGAGAACTCAGACAATTTGTCGTAGGGAACAACGACTTCATCAGTTGGGGGCTTGATCTTCTCCCACTGAATGGCTTCACCCTTTCCACTGTGAATCCAACAGTTAGACAGAGAATTAAATCATAAACAAGCAGGCCGTATTCAAGTTTCAGAGCCTGTAACAATCGATCCTAAACGGAAGGGATTGTCGAAAACACTAAAAGTAATCGTTCGAACGGGTGCAGTTGCTCGCACTATGAGAACAGGCTAATTAAATCAAATAAATGGAATTGCATAAAGTTGCTTAAAGACTTGCATCTGAAGTACAGCACATGGCTGAAGTAAAAAAAAATTCACTACATCAAAAAACTTTCCTTGCAAATCAAGTGTGGATCGTGTTCAACTTCATAACAAAAGAATATATGCGTAAAATGGGAAAAGGTGCGGTATCACCAACCCCAAGTAGCGTCCAATCAGCTTGAGAAAACCTTGCTTCTCATTGTCGCTGCATGCACCACATTAACGGTTAGTACATGTTATGACCACTGTCTTGATTTAACCTCTCTTGCGATAATTCGTAGCATCAGCTTTTCAAATCGAACACCTTCAACACGAGGCTAACCATTTCTCTGGTGATTCGAAAGCAAATTAACAGCTGACTACTTCGGTCTGAAAGTAAAATCTGACATAAAACGGACAATACAATAACGACAAAGCTTCCCGTGGCTCATGCCAGCAGAGCTGCTCAAAACAGGAATCGGCATAAGCTTCAAAGTACACCAGCTTTACCACAACACCTTAAAAATGCTGCACGCTCTAGTCAACAGCCACAGAATGAAGTGCCAGCGACATGCACCCCAAATACGAGATCGAAAACCATTTAAAGTTGTTTAAATATTTCAATTCGGCGTTAAATACACAAGTCACAAAGCCTGAGGATCTGTGACGTAGGAGCAAACAGATCTATAAAAAAAAATTAAGAGTCAGGGCTGCACTGCTATTAACCTGTCCCTCTGTTGCAGATCCACATTCACCAACACTAAATTACAAAATTAAAACCCACTCAAACCTATCACACCAGCAGGCAGTATACCGGAAAAAAATCTACAAACTTGAGATTGATCACACGGCATATCACATTACAAGCAGAGAGGAGAAAGAGAGAAGTAAACCTGATCTGGTCGAGTGTGGCCAACTCGAGGCGAATACGGGTGAGCTGGTCGACCTCCGTAGAGGCAGGGGATTCAACGGCTGCGGTAGCCATGGCGTGAACGCTAGAGAATTGCACTGCGGAGGATCGAAACAGGAGGTGGTGGTGGAAAGAGGGGCAAACCAGTGTGGGGAAAGCCTGAAAGCAGAGAGAAGAGGCCACAGCTCGGCTGGGCAGAGTCCCAGGCTATTTGGCTCTGCAGTGAAGCCCCCTACCCGCCTCCCTACCTGTGTCCATTCCTCCCCTTCCTCACCTGCGCCGCTACCCGGCACCGCGCGCTCCCGGATATTGCACTGGCCTGTCATGATTATCATACGGGTATCACACAGTGGTGTTGTTACCCTGACACGCGGCGCGCACACGTAACGTTTTTTTGGGCGGCAACTCAGAAAAAGCACCCACGTGGAGCATGACTGGACAAAGAGCACCACATGCGGATGGATGGTGCTTGGATGGGCGGAATGGATGCGCAATGTTTGGGCTTTGAATTTCTGGGTGCCGCATCAGCGCCCTTTGTTGTGTGCGTGGGCATATGCTGGATTCGGCTTGACCTTGAGGGTGTGTGTGTGTGTGTGTTGATTTCCACGTCCTTTCGAATGGATGGATGGATGGATGGGTGGATAGACACTTGCTTCTGTTTGCACGAATGAGAATTCTTCTTTTGTTTGGTGGGCAGGCATGGCCCCATCATTGGGGTAGTGGATCAGTTCCAAGCCCAGAATTATTATTTCCAATAAGGTACCTGAGTGTAGGATTGTGTTATCAACCAACTGACAGCTTCAATTTGTAACACACAAGGGCAAGCCAACTTGAAACCTACCAGAAAAATTACAAGTAATGATCAAACAACCAATTAGCAGAATGAATGTGTAAAGAGGGCAAGAAGAGTGGACTCCAGAGCAGTGGTAGAAGGAGAGTGAGGTTGGGGGGTGTGGGTTTGTGGTATGTGGATGAGGGCAGGGGGGCCATGAGGGAGGGAGGGATGGAGGGGAGGAGGGAATGCCAAGTGGCACACAGCAAGGACAGTTGATGAATGAGCTGATGAGGATGGTGGTAGGTGATAATGAGGGTTCCATGCACCACACAAGTTGCCTGCAAGGCTCCTCCCCACACCCACCCATACCCCCCCCAAATCCCCTGTGTCCCTCCAGTCCACTCACCTCTGCTCCCTGAAAACATGTATCAAAGCAAAAGGCAGACACACCAAAAGAAAGAAAGAAAGAGAGAGATATATACAAGAAGAATAAGAAGAAGCAGGGTAATCACAAGAGTGATGATTTCAAATCCCTTTCTCCCTTACCATCATCCCTCTTCCATGAGTTCAAACACCATGCACTTGATTACAATTCAAGACACAAGATATCAGTAAACCCCCCCCCCCCACCATATATATATATATATATATATATACATATCTGTATACATGATAAATAAATGCATAAACAAGTTTAAAAAAACAAAAACAAACAAAGTTTGGAGATGGCTTGGCATTACATCCAAATGTTGAGAGTTGCATCACATGTACATATTCTTAGAGATATCCAAACCATGTGTTTAGTTTGGCCGGATTGGAATGTGGAACAATTTGTCACCCACATGAGGTAAAGACATTGCTGATACAGTATTTGTTAGAAATAATTCAACATGACAATATGGGACACTGATGATGATGAATTCTACTAGTAAATTAATCATCCAAGTATACATTTTAATTTTCAACTAATATTCATGTCTTTGACAACCAGATTGAATTTCCATTTTTGACATGAGATTCAATTAGAACATTGAAAATTTAAAATTAAACAAGAATAATAATAATTATAAAAGCCAATAAAACAAATCACTGCAAGTAAAAAATTCAGATTAAAGCACCCAAACTAGCACATTGGTTTATCAAAATTATAAATATATATGTATATATATATATATATATATATACACACACACATAAATACAAATAAATAAATAAATGGTACCAATGAAATACAAAGATTGATCCCAATTTGTATTAAAGTTCCAACTTTGATAAAACTATACTACTAGGCTTCTATGTATTAAACTATTCTATTGAATATGCATTACATCCATCTTTTGTTATTTATTAGCAGTTTTTTTTTTTTTTTTTTTTTTTTTTTTTTCCAAACATGCATTTAAAAAATTAAAAGAACCCTTTTATTTATTGTTTTAAAATCTATAATCAGTTAAGGACTTTATATATATATATATATATATATATATCAAAAAGCCTAAGATGAATTATATTACATATGTTATATTTAATAAAATATTTTATTTTAACTATATATCTATATCAATATATTTTAAATTTTTAATATATATATATATATATATATATATATATATATAAAATACTTACTTGATAGAAGAATTTTTCTTTAAATCTAAAAAATTAGAAATATTCTACAAGTATTTTTAATATATAATCTTTAAAAAAATACCATCATTTTGTGTAAGTTATGCATTTGAACTTTGTAATTATTTTTATCTTAACTACACATATTAATTCTTTCTATTCATTTTTATATATTTATATATAATCAATGACTTGATTGTATAACTTAAATAAAATAATAATAAATCATCCAATTTGAAGTAAATAGATGATATTATACACAAAATAGAAGGTTTTAAGATAATTTTTAAAGAAGCTTCTAAAATATTCTTGAGGCTTTTAAAATTTAAAAGAAAGTTGCAAATATATTTAGAAGATATAGAAAAATTCTAAAAGTTGCTTAAGACTAGAGTTTGTAGCACATTTGTTTTAACCTTTAAAACTATGTATTACATTTTCTAGCATTTTTTGGATAACAAAAAGACATATAATATTATAAATCAATAATAAAAATCATAAGACTTAAATTATATTGTTGTAGATAATTTTATTTTTTAAAACTAATATTTGATTAGTTTAGATTTTTTATATTAAAGTTTTATATACATTATTAATTTAAGATTTAAAAAAGAGTTAAAAAATAATTATTTGTTGGTTTATTTAAAAATTTATACATATACATATGTACATATATATAGCATAAAGTTGTATGTAAAGTTTATTTTTCAACAAAACTATTTACTTTAAACTTGTGCAAAAATTAATAGTAGAAAATCTAAAAAAAATTGGTCTTGTAAAAATTCATGTTCTAATAATATGTTATGCTCATAATTCTATATATTAAAAATAGATATTAAAATTAAATTTTGAAAAAAAAACTTTGATATGTGATAAGTAATTAAAAACCAATTGAAATACAAAAAATCTAAATTTATTGAATAAATTAATATGCTATATACATAAAATTTATCTATTTTATGTTTTAATTAATCAAAAAACATTTTATGTTTTATTAATCAAAAACATTTAATTAGGAGTTAAGTTTATCTGATATACATCCAATTTTAATTTTCTCTTAAATGACTGAAGATATATTTAGAATTAAAAAATAATCAAATAATATTAGATAATAAATTTTGATAGTAAAGTTTTATTTTTTTTTATTATTATCTCATTTAATAAGTAAAATAGTAAACTATCCTATAAAAAATGTATAAAAAAATATTCAAATTAAAAGAGAGAAAATAAATCTGAATTATTTTTTATTTTTAATTGTTATACAAATTCTTTGAATGTAAAATTGTTTAAGATTAAAAAAAATTGTTCAAAGGATATCTTAAACAGATTTCAAGAAAATATTTAAAAATAATCACTATATTGAAACAAGGTTTTAGAATACTTAAATCTAACTTGGATTGGTTTCTGGTTTTTCCGAATTGTTTTCTAGAAAAATAATTTTTCAAACAATTTTTTAAGAAAAAAAGTAGAAAAAAATCTGGTATATAAAAGCACTAAATTATCTCAGAAACAAATGTGGAAGCAATGAAAAGATCTCCATCTTCATGCTTTAACACAAGAAACAAAGCCAAAATCTGAATTAATACTGGGATTGATTTCAATTAAGGATCTTGCTAATAAAAGAAGAAGAAGAAGAAAAAGGAAAGACCCAATCACAAGCTTTTGACTCTGCTATTTCGGCATCCAATTTTGGGCAACTGAAAATTACTCGGAACAATTAATTGTGTTCAACTTCGACTCTAACCTTTGTAGTACACAAAATTTTAATTTGTAGTACACAAATCTAGTTTCAGTGCACACGTGTGCCATTTCCAAATGTCTTTTATTAGACTTAATAAAAATTCGAGTGCTGTGATGCAACTGCTGAAGAGAGTTCAGAAAATTGTACAAGAGGGGAAAGAAGTTGGCACTGAAACTCTTCTCCGAGCAACATCCACAAGGTTTCTGTGAGGTTCATGGTATTGTTGCATCCTTCGAAATGGGATGGATATTGCAAGAAATGCGAGGAGTTACACTACGCCAGGGAACAGGAAGATGAATGAGGGGGTATCAGCCGAGATTGCATGATTTCACTATCAACCAGCACCGTGATGCTTTGACCCACTTTTCATAGATTTCACCTCCGTTTTAACTTCATATGGAAGTGAAACTTTTAGGGTTATTGATTTGTATTTTAGATTGGCGATAGAATCAGTTTAGAATTGGCAAGTTGGGCATGTAGCAAGGCTTGGTTGAACAGATTTGCAGGCTCTCTCTGTTCACGGTGGGTAGTTAAACGCAAGGAAGAGATATAAATGTTCTGATCGTCAGCATCCGTGGCAGCGCGCATATCGCCGCATTGCCGAGCGAGATCGCCACCGTGGGAAGAGCCTGTGCCGGCCACGGATGTGGTGGAGGGAGGTGGTTGTAAGCCCGGGGGCCTGCATCCCTGGATGTAGTCGAAGGGAAAAGGGCGCGGTGAATGACCCGGTTGAATAGCGACACATGCTCGTGGTTGTGCCAAAGGCTCCATGTACTGACATCTTTGAAAGCGTCTCCCGGAAGGATTACGGACCTGTCGCTGCCACTTCTTTCTCTGTCAAGATTGGTGGAATCCCACAGTGGTAGCGTTTTCAATCGAGTGGCATGAGCGCGGGACGGAGCTACATTCACGTGAGCATGCGCTAGTTTGAGGAGGTGCTCTGTGTATGCGTGGATCTGATTTCATTGCTCTGATTCTAATTGTTGGAAACGGTTAGGAACGACGGTGAGTTCGGAATTTGCATTGTCGTGGATGATCAGGGTATGTGGTTATGGTTTCGGATCTTGTCGATGAAACTGCAGTTTAATAAGCAAGGGGCTTGATACTTGTGTTGCTGAGAGACTGTTGGTTAGTGCAGTCACTGCTGATGGTTGTAATTGGGCCTAATTCGGTTTGGTGAATGTGATTGCTCCGAATCGATGGGACATCTGCTACTTTGTTGCGGAATCCTTGCATCTTTTGTGGGCTTTTATCATATTGTGTGGTGTTGATTTTATGGCCGGTTGAGATCGTGTTAGACTGCAACCTACAGATCGAATCGGTTTAACATTATTCTTGTGCTCTGGTTTCCCTGTCACACCTCTCAAGTCTTAGGTCTATGGGATGCTAACTGTTGAAACCGTGCGACTTACTACTATTACCCTGGTTTCGTAGTGTCTTGTCAGGTGGCGTTGATTTCGAGGCACGTTGGGGGTGAAAAGGAGGAGTGTGTTGAAGCGGATCGTTTTTGACTTCCATTAGGGTGAAGGTGCCTGGGTTTCGCAAATACGTCGAAGCAGGTTCTTGGCTGTGTAGCCGGGGCCCCGTTTAGTTCGCTTGCAATACTAACATGAGCAATGTGGTCGCTGTTCCATCTACTCCTGCAAATGGTGGGGTTTCGAATGCAAGTGGCATCGGTGAGTTGCGCATTTTTGTGTTCGTTAAAAATCTCTTTCTGAATTGTCCTGTGGAAGCGACTAGGGCATTAGAAAACGTTTCAAGTAATAATCTCAATAAAAGAACCCACAGACAGTATGCGCAAAGATTGTGACATTTCAAAATCTGAAGTTCTTGTATGTAGCATATTTTGAAAGTTATTATTGTAAAATCCATGTTTTTATGTCAATCGATATGGTTTTCTTTTAACTGCATTACACAAGTAGTATATGGTGCCGAAGCGTGAACATTCCTCTCGATTGATTGTATAGAATTTGTTGTGTACAGGCTTAGAAGCTGGGACCAACAATAAAAGAAGCGAAAGGAAAGCTGGGAAAGGTACTGAAGCTTAAGATCCAGCTTACCTGTATTGTATTTACGTTGATCCCTTAATTTCTCACGGACGTATGGCAATCTAGATATGAGCTACTGTTGGTTCCCTTGAAGAGATGGTGTTCATTTTAAAATAAACATTCGCCTGAAATTGTTAATGAACTGTATGATTCCGGCGAGTAAATCTTGTAACTTCGTTATGAGTAGCTTGGTTTTGCATCAGTCGGAATATATGCCTTTTACTGAAAGGACTTAAATATCGTCTTAGAAGTCGTGAAGGTTTTTGCTGTTGTGGCAACTTTCTGATCACATGTATTAATTTCGATCTTTTGTCGTTAAACTGGCAGGTAGAAGAAGAAGGCAGGCAGCCGAACAGCGGAGGATTGAGCAGCAAAGGTGGGGTCAGTACGTGGAAGACGAAGATGAGGATTTCGGCGTGGTGGTTCCCAGCCCTCTTAATTTGCGTCGTCGTGCAAGGCGATCCTTGCGTCGGAATTCAGCTCGAGATGATCTGGAAGAGTACTTGAATGGCCTGGCAAACGATGACCACATTACAGGAGTGGATGGCGATCTAGATCTTGACCTGGCTTTGGGTAATCCTCGTGGCATTCTTCCAGTAATGGAAGTCTATAGAATGTCTTGCATCAGGATTTTGGCTCTTGTCTGATGCTTTGACTTTGTGCCTATTCCAGAAGGTAGGTTTTGGGGCTATGACCATGCTGTGCTGATGCAATTGAAGGCACAGATCTGCAGGGCTTAGATTTTGGTTTTGTCAGAATTTGTTAATTCATGCTGATTCTTTCATGTCGGTCAAACAAGATTTTTTTAGTCGCTGTTGTGGTTTCCGGAATTGTGGTTGCGATAAGATTGTAATTTGACCCTCGTTACTGTTGGCATTGGTGTTCGTTGCAACAGCATTGTCCTTTTCACTTGCGGATCAGAGCTCGACTACCCATGTTGCCCAGTTTGGAAGATCACACCCATCAAGCATCGCTGACATGTCATATGAGGTTTGTGTATAATCTTGAATTTTAGCACGGTCTGATCAGTAATCTGTCCAAGTGCTTTGAGTCCAGCTTAAGAAATAGTTGTTCGCCACGAAATAATCTGTTGCGACTGAACAAGAGATTGTTGATGATAAGCAGAGTCTGGTTCAGCTTGAGAGTGTGCGCTGTGTAGCATCAGCCACACTAGTTGCTGCTTTGCCCGTGTGCTGCTTCAAAAAGGAACAAGCAGCAGCTTCTGTTGAGGCATCGGAAGTATGCGTAATTTGTCAGGGAGAATATGAGCATGGCGACTTGCAGGTTAATCTACCATGCCATCATGGTTTTCATCAGGCCTGTGGAGCTGAGTGGTTACTTTCGTACTCCAAGCTCTGCCCTGTTTGCAAGTATGATGTTACCGAAGTGGCAACAACCGAGGCTACATCATCCATGTAGTTACCTTTTAGGTGTAGCTGTATTTCCTGTTTATACATTTTTTTCGTCCTTGTAGATTTTGTGTGAAGTCACGGTGGAGTTCAGTGTCCTTCCAGTCACTTCAGCTCATTGCTCATCATCCAACCACCTTCAGCTCTGTAGCTTAAGTAAAAGGCGACGGTGGTGTAGAGGCAATTGAATCTTTGTTTTTATTATGGTGCTGTATCGTGCCACGACTTGTAAAATCACATCTCTTATATGTTGTACAGGGTTGACTCGAAAATTGGTACAAAAACTGTCCCTAAAGTTTGAATCCGCTGCACTGTTGACATGGGACACTAGTGTATGGAAATCGTGCGTGACCGTGAGCAGTGAAAATGGACACTTGGATTTTCGAACTGTAAAGGGAGTCAAGTCCAATCACAAGAGGTCTTACTTCACAAACCCGTACTATATTGGCATCCTGGAGATCGTGGTATGCAACAGAGAGGTTAGGAAACGATGACAGGATACCTCCATCATTCTGAAGAATGGCCCCGGGCTTGTGATGAAAATTGGACCGTCATGGTATGCGCATGACTGTTTCCACTACTACGGTGTACAAGCCATCGAAAATGAATTCGAGTGAAGACGTGTGCTGTCTTAGTGGTGCTCGAGAGTAACTTAAAACTGCGCACACATAAGCATGAAGCGGACGGCTAGGTGGAGGGATAAGTAGCCAAACACACAAGCAGATGGTGCGAATCATCTATGTGTAGTTATTGCACAGTAAAGGCTGTGTCTGTGATTTAATATTCTGTGTGTCAAGTTCGACTTCTCTTTGCGACTTTATGAGAATGTAAAAGAAGTAAAATTGCGAAGGAGGAAGGGTCGTTACACCGAAGCAGATGCAGCAGTTTTAATTTGTACCATGACCAAGTCGATGTGTTCGTGACCCATTTCCCTACCTCATTAATTCTTATCATTACAGATGCTACCTAATCCAGCATATACAAGGGTGAGATTCATATCTAGCCAACTCCTCGTAGCTACAAAGTGCTTATTAGATATATATATTTTTTCTTTGGTATCCCCAGATTTTGACGAAATCGACTCTTCTGGTTGTTCTTCGGTGTGTGTAGTAATCAGTGAGGGGCAGGTTTACTTGGAGCATGGATCACTTTGTGGAATTCATCGAAAGTAAACGACTCAATGTTTGCTGAATCTGACGCTTCCTTATGCTCATATGCACACAATTATAAACAGAAAGCAAGACAAATGCTCTAGTCGGAATCGTACAAAAACCTTCAGGAAACAACAATATTGTTGACAGAAAAAAACAAATGTGTAAATGGTAAATAATGTGTAGAAATTTGGCAGTTGAGTTTCAGTCTCCATATCTTTACACGCATTGGCATTTGGAACTGAGACTCCTGCTGAGGATGCTGTGGAGGAATCCCTTGTCGCTTCCCCAAATTTGGACCAGGTCCCATTCAGCAGGTTTCAGTATCAGTTACTTTTCTGGTTGTTGGTTTGAGGACTATTGTTGAGCATTTCTAGATGGGCATGCACAAATTTGATTTCTGTCAGTGAGGCTAGTGAAAATAATTGGTAACTTTATTGACAAACTTTTCACAACCAAAAATTCATTGTTTGTGAATATTTAAGGTAGGTCCTTAAATTTAGAAATTTAGTACACATTTTTTGAGAAATGGAATGTTGATATTAATTTAAATGTACTTGAGTTTGTTGTTAATTTTGTAGTTTGTGGTTCTTTGTGAATGATTTGTATGATCATGTAATGTATTTGAAAAATATAAAATTACCTCTTGAAAATAATAAAACATAGTATTTCTTGTTTTGTTTAATTCTTGTGTTATTAAGCCATAGATTGGATTTTAAATTTTATCAAATTAAAACTATCTAAAGTGATGATGAGACCATTTTTTTTCTAAAATTAAAATGTAACAACTTAAGCAACAAATTATAATTAAAAAATAAATTAAATTTATATAAAAAATTAAATTTTTACTTTTGATTTTTTAAGATATAATTTTTTAAATGATAGTTTGTGTTTTAATATAAAATTTGATATTAGCAAAAACTTGAATTATTAAGTATAAAGATAGATTATATAATTTTATTATTTATTATTTATCATTTTTAATTATTATTTCTTTAAATTTTCTAAATTAAGAAGATTTTACACCACAGCATAGCCACATTCTTAAAAGATTGTATATAAAAAAATATTTTATTACTTTTGCTTAAAAATATAATTTTTATTATTATCAATCTATCTATTTAATAGAACAAAAAAACTATGATTAATATATATATATATATATAAACCAAATATAATAATTCCATAAATACTATTGTTTAAGCCTAGTTGCATTGTAACAAGAAAAAACTTTCAAACACATAACCACAGATAACTATCACATATAGAATTATTGCACAAAAATTTAAATAAATATTTCAAATTATTTGAAAATATAAACATTACAAAAGTAAGAAAAAGAGACTACTAATATAATCCAATTTTGACATTCATGTATTTTCAAAACCAAATCATTCAAAAATTGCTTCTAAAAACGTCTTTAAGATGTAAAAAAAATCTTTATTTTAATTTAAATTTCATCTTAATAAAATCTTTGAATCCTATGAAAATAATTCTAATAATAAAATGTAGCAAAAAACAAATCTAAATTGTAAGATTATCAACCAAAGACGGAAACATTGTCAAATCCAAATAGAACAACCAACGTAGTTTCAAACATAGGGCGTCATTTCATTAGTGTGCTGGAAGTTTTTGCACCAAATCTGAACCTTTTGAGGAATTTGGTTGCATTTCATCGTTTTGAATTGTGCTCAGAGCTGCGTATGCACTCAACGTGACGTAGCGTCATCACATTTCTAGGGTTAATGGACACTACGTATAAATGCACTACTAATGTGTTGTTGCTGGAGAACGGATAGTGCACAAGGCTTTCCACCAGAAACGATGTATTTGTTCCTTTCTTTTTCAAAAGCTAACTGCTCGAGCGATACTTCTTATATCTTGCAGATTCGCCCACTCCAAATCTCGATTTATCTTTGATAACTAAGCTGTGACAAAAATTTGATGTATGATTTCTTCCTGTAAACGACCTCAAAAATATGCTCTAGGTATTTGTAATATGAGAGTGTGAAGATATCGAGAATGGTGGCAACGTTTGATATACTGTGAATTTAGGAGTAGCTGTGAAATTACTGCAATGCCTGCTTGATTGGGTAAAATAGTTCGTGTAACGCACCTAACGAAGGAACTCACGCACGAGCAAGCTCTCCTCAAGTGCCCGTTGCAGCACCCGGTTGCGTATATGATCGGTGACAGTGGCATGTGTCTGAAAGCGGACTTCGCTCCATTCACAGTTCTTCAAATGCTCCAGATGCATCTCCGGTACCCAGGGTTGACTCCGCCGAATGGATCCCACTTGTTGTACTATTCGCAAGCTGCTGGTAACAAAGGATTCTATCCATGTACCTCTCGATTCCCACGACGGCTTGACCTCCCGAACAGGAATTCCATCTTCTTTACAAACTTCAATGACAAGTTGCCGGATTACGCCAGGGAGAACTCCATCGCCTAGCGATGCTGTCTGCACCTCCAGATCAGGGTTCATTGCAACCACGAAGAAATTCGTGACGGAACCCTCGAGAAGTCCGTCCCCATCGTCGGACAGGACTATTTCAGTTGCACCTACGGGCTTGGCCTTTTCCAAGGGTTCCCGGGTGCTTGCCCATAGGGAGTATTTGGCAAGGGGGAGCCTGCGCCCAGAACCTAGTACCGCTATGTGGGCAGCAGGCGGCGGTGATCTTGGCACATAGCTGGACATATGAACACTCACGTTCCAGCCGAGATTTGCACGCTCACCATCCGGACAAATTGAAAGCTCGTCGGGAGAAGCCAGAACAGTGATGTTGAGCTCCTCCCCAGATCTTCGCAGCGTCAATGCTCTATGGAGCCCGGCCTGCATAGCCAATCAGACAATATGGCAGCGAAGACCAGGCTGAAAATGTAGCAACATGTTTAACATCGAGTTGACTTGGCCAAAGCATATCAAAATCTCGAATAACGCCTGAGAAAATCCTGTCCCGCTCTCGCTAATGAATGAATTGCCTGCGTAGGATGTTTGCAACAACACAGAAGGAATCCACTGACCTGCAAGGATGGGTTGACGAGGTCATGAAGTCCGTTGAAACTTCCGAGCGGATAAGGAAATCGATCCGACATAGCCGAGGCCAGGACCTCCATGGACTGGAACAACCTCCTAACGTGTCTTCCCCACAACAACACCTGCGTCCCATCGTTACCAGTGCGAGTGGTGGTGTAGGCTCCGTGGGGGCTAGACTTCAAAAACACGGAAGCAGGCCTAGTATCGAGATGGACGCATCCCTTGCTGCATACAAGCATCCACGGCGCAGCAGGTGATTCCACCATAGCCAGCCGTGCGCCTAGGTCCAAGCTACGACGAGTGAGTGCCAATTGAACAGAGGATGAGACTACACCGGATTACTATGCACTCCATAAATAGAATGCGAGAGACAGCTCCGAGTAGAAGAGTGTGAGCCGCAAGCACGCACGATATAGACCCATCAGAGGTGAAGAATTCGTCGTCAATTCCAGAGGTCCGCACCGCACACCTAAATGAGAAACAAGCAAAGTGAGAGAGAGAGAGCGAGAGAGCGCGAAGCAATGCACGGAGAATGCAACAGTGGGGGGGGGGGCGAGAGGCAGGAAAGCAGGCCCTGGATTGCAATAAAATGCCATACAATGCATTACAATGCAATACAATGCCATTACACAATGCAATGCCCTGCATCTCGGTGCGACCTGAGAAACCCTGAGCCCTCCTCCACCCCCTCCCCTTTCTTCAATATTTGATTTGATTTTAATTAAAAATTTAATTTTTTTTTATAACAAAGGATTTTTTTGGTTGCAGTAGTATTTAACTATTCTTTTATTTACACCAAATATTCAAACAACATAAATATATACAAATAGTGCTTGTTAAAGTAATTTGAAAGTAAATGTATTAGAGCTAATTGTATTTTATAAGGTGCAAAAGCATAAGATTTGCATTTAGATATTTAGCAATAGGTGGAATTACACTTAATACAAAAATATTCCAAAGAAACACAACAATGGTTCTATTTATATTTTTGACCAAAAAAACTTTAGTTTATCATCAATTATAATTTATCATGTTTTATCATTATTATTATTTATTTATTTATTAATTTTTCTATTAGAATATAATATAAAAAATTATTTTAAAAAATCTATTATATTCTATATATAATAAAAAATATATAAATCTCTTTTTATTTTAAAAATATTACAAAGAATATTTAACAAGTTATAAATAAATTAAATATTATAAATAAATTTATCAAAAAATTATAGATATTTTATAAAGTATAAATATTGGACAAAATAAACATATAATCAATTTATGACAAGATAAATATATTGTGTCTTTCATTTAAACATCTATATATTTTTATGTTATGTTAATATTTTGCTAATCTACCTTTCTTATGCAATTAAAAAAATATTAAATTTAAAAGTAATAAAATAACAATGAATATACAAATATTTAAAGATATAATAAATTTAAGAATTCAATACACCTTTATTATAAGCCTCTATGACACAATACACACATCAACACATAATTTTGACATAAAAAATATACATAATACATTACAACAAATATACACATATACAATGCAATACAATACACACATCTCTAAATCAATACATCTTTATTATGACTATGTAATACAATGCTCCAAATGCGGCATATATCTAAATTATTATATAATTTATATCTTTATTATGAATTTATAATGCAACATACAAACTATTTGATTTTTAATCTACATCTAGTAATCATTGTAAAACAATATTATAAGCAATGGATTCAAACCTACTTGCCGCATATAAACAATGTGAGTATTAGATAGCCCCTCATTCATAATGTCTATCATCATCAAAGATAAATTCCATTTCTTTGGTGGATAACAAAGATGAGACATCATAATAATACTAATTTTCTCAAAAGATGGTTTTTGAGAGAAGACAAAAAAACCAATGAAGAGATGTTAGGAATGTACACTTCAAAAATTCACAGAACCTTCTAAAACATTCTAGAGATTTTTTAGTTAGTAGAAGTTGCTTGAGAAGCTTCTTAGTTGGTGGAAGTAGCTCGAGAAGCTTCATAGTTAGTAGAAAGAGCTCGAGAAGCTTCTAAGTTGGTAGAAGGAGCTCGAAAAGCTTTCAAGTTAGTAGAAGCTACTCAAAAAGCTTCCTAATTTGATGGAAGTTGCTCAAGAAGCTTCCTAGATATGCTTATATATTAGAGTCGAGGCTAAAAAACTCTTCAATTTCGACAACACATCTCTTAGAGTTCTAGCTCACCTTTCTTGATGTTGTTCGTATATTTATCTAAATTATTCAAGTCTTTTATTCTATATTCTTGTATCCTTGATAGTTTGTTAAAATTGACCTCATCTTAAATATTAGAGTTGGATCTTTTTTTACTAGAGAGTGGATTATTCCTCTTCTTGAAGGTATATTAGTGCTTTAGAGGTTGCAAATTATTTTCTTTTAAACTAATATTTTCTTCATTACAATATTGGAGCTTTATTCCTCTTATGAGAGAATAGATCATTCTTTTCTTTGAAGGTCTTAAGATATTTTAGAGATTGCAGATTACCTTCTTCTAAACTGATATTGTTTTCTTATAGATTCATTTTTTTTTTTTTTCTTAAAATGGCTGGAGGTCAAAAAATCAGTATAATCAAATCTTCTAAATCTAAGTTAGATGCCATTATAAGCACTCTTATTACTTTACCTATTAGAACTACGGAGATTGAAGGAATTATTACAAAACTTCATAATGACATAAGATTTGGAGTACCACAACTTAGATTGCATTCGCCTCCAACTTTTGTGCTTGAAAATGTCCTACAATCTATGCTTTTCCAAAGAAATCTATCTATTCAACAACGTAAGGAGCCTCGAGTTAGTTTTTTGGAGAAATATTACTTTAAATATTTAAACTTTGAGCATTTTTCTAAAATTCTAAGAGTTTGTCAATTAAATTTAATTAATAAATATTCTGCAACTTGATACTTATCCAGTAAAAGAATCATGAGTTGGATTGGTTAGCACCTTACTTACAGTTTCATGTTGTAACATGTTGTCGTATGGCATAATTCTTTATCTAGGAATACATTGGATACCTGGCTATGGAGAATTTACTTGAAGCTTGTTGACTAGAGTCTAATAAGTGATTTGTACTTAATATGTGGAAAAATAACACAAAGATATTATAAAAGATAATTTTTATTGATACACTTTTTTTTTTAAAGTAGATTTGTATAAAAAGGTTCAAATTGCCACAAAAATCCTTCAAAACTTTATTATTCAGCAAGGACTTATTTCTTCTTGATTTTTAGAGTCTATTAACTCTTGATCAAATAATTCAATTTTTATAAAATTTTCTTTAAAGTATAGATAATACTCTTAAGTTTCACCACAATAAAGAATCGACTATAAATTCGTTTTTGATTGTTCAATATTTTAAAAATCCTAGTAGGTACTTAAAACCCTAGCTTAGAAACACCCGAGCACTATTTTCCTTATATCTCACAAATCCAAAATCTTAATGCCACAAAATTTTTACACATAGTTTTATAACATAAACACATACACTCCTAAAAATTTGAGCCAAAAATCTATCAAATTTCTTAAGCTATAGCTCAAAATATAACCACTAGTTAAGTAAGGTCACTTATTGCCCTTAGCTTATAAGTACTAACTTCAGCTTCTAATATCTCCTTCACCTTAGCTTAGATTTTATTAAACTATACATAAAAAATATAGCTGAAAAAGTGCTCTTTCCAACTCTAGTTGCTGATCCTCTTTTGCTCTTTGTACACACGAGTTATGTTCAAAAGAGTGACAATAAATATAATTTTAATACTTTAACTTTGAGTGCCTATATCTCCTTCATAAAAAGTCGAAATCATGCAAAATTTGTATCAAAACCATATCCAAAAAACCAAACTTGCTGATCCTAGCCTTTGATATTCAACTCTCTTTGAAAAACAAACCCTAATCTCTAATAAGCCCTCAGGCAACCTCCTTGAAGTCCATTGTGTATGATTTTTGGCCAATAGGAATAGAGACTTCTATCATCCATCTCCATTTATTCACATAGATGGCCTAATTACCCCTTTTCATACTAAAAATCCCTTTCTAATCCTTTTTCTTATAAGATTCACAAAATATGTGTTCTAAACACCAAATAAAAGAAGCAAACAAGATCTTAAAGATCACCAATGTCTAACAAAGGTGACTTAAGATATATAAAAGTTACTATCATTATAAAATCAACCTCAAAATTACCATCAAAAAAAAGAAATAAGATTGTATAAACCTCATTAATAGCCCTATTAAACGAATTTCTTCTAAATTAAAAATCTAATCACATCTTATAATCAATAAAATCCATTGGTATGGCTTTCACTTAATTTTATAATAAATTATACATTAAATATATATGTACAATTTTTTCACATGATAGCCAAATCAGAACACGACAATATTTATATAGTAAAAAATATATCTAAAGATAATTTCTATTTAATATTTCATTATCTTGGTTCAATAGAAGCTTAAGATACTTAAAAAAAGGCTTATAAAAGCCTCTTAGATTATTTTCTTGTTTTAATAGCTAATAGATAAAAATTAGTTATTAAATTTTCTTTTCAGGTTGTACAAACTCTATTATTACTTTAAAAAAGCCATAAGTTAATAAAAATAGGATAAAAAAGATAAATAGTTAGTATAGTTGATACTAGGGCTAAGTTGAGGATAGGATTAATTTAAAAGTCCTTAGAATAAGTTGGATTGATATCCGGGGGTTGATCGTGTATGAGACAGGGTCAAAATCACACTTCTAGCTACAAAAATAGCCACCACAGGTAAGGGATCAATTCATTTAGAGATCTATGATTAAGATTGAATAGTTAGCTTCAAATTAGTTTCAAGGACGTCAAGCTTGTTTCTATAGGATTTGGAAGGACTTAGCAATCACTATCTAAAATCAAGGTTTATACTAGAGGTTAAGCTTTTATGCAATGAAATTAAGACTAGTACTTTTAGCTATTGTGTATAATTTAAATGATATCTATAGTTAAAAATTTGAGAATATATGAGTGATTGAGTGTACTAAGATTGAATAAAAATTTGTGACAATCTAAGGGTGCAATTAGAATTCATGTGATCTTTAGCATGAAGAGGTACCAGAAATTGATAATTTAGGATTGTTTAGGATTTATGCAATATTAAAAGATCTATTAGTCAAATCGAGGTGAAATTTGGCATAATATTAGAAGACTTGAAGGACAAGCTATCTATCAATTTTTGGTAAAAGTTAATAATTAGAAAACGAGAAATTGCTGCTAGAATATCTATATTAACTTCTAAGTTGGCGACCAAGTGACATTAGTATAGTTTTTGGTAAATTTTTGACAATTTGTAAGTTGAATTGAGTTGAGACTTTCTAAACATATAGAAGACTTATATTTACATTTGTGTGTAAAATTTCACATCAAGCTAATACTCAAATTAAGATTTATAACTTACTAAGTTTCACTAATTAAGATTAAGACTTACAAGAAAAATCCTAGTTGCTTGATTCTGACAAGTAACAAAACAATTGTGGTTTATATGTGGATGAAGTTATCAGGAAGAGTATTTTTTAAGTACTTTGTATTGACTTAAGCGCTGTTATATTGTTATTTAGATCATATTCTTCTTATATAGACAAAACCTATTAAGGATTCTTGGATATATGTGAACTGCAATTTCACCCTCCACAGATAAGTGCCTAGCGCTGTCATGGCAAAAGTCTGCTTTGGATAGACACAAGGTCCCTCTTTACAATCAAGTTGGATCCAATATGCACAAAGTTTCTTAAATTTCTCTTTTATGGTCACAAAACCATGCTTGTAATAAATCAACAAACTAGAAGCTTAAAAATTTATAAATCAAAATCCAGCCATTTAAATAAGTTCAAATTTTGGAAGCATAGAGTTCACTTCTTTAGTCATCTTTGATCTTTGTCACATAATTTTTGAGTCGTGAATTCATTGCTGATCATTAGATATCACCAAATCCTTGGCAGATACTTTTGAAAGTCAAATCTCAATCAGAAACTTGAAAATTCATAATTTAAGATCCAGCCATTCAAATAAGCTCAAAATTTGGGAAAACATAATTCATACCTTTGATCTTTGTTACATAATTTTTGAGTTGTGAATTCATTGCCGATCATTAGATATCACCAAATCCTTGGCAGATACTTTTGAAAGTCAAATCTCAACTAGAAACTTAAAAATTCATAATTTAAGATCCAGTTGTTCAAATAAGTTCAAAATTTGGAAAAACATAACTCATACCTTTGATCTTTATTACATAAAATTTTGAGCTATGAATTCATTGCGGATTGTTAGATATCACCAAATCCTTATCAAGTACTTTTAAAAGTCAAAATCCTAGATACCTGAGAACAAAATTTGCCATTACTCTCTAATCAAAGTCTCAATTGATATGAGATTTTAGACATAGACTTTTTATAGTATAAGTGATATGTATACAAAAAATAACCTTCAAAATCTTCTTGAAACTCAAGTTCTAGCTTAAAGCAAATCCTTCTATTTATCTAATTTCTTCATAATCCCACTTTAGTTTGCTAGTTTTAACTAGCCATATCTCACTCATTCTAGACTCACTTCTATCAATTATTGGACATAAAATATATAGCTTGAAGTCTAGTTTCTAACACAACTTCTTGATTTCTTGCTAGTATCTTAAAACTTCTAATATACCTAGAAAAGTGATAGTAGGTGTCATATTAGTAGCCTAAGTTCAAATAAGCATATCTCTCTCATCTAAGCTCTGAATCATACGTTTCTACGACCTAAACTCATGTCAAGAAGAAGCTCTCTCTGAATACTTCCCTGGATTTGCCAAAAAATCCCGTCTTCTTCTCCTCCAAGCTCGTCAAAGAAGTCGCAGCCAAGGTCTTTAAAGTCTAAGTCAACAATTAATAGTTTAAAGTTATAAAAACTCCAAATCTAATCTTCCAAGTTAGCACTATTAATGGTAGCCGACTATTGACATCCAAACCTCTATTTATCCTTGGTAAAATCCTAAATTCAACCTCAAAGTCAAAATTCCTTATATCTACAGATATAACCTTGAATCTACTAAAATCTAAGATTGAAAAAAAGATAAAAAGAAATAAAAGAAAGTTTCAAGGCTAAATCAAAGTTAAAATTAAGATTAAAGATAAGATAAAATTTTAGCCAAAAAAAAAGAAAGAAAGCGAGAAATTTTTTTCAAACTATATAAAAACTTAGATTGGTAAGAAGAAAGAAAGAACTTAATAAAATTTTAAAAAAAAGATAGTTAAGTTAGGTTTTTATATATGGATGTATTTACTTCACGACAGCGCATTCCCAAACAGGACAACACGTAATATAACAACGGAGCAAGTATTATCATCGTTTGCTCTCTTCTTTGAGAAGGGATTATCAATTTTAAATAGCTTTGAAGCTTTAATAGATAGCATTTACAAAAGAAATTGAAAAACATGATTAGGTTTGTTCGACAATAGCCAAAATCCAAGCATTGCAACAAGAAGCACACTTTGCATTAGTCTATGCATTTGATTTAGGCAATAAGTGTGCAACATCAATTGGAATGAAAAAGTCTTGATAAATCAATTCAATTGGAGATTATAAGATAATATGAAGGATTTGTTATTATTGCTTCCAAATTTACAATCATTCAATGAAGCTATCAGCTAAGCCGTTGTCGTGTTGTGATTTGGCTACCATGTAAAAAAATTATACATATATATTTAATGTACAATTTACTAAGCAGTTAAGTGAAAGCTATAATAGTGGATTTCATTGGTTACAAGATGTGATTAGGTTATTAGTTTAGGAATCTACTTAATAAGGCTATTAATGAGGTTTATACAATCTTATTTTTTTTTTGGTAGTGATTTTGAGGTTGATTTATATTGACAATAACTTATATATATCTTAAATCATCTTTGTTAGACATTGGTGACCCTTAAAATCTTAATTTATTTCTTTTATTTGGTGCTTAAAGCACAAAGTATGTAAATCTTATAAGAAAAAGGGTTAAAAAAGGGTTTTTAGTATAAAAAGGATAATTTGGCCATCTATGTGGATGAATAGAGGTGGATGATAAAAATCTCTATTCTAATTGGCCAAAAATCATGCCCAATGGACTTTAAGGAGGCTGCATGAGGATTTATTAGAGATTAGGGTTTGTTTTTTGAAACGAGTGGAACATCAAAGGCTAGGGTCATAAGGTTTAGGTTTTTGGATATGATTTTGGTACAAATCTTACATGATTTGGACTTTTAATGAAGAAGTTATAGACGCTCAAAGTTAAGGTGTTGCTTTTGGATCTATTGTCACTCTTTTGGATACAAATCGCACACACAAAGAGCAATCAAGGATCAACAATTAGAGTTAGAAAGAAAACTTTCACGGCTACACTTTTCACATATAGCTTGATAAAATATAAGCTAAAGTGAAGGAGAAATTTGGGATTGAAGTTAGTACTTATAAGCTAAGGGTAGTAAGTGATCCTATTTACCTAGTAGTTATATTTTGAGCTATATCTTAGACAATTTGATAGATTTTTGGCTCAAAATATACGTTTATGTTATAAGATTATGTGCAAAATTTTTGTGACATTAGGATTTTGGATTTGTGAGATATAAGAAAAATAATACTCGGGTGTCTTTGAGCTAGGATTTTAAGCACTTGCTAGGGTTTTTGAGATACCAAACGATCAAAAACTAATTTATGATCGATTCTTTCTTGTAGTGAAACTTAAAATAATATTCTATACTTTGAAGTAAAATTTATAGAAACTAAATGGTTGGAACAAGAGTTATTCAGCTCTAAAGTTCAGCAAGAAATAAGTCCTTGCAGTTGAACAAAGTTTTGAAGGATTTTTTTTGGAAATTTCAACCTTTTTTGTACAAACCTACTTGAATATAAGAAGATTTATATATATAGCTTCTCCTTTATAAGATTGTTGTATTATTTGTCCTTTTTATTAAAGATAAATCACTTGTTGGAATTTCGCCAATAATTTTCAAGTGAATTCTCCACAGCCAAGTACCCAGTATATTCCTAGATAAAAAACCATGCCATAAGACACTGTAAAATGTAATAATCAACTATTTCAACATTGTTAAGATCAACATTTATGGGCTTTAACAAGACAATATGCAATCCAATATACTCTTGCTATATCAACAAGGTGTCTAAATTTACACTCAAAAGTAGAAGATATGCAATTTGATGTAGTACATTTTAAACCTCTTAGTCTATAAGAAATGAAGCATTGAATGGAAGAAAGTCTATGTTTGTATTTCAATAAAGAAGGCCTTAAGGGTGGCAATTGTCCAAAGAAATAAAATCAATGCATCATCAAAACCAAGAGTGCAATTGTTTAAGGAAACAAAGATGTTTAGTCACAGTAAGGATTATGTGGCTAGACAATTCAACATTGTAAAGCTATTCAAGTTCCTCTCTTTCTGCTCAACTTGCTCATTGTTTTATAATTTCTTTGTATGTTGGCCCTCAAAAGCTTTGAGTGATCACTTTATTGGATTCAAGAGCATTTGTTTGTTTTTTAGATGAGATATTTGCAAAGCTTCATAAAATTCTTCTAGTATAGAAATCCAAACTTGTTCATGTAGAAATAATAGATAGAGGACCTTTATCTTCTGGTAGTGCCATCCATAAAATAATGCCTATAAAAATGTTATTTGAAAACTATATCAGCCAAATTGTGTTCAATGTTATTAGGACTCCTTCAAATTCTATTATTCTTAGACTTTCTTAATTAAAAAAGCACAATCCATCTATAAATTAGAGGTTATAAAGAATAATATTTTTGATAGAAATCCTTGCAAAAGACTTCATAAAAAGTCATGAGTTGGTCAATCTTTATTTATTGGAATAAGGGCCTTTATAAAATCAGCCAAAAAAAATACATCATTTATTATTTATGTAACTCCAATTAAAGAAGATATGGTTTATTAACAATTATTCCAAAGTAGTATATTAAATTTTAAGATGTTTTTTAGAAGAAGAATTTTAATATATTACAGAAGTATCAATCATACAATTATGCCATAGATCTTCAAAAATGAATGCAATCATCTTTTAATTCAATTTATAACCTTTTTCAAAATAAGCTTTTAACTTTGAAGGATTATATTGATAAAAACCTTGCAAAGAACTTCATTAGACATTCAAAGTCTCTAATAGGTGCACTTATATTCTTTGTGAAGAAAAATGATAGTTTCTTATATATGTACATTGATTATCGAGAATTGAATAAAATAACAATGAAAAATTATTATCTGCTATTATTAATCTTTAAACTTTTCAAATAACTCTGCTAAGCCAAGATCTATATTAAGATAGATCTTTGTAGAATATACAATTTGGTATGGATCAAAGAAGAAGATGAATGGAAGACCGCATTTTAGTTAAGGTATGGATATTTTGAATATAATATTATGCTCTTTGGATTAACAAATATACCTATTAACTTTCAATATTTAATAAATGACATCTTTTGAAAGCATCTAAAGAAGTTTGTGGTGATCTATCTTAATAATACCTTGATTTATTCAAAAAATTTGGAAGAATATTAAAAACATATAAAATTGGTATTACAAAAGCTACGAGATGCAAGTTTATTTGCCAAACTAGAAAAATATATATTTCATCAATCAAAGATGGAATTTTTAGAATACATTATATTTATTGAAAATTTGATGATGGATTCTAAGAAAATAGAGGCAGTTATGCAATGGCTATTCTAACTTGTCTTTACATATCCATTGAATAAGACGTACAATGTTTTCTTGGATTTTTTAATTTCTTTTGGATCTTTATTAAAAATTACTTTGAAACTGTTGCCTTTCTTACTCAATTGATATGCAAAGACAAGTTGGAATGGGAGCCTCAAATAGAAAAGACATTCTAAGATCTCAAGATAGCATTCACCATAGCTCTAATCTTAGTGCATCTAGATTTTATAAAGGCATTCTATACAGAGACCAATGCTTTGGATTTTGTATTCAAAGCTGTATTTTTACAAATAAATATAGGCAATAAATTCTATCTTGTTACATTTTATTTTCAAAAGTTTTTTATTGTCAAAATTAATTATGAAATCCATAATAAAAAGCTTCTTGCTATTATAGATTCTTTTAAAAAATAGCATCATTTTTTGAAAAGAATAATGTATCTTATGATTGTAAACACAAATCACAAGAACCTGAAATACTTTTTATTAGCTCAAATTCTTAATTACCATCAAGCTTGATGAAATATATCATTATCTTGATTTAACTTTGTTATCACTTATCAACTTGAGAGGCAACAAGGATTGTATGATGCTTTATCAAAGATATTGTATCTAATGCCAAGGACAAGAGAGGCAGCGTTGTCATGTTATAACATGTTCATATAATAAAAAGTATGAATAAGGATAAATTCTACTTAATACTTAATTATCTTGATTCATTAGAAATTTAAGATACTTAAGAAAAGATTTATGAAAGCCTCTTAGATTAATTCTTGTTTTAATAGCTAATAGATAAAAGTTAGTTATTAAAATTTTCTTCTAGGTTGTAGAAATTGGTTCATGGCTTTTTAAAAAGTCACAAGTCAATAAAAATAAGATAAAGGAGATAAAAAATTAATATGGTAGATATCAAGGTTGAGTTGAGGATAGGATTAAGTTTAAATATCCTTAAAATAAGTTGGATTAATACCCGGGGGACAACCGGGTATGAGACACGGTCTACAATAGATCTCTAGCCACAAAAATGACCACCAAAGGCACGGATTCGGGACATTTGGAGATCAGCAAGTGGAGTTTAGAAGAGAGTTTTGAGCTCATTCCAAAGGCAAAAAATTTTCTTTCATAGGATTTGTAAGGACAGAGCAATGGTTATTCAAAATCAGGGTTTGTATTGACGATTTGAATTTTATGTAAGAAAATTAGGGCTAGCACTTTTCATTGCTTTGTGCAATTGGTCCAATATCTACAATTGTAGATTAAACAATGTCTGATTGATTGGGTGAGCTAAGAATATAAGAAATCTTGTAACAATCTAATAGTGCAGTTGGGAGATATTAGCCCATTAATGCGACAAGGTATCAGAAGTTGGCAGTTTAAAGTTGTTTAGATATTTTATAATATCTAGAGATCTATTAGTCAAAATAAGGTGAAAATTGGCACAGTGTTAAAGGACACAAAGACCAAGCTATACGCCAAGTTTAAGCTAGAGTTAATAATTGAAGAAAGAGAAGTTGTTGCTGGTATATCTACATCAAACTTTGAGTAAGAAGACGAGAGACACTAGTGCAAAATTTTGGCATTATCTTACAATCTGTAAGTTAGATTGGGCTGAAATTTTTTGAACATGTAGATAACTTATAGCGGTATTTATAAAAAAAATTTATATCAAGTGGACAATCAAATTAGGAGTTATAACTTTCTAAAGTTCACTGACTAGGATTAAGACTTGTGAAGAAAATCTAAGTTGCTTTATTGTAAAGGTAACAAAACAATTAGAATTATGTGTGGCTGAGATTACTAATAAGAATGTTTTTAAGCACTTTATATCAAGTTTAAATACTTTTGTATTGAAATTTGGATTGTATTCTTCTTGTATGGAGTGAAACCTATTAGGATTTCTTGTATTTTTATAAACACAACCTTACATTCTACAACCAAGTGTGCAATGCATTCTCAAACCAAACAAAATTTAATAAGACAGCGTTTAATCAACACTATGTAACTTTATTAAAATTAGAGGAATTTTGCCTTTATGCCATTTTTATATTGGTACCTATTAATTCTAATTTTTTTGATAAAGTGTGTATTGTAACCACTAATGATGCTTTGTTCTTTGATATCAAGCATGGCCTCAATATAAATATTGACAAGTTCAAGCTTAAGAAAGACTTTCTATATTTTTTTAAGAACATTTATATATTTCAAAAGGACCAACATGATTGCATATTCTTTAATCTTGCCATGACTTTCCAGTTGTAGGTTATTTTGGATTTAATAAGACCTTGAAACTTATTTTCCGAGATTTTTGATCACCTCAATTGTAAAAGGCTATGAAAGACTTTGTATTCTTTTGTGACATCTATTCAAGGTCTAAGAATCCTCAACATCATGTTTATAGACTCTTACAAGCTTTGTCTATTTCAAGATGGTCATGATCTTCTATCTCAATAGATTTCATCATGGATCCACCGCCATCCAATTTATTAGACAACATCCTTGTCTTAAGAACATACACTTTGAAAATTCATAAAATCTTTTAAAACATTCCAGAGATTTTTTAATTAGTAAAAGTTGATTGAGAAGCTTTTTACATGGTGAAAGTAGCTCATGAAGCTTTATAATTAGTAGAAGGAATTCAAGAAGCTTTTAAATTCGTAGAAAGAGCTCGAAAAGCTTTCAAGTTGGTAGAAGCTTCTCAAGAAGCTTTCTAGTTTGATGGAAGCCACTCAAAAAGCTTCCTAGACAAGGATATATATTAGAATCAAGGTTGAAGAATTCTTCAGTCTTGACAATGCATCTCTTAGAGTTCTAGCTCACCTTTCTTGGTGTTATTTGTGTACTCATTTAAATAATTCAAGTCTTTGTTGATTTTTTCTTGAAACTTCTTTCTAATTCAAGTCTCTTATTTTGCATTCTCATATTTTTGATACCTTCTGATGATTGATGGATCATTTTATTTCTTGTAAGAAGATTATTTCTAACAAAAAATAATAAGGTTCTTTCTTGGCAATATATATATATATATATCAATATTATGGCCTATTGGATGATGTTATATTTGATCAAAGATCCTAATTTGTTTCTAAGTTTTAAGATATCTTTTTGAAAATTTGAAGGTGGATATTAAATTTTCTTTGGCTTTTTATACTCAAATTGATAGCCAAATAGAACAAATTAATCAAATTTTGGAGCAATATTTATAATACAATATTAATTATCAACAAGATAATTAGATTTTGTATCCACCATTAGCAAAGTTTATATATAATAATATTATTCATGCTTCAATTCAACAAACATCGTTTTATTCCAACTATGAATATCATTTAAAACTTCATTTGTAGAGTACGTCAAAAAACAATAATCTACCAACTAAAAGATTTGCAAAGCATTTATTATAATATCAAACAACCTTGAAGCTTCAATTAGAAGCATCTCAAGATACTTACAATGTATCTATAGATAAATTTAAGAATCAATTGCTTACTTTTTATATTGGAAATAAAATATGGTTTCTTCAACGGAATATCAAAACCAAGCAGCCTAGTGATAAATTAGACTAGCAAAGATTAAGACCATTTTTCATCTAGAAACAAATTAATCTAATGGCATATTATTTAGAACTACCATCTTCTATGAAGGTACATCTAATTTTCCATCTCTCTTTTAGAGCCTTATAAAGAATTACATATTCTAAAAAAAATATAACAATTGCCACCTAATATTGAAATAAAAAATCATGAAGAATATGAGATTGAAAAGATATTTGATTTACAACAAAGGTGGAATAAATTAAAATATCTTGTTTATTGGTGCAGCTATGATATCAATGAGCGCACATGAAAATTGGCTAATAATATCACTTACGCACTTTAAAAAGTACAGGAATTTTATCAATTCTATCTTTACAAATCCAAATGTATTTGATGATAACTTCTTCATGAAAAAGAAGAGAGTCAAACCAAAGCCTTCATCATTATGTAGTTATTTGTTCCAAGATAGAATAAGGTTTTAGAAGCAAGTCAATTACCATATCAAATCTTCAAGTGTTGAGAGATTTAATGGAAGAAGATTTAGAAAAATCATTTGCTACATAAGCTTTAAGCAAACTAATACAGTTTTTACAACCTTTGATTGAGCAAAGTAAAGATGATACATTTTAGTACCAAGTACAATCATGATTAGATCCATTAAGAGCAACATCCAATCTTACAAGTCTTGATTCCAATGCTCAAGCTTTAGTAATATTGCTTGAGCTTGGAAAAGAAAATCTTCTTAAGTCTGAGATCTTATTTGGAGGATGTTTTAAAGGCCGCAATTAAGATCAGATCCTTGGATAGGATGTTTCAACAACAAAGGTACTAATTTAAGGCCATAGGCAATTTTTAGAGGATTAATAGAACCTATTGCTGCAAAATAGATATTAGAATATATAACTTTATTAGTACAATGTATTCTTGATTTTTTACATATGTAGGAAGATTTCCAAAGGTGTAAACTCTTCTTGAAATTCATTGCTAGAAAAAGAGGTGAAATTAGGGGCATACACTTTGAAAGTTCACAAAATCTTCTAAAATATTCTAGATGTTTTTTAATTAGTAGAAATCACTTGAAAAACTTCCTAATTGGTGGAAGTAGCTCAAAAAGCTTCGTAATTAGTGGAGGAGTTTGAAAAGCTTTCAAGTTGGTAGAAGCTGCTTGAAAAGCTTCATAGTTTGATAGAAGCCGCTCAAGAAACTTCTTAAATATAAATGTATATTAGAATTGAGGCTGAAGAGTTCTTCAATCTTAACAATGCATCTCTTGGAATTCTAACTCACATTTCTTGGTATTGTTTGTATATTCATTTAAATAATTCAGGTCTTTGTTCGTTTCTTCTTTAAATCTCTTTTTGATTCACATCTCTTATTTTGTATTATTGTGTCTTTGATAGGAGATGGTTTCTAATATATCTTTTTATTGTAATACCTACAAATAAATAAAAAAGAACAAAAGACCACTGACTAAACCTTGTATCTATAACCAAATAGATGTCTATTCCATTTTTTACTAATTTTTAATCTTGTTAGAAAAAAAATATGTTATAAATATATTGTATAAACCAACTAAGAATTAGGCCTCCTAAAATTTTTTATGTCCATTGGTAAGATCCAACAATAATATATAGTAATACACATCTTTTTAGAATGGATTAAAAACCCTTCAGAATCTAATCTTTAAATAAACCTATTATAATTTTTAAACCTATTAGAAACACTAATAGATAGTTGAAGATCATAGTAACATCACACTAATAAAATGGAATGTTCATCTATTTACATACACTTGGATCTTCTTTAAGGCCTTGGAATAGCTTTACAATTATTTTGATCATTAACATATGGTGAAATCAAAAGCAATTAAAAATTCTTTCCAATAGCAAATATAAGATTAAATAAAGTACAAGATTATAAAATACAATCTTTACTTAGGGGGTTTGTATACCTAGAAGCCCACTTTGAAAGGCTATGGTTTAAAAGCCTTTCTAACATTCCTTTTTTTATAAAGAAAAACCTTCTTTTAAAAGCCTTGGTCTTTGGATGTAATATAAAATAAAATGAGACCTTGAAATGAACCAAATCATTTTTTTATTATAAGTCTCAATATACCAACTCATATCTTAATACTAATAATTATAAAAAATATTAAATGCTTAGTTTTTTTTTTTTTTTTTTTAATGGTTATTTTAAATTATTTCTAATATAGCTTTGTCAATTTTTTAAAAAATTACTTTTAAAAATGGACCAAATAAAAAAATTAGAAGAAGATAATATTTATGCCATGTAGGAAAAAAATACATTCCACCTCCTCTTATCTTTTTATCACATTTGACTTAATTTTTCCAAATATAAAACCACTTTTGTAAAACTTTTCAATTTAAAACTTTTCAATTTCAACCAATCAAATGATTTAAAAGTTGTGACCTCTCACCTTGTCTCCTCCCTTGTCTCCTCCCTTATTACGCAGTAGCCATTCAAATGTACATCTCCAATTGTGTCCACCTTTGTACACACGTGCAAGAGGGACTATTGTCATTACTTCCATTCTATTAAAACGGGAGCATTTGGAAGCGTTTGACTCCCTCGTGGGGAAACACTTTCTACGGGTGATAGTGAACGCATATACGTTGATATTGCAAGAAAGGCTGCAACTCCACTATTTGAACGAAATTTTTTCCATCGATACCAACCCAGAATGTCAACACGGATGCTGTAATACAACTCTGAAATGCAGGATCGTCGATGCTCGTGCAATCAAGTTGCGAAACCGCCAGGATGAGAAGAAAAAAATAGATCAAGTAATTCAGGAGATCACCAATGCACCGAAAGTACTCGGCTGGTACTCTCCAAACTCAAATCAGGGGATATAACTTAAAATAGTGCTCCAGTGAGCAATAAGTGGAAAATGGAACTCTCCTGCAGGTATCTCAATGATTTCCACAAAGATGTTCCAGATCTGTACAATTTGCCGAAACGATTGGCGCCTAGACTTATGCCCAACCTTCAGATAAGCCATCTGGAATTAATTGCTCCTCATCATCCCTTCTTTGTACACTAGTCTCACCATCTACATCCTGCATCTGCGGTACTGGCTCGCTCCTCATTTCAACAATTGCTTCATCAGGTGACTTCTGTTCTTTTACAACGTGGGCGACGATCACTGTAATATCGTCCATTTTCCCACCTATACTTTGTAACACCACATCATTAGCTGCAGACATGTTTATGTACACAAGCAGTAACAAAACTCATTTTCTCAGTCAAAAGTAATCACTTGCAGAGAGAGGTCTACACTTGCCTGTTAATTTTTGCCCTAAAACCTTCTTATACCAGGGTACATCCAAGCCCTGCACAGACGATGGATCACGTTTGCATACAAAAGCTAGCAGCTATTGCGACCAAAGAAAGAAAGAAAGAAGAAGGAAAAAAAGATTCTTAATCAATAACAATAATATTGACACAAACTGTTTGAGACTAACCTGCTGAAGAGCCTCTTTGCTATAAGGTGATTCATATGCAGGATCCCTGGAATTCTTGCTGGCTAATGCTGCCAGCGCCTTTGCTGCAGTCCAACCAGCTTGCATTGTCAACATACTTAAGTCATCTGGTATCTGATGTTTTAAGTTACCGGGAATAGTTCCATGATACTAGTGAGTACACAACAGGAGAACCAGTGCAGATTTACCACTCCGAATGGCCGACTCCTCATCAGAACCTCCGAAGACGCTGAGAGTAGTCTCGACATCCCGATCATACACGTTATCAAACAGTCCATCAGACCCCATCACGATCGAGTCTCCTTCCTTCAGTTCTGCTTTAAATACCTGCTCCACACTCCCCTCGCTGTAATTAGAACCAGTCCAAAACCAGTCCGAGGATAATCGTGGCCAACGGTAAGGGGATTGGAATATGACACATGTAAAGTAGTTCACACTGACAATAAAGACATTCTATTTTAGCAAATCTTGGCAGGGTACAAAAATTACCACTGCATCTGCAGCTGATTGACCACTTTGCTCAGAGCTGAATTGATACGGACAATCGAAATAATGCTGTTGCGGTTGTGATGCAAACACTACCCGACCTGCGGAACAACAGTCAATCTTCGTTCAGGTTTAAGTCCTGCCAGTTCTGCAATTCAGTCGGCGCATGACGGAGCCACTGAATATACAAACAGATGCACGTACCTTGCCGAAGAATCCTGATGCCACAATCGCCAACGCTTGCTACATGAAGAACGCCATTCCTTTCCAATAGTGCCACGATGCTACCTTTCAAAGAGACCCGAGGTGTCAATAACCCTTCACTTTGAACACTTGTTTATCCCTCATGAAGGAAAGTTCGACCAACTCGTAGAAAATTAGCTGCATACAATTATTAAATCCACTAATTTAAAGATGTTCCGTGAGTAACTCACGCTGTAGCAGCTCCGATAGAATTCGTTGCAGCATGTGCTTTCGCCAGTAGCATCTGAGCGTTGAATTCCATCTGGCAATACCATGTACCTCGTTTCAAATTGCAATTCTCTGAATATCATGTGCATTTATCTCTCGAAAACCCAAAGAGCTCTCGTCTTCTCCTAGCCTTTTATTTCATGCAAGTGGATAGCACTTGCAAGAATGGGACTCACCTTGTCCCCAGTCGAAGGAACCAAAGAAGAATACTATTTAGTCTAACGCAGTACCTAGAATAAGACTAGAAGTTATTTTTGAAGCAGACCTCCTCAGAAGACACAGCAGCCTCAGCATGAGCCATAAGCTCTTTGGAATAGAGTGCCGGATCGACATTTTGCTCTGCCCACCTGACATTGCAAGGCAACCCGAAATTAAATAGATTCTTTTCGCACTAATTACACACGTTTATGGTGATAGGTTTCAAGGTGCATTAGTGACCACTTCAACAGATCCAAAATTCACAGTTCCAAAAGTAGAATGCGGACAAAGGGCTGCATGAGAGATCTTACCCCCCGACGCCATCAGCAATCCCAAGCACACCTCCTCCGTAATTGCTCACAAAATATGCATCTTCACCACCTTTCTGTACCTGCTCATGTAAACACTCACACCAAAATGGTTGAATAAAGTAGCCCTGACCTAATAGCAGCAGTGACTGCTGTAAATGAAATTAATACTGCTACCAACACCGAGATCCCCACCTTATCTGGATGTGGAGTCATCGTAGCCCCAACTGCGAAGGCCAGCTCCACACTGCACACTCCACCCACAGTCACTCTTGCGAGACAACGGAACTACGAAACGTCGGATTATCCTCATGAAGCGCTGAAGGAGAACTAACAACGTTGAGCAAGTCGAATCCCCAAGTAAACACCAAAGATATATTTTCTCTACAACCTCTCCTCACAGCCAGAGTTACGAAACGCGCCTTCCACAAAAGCAAGCACGAAGCTCTCTAATTACACGAATTTTCTGCTCCACAATAGCTCGCCTTCTGGAACAAATGATCGCGAGCACCACGAATTTCACTCTAAATATGAAACACAAGTCACCTGGTAGACTCCAACGCTGTTTGATCCTGAAAAGCGGAGGTGGCATGGATCACCAGCTGATGAGAGCATGAGTATGAGGGGAATTGAACGCAAGGAAAGACCGGCGCAATTCGAATGCGAGACAAGTGATTCCATCCATTTCCTGGCGAGGCACAGAGTCGAGAAGGGCCGACTGGTTGTTGGTGGTGGTGCAGCCGGGCGTGGGGGCGCACCGCAATTGCTGCTGTCGCCATAGCCACTGGAATGAGGCTAAGCTGGAGGTGGTCCACGAGGATGATCAATCTGCAAAATGGGCATCAGATCCTCAGCTTCCCATCCACTTTGGGCACTGCTAAAAGCTTCGCCTTGAGCATACCCAACAGGTACATTCCTCACTCCATCCACTCGACAAGGCAGTTCCACACAGAATGGCCCTCCGTCTTCATCTCTTCACCACAAAGGTCAGTGGGCTTTACAAGGCGACACGATGTCCGGGGAAGATGCCCGCATTATCTCATTGCACCCGGTTCTTGCCCTTGTTCCAAGCATTCACTAGAAATAAGGGGGCCCAGTTATAATCTAGGATGTTTCACTTTTCTTTTTCCCCCTCTATTCTTCCGTGGAAAATATTTTTGATTATGAATCATTTCCCCAAATTATGATCCGTCAGACCTTCAAGCCATAGATGGATCAGGATCGAATAGCTGGTATGGAGATTATGCTGGGTAATTCAATCATAAAATCCAATCGTGGAACAAAAGTTACAATTTTCTTCTTTTTCTACTCAGCATGGCTGTTTTTCACAGTTAGGGTTTCTAACTCGTAATGTCAATGCCAATGCACTACTGTTTTTTTGTCATTGTGGAATGTTGTCAAAAAATTTGTAATTTCAGCAGGTTGGCATTAGATAAGAGAAACAAAGTTAAAACTCTGAACACAAAGATGGAGAATGTATGCTTTGAATTTAATTCTGTTCGCAACAAATACATTCAGGGGTTCGGGGCTTTTGTGCTTCAAAGATTGGTACCCTTTCTGGATTGCTCTGGGTATATGATCATAATTTCCTAAACGAATATGAATAACCGTCATTGTTGAAGCCTTGCAACAAAATTCTTAGTCCGACCTATATCTCGTGTTTTTTTTTTTAGTGCTTAAAAGATTGCAATTACGTGAGCTGTTCTCCGTGGCAGAGGTACTGGATCAATTCCCAGTCGTGACGCTGCGGTTCATCTAGATTTGCCCAGCACATTTAGATGCAGACAATGTGGGTCGTGCAATAAGTAAGCTGCATCTAGTGGACATAATCCAGATGGGTAGGTCACTTATTGTTCGGACCAGGGTTTCAGGCTTGAACTGCAATTCAGGACCCACCTCGTGCTAATGTGTTGAAAACGTGCAGGTTGTAAGCAAAGCAACAAACTTGAAACGAAATGTGAGCAAGCCAACTCAGGAAGGAGATGATCGTGTCCTAGTGTACACAGTACTCGACTCAAGCTTCTCCCGTTGGGATATTAATGCCAACGTGAACATGCGGAGATCGATGCTATGCGAGACGCCAATTGACGAGACTGTGGGATGGACGGCAGTTATTCAGGATACGACTAAGAGGGGAGAATAAGAAGAGTAAAGTAAATAAATTAACCAGAATGTATAATGTACAAGGCCTGGCAAGCCTGCAGGTTGCGACTATGATATGCAAACAGGATTGAGCATCTCAATCAACTCATCTCTAACCTACTACCTTCGCTACATCGCGATTCATCCTCAACCTTGTCAACGGGTGTGGAGGTCATTGAGGATCGCCATGGCAGCCTGGTTCCTTGTTAACATCGATCGCAATTTCTTTTCCGTTGTAGCACGGCCTCTACAGTAGCACTACCTTCCAGAGGCTCACTTCAACCCCGCACTGCAGTTCTTGGCTCACTATTTGACAAATTACTGAATCCTGTGAAGCACTCAACTCTATCTCGCTTGAGTCCGGAAGAACCTACCTTACCCAACCTCCCTCGTCAATGAACCACCATTTTATCTTCTCCAACGACACTGGTGAGCCCTGTATCGCTACACAAACTTGTATGTGCGGCGGCGGCGGCGGCGGCGAATCAGTTCACGACCTGGAGTTTGGAGTAAACCGTAATGGAAGAGACGTTTCCTAGCGCCGCAGCGGCTGACTCAACGTGTCGGAGTAAAAAATCATATATCTTTCGCTTCAAGCGAGCTTTTGATTCGATCAATTTAGTGTCTAGACCATCGCCCACCAGGTCCAACCAATCGTTCACTCGCTTCAGTTGGGACAACATTGTGGCAATATGAGAATTCTCCTGCTGACTCATCAGTTTGGCCCCGCGTAGCAGCTCGTCTCTGTCGCTGTTGCCTGAAGTGGCCACATGGAAGCCCACATCCAGCGCATTTTCCATGAAGTTAAGGAACCACCGCTGCGCTTCTCTCTCTACCTGCTTCGCCAGCTCTGCCGTCTCCGATAAACCCTTGCCTCTCACCCATGCCGGTAAGGACATTGCAGCAGTTGGAGCAATAGGCGCCTTCATCTCTACGGGTTGTGCTTCCGGAGTCACCTTGCCCGTTGCTTTGGAGCTCTTTCCTATACCAATTCTGCTGATTGCGTTGCTTTGTCGTGAACTCGTCAACACAGGTCCCTTCATCAGAGAAAACATAAGTTCAGCATCATGGTACATCTGCCAGACTCATATCAGAACTAACACAGATCACATTCCTGGAGACTAGGTCGTAGCACAAAGATAGAATTCGAACTTAACTGGAGACTGTGATCTCGGCTCTGGGGCAGTTCTCTTCGTATTTGCGACATGGCTCACAGTTGACAGAGAAGAGCGAGTTTTTGGAGAGGATGGCGTTGATGGAGTGCTCCTGCTTGTTAAAGAGGGCGAGGAACTCCTCCCTCGAGGCACCGTGCTAGGACTGTCCAGCATGACCTGCGACGGCTGATTCGAGGTTCTCTTGGGCATACTACGAAGAGTGTTACCTGATACTGATCCTAGTTGTTTGCTCTGAATCGAAAAGGTGGCAAGATCAGAGGTGAGGGCAGCATTGACCCAGCTTGCAGCGCTGCGCGACTTCTCCATCACTATTTGAGCCTTCTCATTCGACGCCTCGTTGATGTCATCAGTAGGGAGGACAGATTCGGGGGAATTGCGAGCTGTAAAAAGAGCATCTGATACGGCCACGGCATGCTTGAGAGATTGATGGAGGCTCAGAAAGTGCTCCACAGAGGGTTGTGGATGATCGATCCGCGCAACAGTGCACAGCTCTGCAAACATGCTGCACACTTCGCAAGAAACACATGAGTAACTTCAACAATCTGATTTGTTTCGACTGCGAAACCATTATGATGCAATAAAATAATAATAATAATAATTTTAAACAAAAAGATAATAGAAAAAAGAAAACTCTGTGCTGTATCAGTTGCAGGAAAGCAATAGTTCGAGGAATAGGGTTTCCAATTCGCTTGCCTGAGACTTCGAAGAACGCTCTCTGCTGCTGAAGCTTCTTGAAGGGCTTCAACCGCAGCCAACGCTGCAGCCTCCCTTGATTGCATGGCTTCCTGCACAAGTATCAAAACTCTCATGAATGAGCTCATTTCGAGAGAGAGATGACTACACTTCAATGGTAATTTAAACCCTACATTCGGATTAGCAAGTGGAACTTGACGCAAAACATGGTAATGTTGGAATGGCTGTGAAGACTGACCATGCCATATGTAGCAAGGTTGCCGGGCAGAGAGTCCCAGCAGAAACCAGTGGAAAGTCTCTGGACCACATCGATGTCGTTCACGATGACGCTGGACACAGAATTGGACGGCGAGATGGGTCCTACTGCAGAGCCGGTGCTTTCCGTTCTGGCATGGCTCGACTTACCGTTTGCTACTTGCGGTGACGACGGCCCCGTTTCCAACGACGTTCCATTGCTGTCCTCAATCTTATTCCTCGATCCAGATACCTACACATTAAAGGTTCCGTCAGCCAAGCAATCCGACATCCTCTCGCCGTACATAAAAGATCAAGCTCCATGCAAATTCGGAGAAAAGATGAGACAACTTACCGAGGACCATAGCTTGGCCTTGACGTCCGGTTTGGAGGCCTTGGGCTGAAGACGATCTTTGACGTTCTTGGCAGTAGCCGCGCCTTCCCAGCTCTTGCGCAACGTGTTCTTGACAATCGCCGCGGCAGGCTCGGGAGCTCGCGCATTGGTACTAATGGGGCGTCTCTTGGTAGCATCTGTGACGCTATTCACAACTCTGCCTGTGCTCACGGACCTTTTGGTGATGGGTGATGCTTGCATGGCCCTAGTACTGGTAGTTGGAGAGTCTTTGTAGGGATCTTCGGGACACGCCACCACGCTCCTGGTGAAGACGGTGCTCGGCGATCTTCTGTCAGTGAATAGAGAGCTCGTGACAGATTGGGATCTGAAAGGGGACGAGGATTTGTTCACCTCTTTCTGCGCCGAGGTGCAATCCACATTCGTCTTATGTTTCTCCGAGCGCACTTTCACTCTGGAGATCTGCCTCCCTTCTTCGTGTACCACATTAGACCTCGCCGACTCAGGAGCAGGCTGAGGCTTGAACGACGCATTTCTGACCATGGCACCCCGCGCCAACCTCTCCGTAAGCTGTGCCCCGTAGCCGTCCGAGGAAATCTCAATTGTCTTCTCCACTGCCACCTCCACATCCTGGAACCTAGCAGAGGGAGACCTCCCAAAGGAACCATTCACCGACGGCCCGTTCGACCTCTCCGCATTCTTCCCTGCAATGCTCTCCGCAGAGGAAGGATCAAACCTGCCATAAATCCTGTCAATAGGTTTCAGCAAACTTCCTACAGCCCCACAACCCAAGAGTAATAGATTCAACTGGATGGAACCGTTTTCGCCAACCTGTTGGAATTGTATCGGTCGATGGTGTCCGAGGTGCGCAAGTCGGGCTGAAACAGATCGGGCTGGAGCGAAGTATCGATCGCTGATGTCGGCACGACCGTGGCCACAAGATCCTGCGGATTTCCCACACACTGGTGGCGTCCAGGCAGAGGCCTAACTCCTCGAAGAAGCGGCACGGGGGATCCGGCCTCCAGCCTGTCTACGTGAATGAACTGCCCCAGTTGCAGCTTGTCACTCAGGATTAGATCGTCGTGCTCCTCTCCTAGCGAGACATAGGTGGCGTGCGACGAGTCGGACACCTTAATGTAGAATCCTTGGTTTGGCCACAGCTCGCTTCCGTGGAGCGCTGGCACAATGGAGATCACTTGCAGAAGTGCGGACCGGTGTTCTCCTGTCACCTTCACACCCGAGTTGATATGCTGCAGGAGCTTCAGTAAAACTCCCGGCGTTAGGGTAGCCATCACTGGGATGCACCCTTGAGTGTACTCTCGATCTGCAGCCCTTCCCTACAATCCCTGCTTTAAAATGCGCGTAGGATTAATGTCACCTTCTGGCGGAATTGTGACCACCACGCCCCACTTGTGGGGGGTCCCTGCAAAATATGAATTTAGATGGATAAGTGTCACTTTGCTATACTCAGCTTAGCTTGGTTCAGCTCTTTCGAGGATCTTGAGTCAAAGGCAGCCATTGCCTTTCACAAAATTCCTGCAGATTCCTAAAGAATCAAGGACTACCAAACAGCAAAAGTCTGCAGGATCAACGAGCAGAAGCTCCCATGTATCACAAATACACACGCGAATTGGCGCGCAGAATCTCATCTTGATATTATACGGGAAGCTCGGTGCATTACTGCAAGACTTGTCTGGTCAATCAAAGATTATCCTTTCTTGACATGTTAAATTGCAAAGACACGCTTCGTGCGAGAATTGGCTGATCTTTCCGGTACAGCAACAGTCCCCTGCTCTACACCTGGAATTCCAGCATAAATCTTACCACTCTAAACTCAATATTTGAACACCCAAGTTCCTTCTAGATTCCCTGTGCCTTCGCAATAGACCGAATTCGTCGCAACACCTTCACCGAGATGATGCGCTTCCAATTCCGAAGTAATTCTCAAAAACTTTGAATCTGACACATTCAAACCATCGCAGAAAACCTTTCCTTCGCGCCAGTAGATGCAACACCAAGAAACGACAGTCTGCATATTCAATCCCCGATACCTTCGACAAAATACAATCCTACCCACAGATCGTCCTACTCATGGACCCAGAAAAAACGCCCTCGAAGAATCATCCCTCGACCAAGAACACACAGCTTCGCAAGCTCCAAACTCCTGCTCCAAGAATTTTGAAAGGGAAAATACTAAAAAATGAAACCGTAGAGCTCAATAAAAGAAGAAAAAAAAATGAATAACCCACACCACAATAATGAACAAGTCAGACGATTAGAACACACACCAAAACGCCTGCATGGGGACACGCTCTAGTCTTGCGTCGTGTCTCGTTCTGCCCAGAAGTCCAACCCACCAAGCTGCACCCTGTGCCTAAGCGGATAGATATCTACAACGGACGCGGGAAAGAATTCTGGACAGAGGAGGAGGTGCGGATAAATCCAGACGGGCAGCGCAGCCACGCACAAGCTAGGCCAAGAGGAGAGCAGTAGGCGGTAGAGGGAGCAACATGAGAAACGATGAGGTTGCCCCAGATGGGATCCAGAACGGTCGTTTCCGTCCCCTCCGCTTGGTTAGGCTGCTGCCCTTGGACGCTGTGATCGTCTTCGTTTTCGTCTTCGTCTTCTGCTTGTTCTTCAGCGGTGGCATCTGGCAGTGAAGGAACGAGCTCCGCATCCTGCTCTCGCGCCATGGCACGCGGGGACCTCTTCCTCCCAATGCTTGTCACTTCCTGTAATGCCTGCTGTGGTCTTTTCCGCTGCGGTGGGGTCCTTCCCGCCTGTCCCTGGACACGCCCCGCTCTCCCCGCTTTCCTGCCGCACTTGTAGCGACCCTGCCGTCCCAGCTAAGCTCAGCTCCACCCGCCCGGGATTCCTCCATTGTCACCGCGGAGGAGGAGCAGGAGGTGGAACAGAAAACATCGGTCTAATGCTCCCCCCAAGGTACCACCTTTGGGCGCCCATGGTACCACTTTTCCATGGTTTGATGATTCCCCGGTCTCCCTTGGCTGGTAAAACTACCACATTCCATCATGTCACTCCAAACCTGTCCCCGCCCTCTTCGCTTCTCTTCGCTTCCTTCTCTCCGTGGGGCCCATTTCTATGCTTGCTGCCACACGCAGCCACCTCCTTTTACTTACCCCTTTGCTGTGGGGTTTTCCTTACTCTACTTGGAAGCCAAGCTGTGTGGCTTTGAAGTGCTTCACCAGCTTTGTGCATATTTCCTGACTTTCTGTGTGGCCTGCTGCGGTTGTTGGGTGGCATCTGTGCATGTGTTCAAGTGGCTGGTAAACAAAAAGGTCTATGGGAATATTTTTCCAGAAAATCTAAAACAAAAATGGTGCTGTGTGACCAGGCACTCAGCCCAGGGAAAGGTGGGTAGTGAGGAATGAATGGATTTGATGCTGGCACGATGATCAGATTCTTTGCCAGTGGATAGCCCCTACACACCTGCTCAATCCATTGAAATGTGGGGCAGACTTGGTGGAATGGTCAATGAATGGAGGCTTTATGTGGATTTGAAGGGAGAAAAGAAAGAAAGAGACAAAAAAAACAAAAAAGAAAAAGAAAAAGTGTGTGTGTGTGTGTATGTATGAGTGAGAGAAAGTGAGAGAGGGAGAGAACATTGAGCATTGAGCAGAGCACCCAGTTTTCACCCAGTCTTTCCATCCAATTACAAACAACTCAGCTTGAATGTTTCACAGTAAAACAGGTTGTCACCATGTCAGCTTCTCACCTAGTTGCTACAGGAATAAAGGGGTGGTGCTACACAGGAGGAATGATCCACTTTTTGGACCAATGGCTTGACTCTGGGATTTGTGCACTTGAACATAAATGCGTAGAGCATTTGACACTTGGAAACCATACATGAGTTTAAAATAGTCAATGACTCTAACCATGATTAATTTCTAGTAGTCAAATGCTCCAACCATGATTACTGTCTAATTCAACAACCATTTCATACACCTCCACAACCAGATTTTTTTCTAGTTAAATGTCTCTCATAAATCCATAACAATGTAATTGGATTTATGTTTGTTTTATTTGAAGATAAAGGTAAGAATGGCATAAAATTATTGGCATTAACAACAAAGTAGAGCATAATTATGTGGAGTTGACTGCAAATAGTAGTGTTGTCATTTGACAACCACTTCTTCTTATTGAGCACCGTTCCAAAGCAAATCACATAATTCCACACATATGAGTGCTGATTAATTCAGTAATGCAGTAACATTGCAACCACTTCATAATTACCTTTAACTAAACAACATTGGACTCTCTGGATATTTTGGGGAGAACCAATGAAATCTACATTGAAAGGCGTGAACAATCTTTAAGCAAATAAATATTGCGTGTGAATAAAAAGAAATAAAACAATAAACTGTCTCCATTAAAAGTGATCAGGATTATAGAACTTGGTAATGAATTTCAGTGAGAACTTGTGTAAAATCCCAGTTGACTTTGACCCTTCTACCACCAAACCAAGTCTGCACTTACCTCTTTGAAAATGTCACCACAAATTGCTGGACACTACCATTATTGTTCTCAGCAGTGTGATTAGCCATCAAAGGAGTAGGCTGGATTAGTCCACACATTCTACGCACCATTAGGAATGAGGCTACAATGCAGGAGACACACAACATGATGGTGGCCCCTCCCTGCCATGTACACCTTGGCTTACTCCTACTCAATATCTATTACAATTTCCCTGCCTTTGAGAGCTTTGCCATGCAGGTCACTTGTCCATGTGTCCCTGCCCAACATAGCCAAAGAGGCCAAGAGGTATCTCCCGTTAGTGATATCCAGCTGGAGATCACACTAGGATATTCCATAATCTTGGGACACCATGCAAATGTTTCATAAGCAAAGACTGAGGGTGAGCGCTTTTGTCAAAAATTAAGGACTGAGATGAGGAAGAGCAGGGGCAGAGGTAGTTTTTAGGAGACGATCATCGCATAAAAGAACAAGGTTCAATAGGGAACACGAGGCCGACACTAAGTAAAGGTTATACCTCCGGACATTAATAGCTTGAGCGCCACCGAGTAGTCCTTTTGGCTTCATTGCCAATATTGGTGCTGTCCTGCCGTCTGCTATATTTGTGACCAGTTCCATTTTAGACTCTGCTCCAGATCATCTGAGTTTCACATTGACATCTCAACGCCTAAATATGGCGGTCGGGAGCAGAAAACATCTACCAACTCTACCTTACTCCCACGAATTCACTTGTGCGCTTCCGCGCAACATTGTGACTTGAGGGGACATGACATTGAGTGCCGAAATTTTCTTTTGCTTGGCTAACACCATACCGATCCTTGAACCGTAATCCTGTACTGTCAACGTTCGTCGCATGCTCTTCAAAGTGCGACACCGTAGTTCTTCAATTCTTCTAAATCTGCGAGAGACCATTAACAAATGGATTCGCTCGCTTTTATCGCGGTCTGCCACTGCTAGACATTACTCTAAATATGTAGATGAATTTGCATGTATTCTTGATAAATGTCTCAGTACAGATCGATTGTAGGCATCGAAAGCAGCTGAATCGTGGCTTCTCTTTCGGGGACAGAGAGTTCTCACTCAGTTGGTCTGCACATTTTAGCCGTTTCACTAGGAGCTTGAAGATTCCTTGACACAGCAGTCTGGGGTTACAAAATTTGATTCGACTTGAGCTCCGAAGAAGTTACCAGCAAACGAATAGGAAAGAAAGAAAAAAGGAATGCCTGTTCAGTAGGTTAATAATTTTGACTAGGCTACTATAATAACTTCAATTAGACAATCACCAAAACTAGTGTATATATATATATATATATATTTGTTACCACATGCATGAATACATGGTTGCAACTTCGAGTTAAGCTTCGGTTTTATGACGGTGCCCTGCTTAGCCTTCGGAGCTATACGTCATTTCAACACAGTAAGAGTACATTAAGCTGTGCAAAAGCTGGTCTCTGGATCTACTTCCTCAATTATCTAGAGTCTAAGGCAGATTCTGCTCTCTACACAGTACCCACGCACATCATTCGATTGTGTTAGAAACCATACAAACCATCTCGAGGTAGATGCATGAGTGTGCTTATCATCCGATGGTCAACCTGCTCCACCTTAATCATAAAAACACAACTTGTTCAGTACCAATTTTGAATAACTACGACATGTTTCATGTTCACAATTAAAGAACGGACTCTTTGTGTCTGGAACCTCAAAAATGCACTTACAGCGTGAAACAAGAACATGCCAAAGTCATTGGAATCATCGTCTGAACTTGAATCGACTCACACAACACATGATCCTGTTATTTACCTGAACTGAAGGGTCACGAGTGCTGCGAAATCGAGTGATACAGCTGGTGATTTCAACACAGTGCTGCACCACTGGATTTTCTGAGGAGGATTCAATCTGCCTCAATAGCCTTTTGCAGTCTCATGATACACATGAATGCCTACCTGAGGTGAACCTCTTGCAGCACTTCCGACCTCACAACACAATGCGAACAATATATTCCAAATTTCAAAATGCAACTGTGATCAAACACAGACCTAATGCTGGTAATTTCTTAACGTCAATGTCAAACGCAGGACTAATCTCATCCAGAGAAACCGTTACGTGCACAAAAACTTTCCAACCACATGGTGCAATCAAAACTTACGTTTCAAAGTGGGATCCATATTGCACAGAACGACCTTCGAGTCATAGGCCATGAGCTGAGGCAAGTGATGCTGCCACTCGCAAGCTAAGGGTGTGCTCCACATGAAATAGGATGTTTGGAGGACTACGCCAACGTGAGGGACAATGTCAGAAAAACAGAAACCGAAGATGGGATCCTGAATTGTTTCTTTAAATGGGCTCCAGTGTACTCACCAGACCCGATGATGCATTCCCTTTAACCCCCCACATTGGACTGAAAGAAGTTGTTCGTCTCAGCATTTCATGTTAGAGAGACAGTTCGTGTTCAGTGATCAACTACAGAAACATCGTCGCCTGTATTTCTACGGTCTTGTTTTGGCTGTCAATGCACTTGTTACAAGCCCCCTTTCCTGTTCCAGAGTGTGCCTTGCCACCCAAAGCTAATCTGATTAGTCTCTCATGGACGCCCTTTACCAACTCTTCCAACAACGGAGCATCCTTCAAATTTAGCACAAACTAGTCCAGACTGGGTGCAAATGCTCCTTTTGATGACAATGAAATCCAGATCACGGTAAGGACGAGGGGGAAATAGAGGATTTTACACCTGCCATATCTTACGAGACAGTCCCACGCAATCCACATTTCTATTTATACATGAATGAAGGTCCGATTCCCCATGCTCTGCCCAATCTCTTCCCAAAGAAAGCTCAAGTCTTGCTCTGAATACGTTGATTAGTTACAATGGGTTTTAAGTGAGTTAGTGACGTTGAACTTGGTATTGTAAGCATTTCATTTATCTTTTGTATAGGGAGGGAGTTTTTGGGAATATGTTTTGAAGCATAAATTTAAGTTCATAGAGGATGTTTACAATGCAAATGGTATTTTCAATGTAGAAGTGAACTATCCACTTTTACATTCACACCTATATCTATATAAATGCAACTAATAAAATTGTATTAGATGTATTTATCTTACAAAATTTGATGTCCATAGGAACATGTTTCTTTGATGATTTTTTACTTTTCTTTGTTAACTAGGCTTTGCTATTATTATTTTGTTTCTTTAATTTGGCCTATGTTCTTTGCATTTTACTGAGTGCTTTCATGATGTATTTTTCTTCATAATGTAGTGATTACATACTATTGTTATTGTGATTTATATATTTAGAAACTAAATTATTATAAAAAATTGTTTTAAATATATATAAATATGTCACATTAATAATATTCAAGTATATATATCAAGAAGTAATAAATACAATTAAAATTGAACATAATAAAAAAATCTAAATGTTTGATTTGAGATTTTAAAAATTAGTTATTCCTCCTTCACAAATTAAAAATGTACAATCATAAAATCCTAAAATTTTAAAAGTTTGTTGACAACCAATTTCAAATCCAAAATTGCATGTAGAAAGACACTCTCCTATCACACTCAAATCAATCTTATTCTCATGCTATATCCTTCAAATTTAAAAATCAAATATGTAAAAAAATATTTTGTTTAAATGTTACTTTGTAGATGGCATTTGTTAAGAGGCATTCATCTACAAAGTACAAATTTAGAGATAGTTGTGCCAAAGTGCATCTGTCTATAAGATACTCTTTTTCAACATAAGATTAAAATATATATATATATATATATATATATATATTAGTAAGAAAAAATAGAATTATAATTAAAAAAATATCAATTAAAAATGTATATTTTAATAATTCTAATAATAATATATTTTTAAATAACTGAATTTAAGAAAATATATCAAATATACATCTAATTATATAATTTTATAATTAAATACTCTTGATAAACCTTAGACTTTGTTTATTTGTAAATGCTTCACTTTAATGGTGATGATTTGCTTGAATAAAAATCACTTTCTTTAATTATAAAATTTAATACTTTCTAAAATTATTATTTTTTTCTTAAAAACTATCCAACTTGTTAAATTTAATCTTCATACAAATCTTAGAAATCTATAAATATAATTCTATAGATGTCTTTAAGTGAATAGCCAAAGTTGTAAGTTGAAATGACATAGTCTTCTATCTTAGCCATTTAAATATCAAAAAAAAAAAACCTTAGTAGTACCATAAAGATACTTACATTGCATTAATTTACATAGTTATTAATAAATAATTTAACAACATATAATTGTAATCTAATAGAGAAGTCCTAAATTGATTATTTTACTTTTAAAATTGAAAAAGATTGTAAGTGCAATAGTCTTTAATTACAAGGCTCATCCAACACTAAACTTATACTATATATATTATAAATTAATATTTTTTTAAACAAAACCTTGAGATGCAAAAATATAAAAACTTATAAATAATTATGATTTTTTTCCAAACTATGTAATTTTTTTTAAAAAAATATTAAAAAAAATTTAAGGAATAAAAATATATAATATAATAATCAATTAGAATAAATTAAAAAATATTTTTAGAAACTTCTAACTATTTTTTATAATTCATCACTTTGGCATAGTCTTTAAATAATAAGGCTTATATCATAATTACAAAAATTATTCTATACTAGTATTTTTTTTTTTTTTTTTTTTTTTTTTTTAAATTCTAAGATGGTTATGTCACAAAGTTGTTGCTTATTTTATAATCTCGACTTAATACTAAATAAAGTTATCTTCCAATAGACATGCAATATTTTTTGCAATCATTATATTATTTGTATCCTTATATGCTACCAAAATATGAAAGAGGTTTGCACAAAGGGCAAAAAAAAAAAAAAAAAAAAAAAAAAAAAAAAAGTTTCTAAAGATTTAATAAATTCTCTCTAATTTTTATGATGTAATTTTTTTATTCCAAAAAAATATCTTTCAACAAAAAATCATGGTATATACCACCACAACTATCAATACAATAAAGACAATATTGACATCTAATAATTTTAGGTGCTTATTATCTAATGTTGATATCAAAGTTATATTAAACTTCATCTTTTGTACCTTCATATAATGTCTATTCTTTATATCACATTCAATAATCATATCACATCCTTTAGGAACTTCTTTGTAATATTGATTTAATATTTTTTATAACTTCTCCATGTTCAATACTACATTAATCTTTTGTGATAAGACTTGAGGTTGACCAATTCTTAGTATTGAAGTAGAAGATAGAAAATAACTATTCTTGTAACAACATCATATTAAAGGAACTTTTACTATTAGAACTATTAAATTACTGGATAGAGATTTTGAGAAAATTTTAGAGCTAAAGCAAATATAGAAGAAAAGAGAAGGTGGGATAGATTTTGTCCAATGTTGTTAGATTGAGATTTGTTGCATTATAAGAAATATGATGATAAATTTTTTATAGTCTTCCTCATCTTTATTTATAATCTTTACATATAATATTTTATCTTGCATTTCTATCATTAATGACTTTTAGTACAATCATGACCATTAGTATATAAGCTTATGAGAGTCTATAAAAGTAGTGACTAAATTTTTTAATAATATCTCAAAAACCTTGGAAGCATATTTAATGGTCTATATAGGAGCTTAAAAGAATAATATCAAAGATTAAGAATAGTTATTAAGAAGATGCTAAAAAATATTATAAAAAAATTTTAACATATAAAGATAGCACAACCAAGAATATATATAAATATTAATCAAGTTTATTGATAAATACATCATTCCAATCTTCTAATATTGAAACAAAAGATTTATGTGTGTACTTATAATTGCTATTGTGTGCAACTTTGATATTTAAATACACAAATAAATTCATATTTTTAAAAATTCTAGAACTCTTCAAAAAGAATGCATTCAAGTTGTTGTTAGAGATTTATTTGACCAAAGAAATTCTAAGTATAAAATCATGATTAAAAAAGCACTTACAAAAAACATAAGTTCAAAAAAATAAAAAATAAAAAATAAAAAATGGAAGCTATTTATACATATTACATGGTAGATCAATAGATAAAACCTTCTTAAAAAGTCCTCTTTATGCATACAACTAACCATCTAATTTAATATATTTTCATATGTAATATCTTTATTGATGCCACATTCTTGTTCTCTTCTTAAAAAAGAATTTATATGTATGTTATTGCTAACTTTATTGACCACCTTCCAATTGATAATAAATTTGCTACTTATTACTTTATTATTAATAACAAATCTTAATAATGGCATAATTTTTTTCAATTATAAAAATATCTTTTATATAGCAATAGGATTTTTTTACATTTAAATATGCATTTAAAATCATGCTAAGTTTGTAAGATGGTCCATGTTGCTTTAATCAACAACTAGTTTTTTTTATTAACATATTGCATGTATATCCTTGCAATATCACCATCTATTTAAGATCTATTATAATTTTTTATTTTATTTTATTAACTAACTTCTAACAAAAGATTTAATTATCACAACAATCTACTCTTGTATTTGAACTTCAAGTAGCTATCATTTCTTCTTTTCAACTTATTATCTTTAAACATATGCCTAAACAAGCGTTCTTTTGTCAACATCTAACTTGCATTTAAAAAAAAAATATAGACTTTATGTCTTTGTTATAACTTGTGATTTTCCATCATTTTGTAATTATAAGTGTTAATTCTTATAAATTTGCTATACTTCTTAAATAACTAGTGTAGCCTTGAAAACTATTCTTATATTAACAATAATAGATTATCTTTGAAAACATACTTAGAGCCTTGTCAATTTAATTACTTTGATACTATAATCTTTCTTTGTAATTTATTTTTTATAATAAGATTGGATGCAAATAAGTATTTACCTTTAAATCTTGTAACGATAAAATTGATTGGTGCAATAATTCTTTTATGAATATTGGATAATAAGTGCTAATGCATAAAATTTTAAATAAATATTTATCAAAATTTTCTTCTTCATTAAAAATTGCAAAAAAAAAAATATAATAATTTGTCTTATAGAATTTATTGTGATTATTTAAACTTTAAATATCTTTTAGATTTTTATATTATATTGATGTAATTTTTTCTTTGGTATTGTTTTAACTTCTATAATTATCAAATATTTTTATTAAATATATTAAAAAATAAAATCAATTAAAAATTTTCAATACAAGATTCATTTGAAATCAAACTTGAATATTTATAATAACTTTATTCACTACTTTATGCAATTTCCTAATTACCCATCCTCTATATATAATATGGATTCTTATAACAAAACACTCTCATAATCATACTTGGTTGCCTAGCTCTTATATAAAGTTCAACTCTTCTATTGCCATTTACTCTTTCAAATATTGCAAAATGATAAATCTCCTTGTTCTTTGAAGTAACAAAATTGTAGCACTCAATTTAGTCTAAACCAAGCAGCTTAAAACCTGATGAAAAATTAAAAAAAAATTGCTCTATGCTGATCATCCATACTCAAACATCCATATTATGTCTTTGTGATTTGGAAACCTAGGTGTAGCTTTGATTAAAAGAAATGAGACTCAAGATTTCTAGTGTGACCATTCTACTAGGAATTTTGGGATTACCACTTCTATGTAATGATTGAGAGTTTGCAAGACATTACTATATAAGTCTTAATATCTATTATAGATTTTTCTTCTACACTAGTAAACTTGGAATAATAGTATAAAATATAATTTTTGAAAGGTGATTCTCCTTGCTAACTATCTGTAATAAAAACTTTAAATTGTGATAGCTATTGATTCATACTCTTTTAATTTCTAATTTCTTACAATTAGCTATAAGTTTTGTATAAACATAATTGTATTAAGAATACTTTGATCATGCTTCCTAACTTCAATAAAGCAAGCCAAAGCTTGTGGCCTAAGTATTTTTTTTTATATTTTCATGTAAGATTTCTAAGTGCAATAATTTCCAAAAAACTCTTTAAATTATTAGAATAACAATCTACTTGGCTTAAAAGAAATATTCAATTTTAGATGCCTTAAAAAAATTAGATATTAATTGTTATATCCTTGTATTAATCATCTTCATGATGCTATTTAATTGTCATTAAAGTAGTCAAGTAAGTATTAATAAGTTTTTATCATTTTATAAGGATTATTATTTCAACATCTTAAGAACATGCTTTTAAAGAACCTAGATTAAATCAATCAATAATTTTATTACATCTAACAATAATTTTGTAAAGAATATTTATCTTAGCAATTACATCTAATGTAAAAAAATTGGTGGCACTACTATCATTCATTTGTTCAAAGATTTATTAAGTATATCTAGTTAATAAATAAAATCAATGATCACTTTTTAACTTTAGAGAAAAATAGAGTTAGAGTTTTGAAATCCTATCTTTTAAACTATTCTACTTACTATTAGATCTTCTAAATTAATCAATCCTATTAAATTAGTTATATTATTAAATTTGTTTTTAAGATTGCTTCTTGATCTAAAAGACTAAGTATTACTACTAGTATCTAAAAAATTTGGATTTGTGCATTCACTTGTATTATAAATAAGCCATGACCAATTACTTTTATTATTGATTTAACTTGAGTCTAACAAATACCTTTAAACATTTTAAGTTGCTATGGATGTCCATTGCACCATATTTTTTTAGTCCTTATTTTTATGAAATAACAAAATGCTCAAAGTCTAATCTAGCTTCTATTTTAATAAATGCCTAGAAGAGCTATATCTCTACCTAGGTGACAATGGTATATTAAATTTCTTCATTATGCTATTTTAATATCTAATATTTCCATCAATATATATCAAATTTATTAAAAATTGACCAATAGTATATACTCTACAAAATGGAATGATTAATTTACATGTCATTGGATATATAAATATTATGAATTTCTTTTGTTTATTATATTCTAAAGAATATACACTAATAACTTCAAATTTCTATAATTATACATTGAGACATATAAGAATAACCAATAATATTTCTTATATGCTTTAAACCTTTATTTTGATAATAATTAAAAGTATCTTGTCTACTCACTAATTCAAAACCAATATATATATATATATGTATAAACCAAAGATGTGATCATGTTATTTTATAAAGATTCCTAATAAATTATTAATTTTAAGACTATTAAGGCATTTTAATAATTTTTTTAGAATATTTGAAATAATACTTGAGTAGTATTTTTTATTGTTTTTATTAGATTTTATTATATTATTTTTTAATATTTAAATATTTAAATATTTTTGTGGCTGATTTTTTACAATAGGCCAATAATTATATTTTGCTAAAATCTCAAATTTTTATGTAGCCTATAAGAAAAACCATTAAAATTAAGATTTATTTTAAGATTCCTTTTTTATAACAAAAAACTTTAAAATCTAATAAAAACTAAGTTACTTATTATGTATTATTATTTTATTTTTATTTTTATTTTTTTAAAGAAATTATTTATTTATATTATTTAAGATTTCTACTTACAATTTTCTTTTATAAAAAATTTATTAAAAAATTCATAAATACTATATGATTTAACTAGAAAATAAAATTGTGACCCAAGGTCTTTAATTATATAAATACTAGGAACATGCTTGCAATCTTTATTCAAATGTAGGATTTTAATAAATGTAAAGATACAATTGCACCAATTTAAGAATATTTATTTTATTATATCTTTTGTAGCAGATTTTAGTTTAATTTTTATGTCTAAAGTAACAATTTAGATGTCTTTCAAATATAATATTTTATCATTTTGTATCTAAAACTAAATGTAATAATAATGAACTTATATATTTTTTAAAGTCTAAATAATATTTTAAAAATAATTCTAGTAATAATTTTATTTGAAAACTATAGTTATTTTGGATAAAATCAAATTAATGAAGGTTGGTAGATAATACATAGGTAATTTTGGCTTCAAATTACAGATTGACTTCAAAATTTCCTCTAAAAAATCATAAAACCTACTTTTGGTGTTGTTCCACTATCTTCTTTGTTATGATTTTCCATACATTATTCCAAGTTGAACAAGAAAGACATTTATAGTCATCTCTACTTGTTTTAAATAATATTCAATTCTTTAATCTATTAATCCAATGATTCAAGATAAAAATGAGCCTTTTCAAAGTTCTTAATACTTTGCTTAAGTTTTGCATCTTGTTACAAAGCAGAAGCCAATCTTAAATCCTTTCTCATGTTTGTAAAAAATCTTTTCTCATGTTTGTAAATAAAATGTTGGTCAATAATCTAGAATTTAAAAAATAAATGTTGTTTTGCTTTCACTGCATACCAATCAAATTCTTCACATCTAGATCATCACTTTGAGTGTCCATCGTATGTTGTTAGATATCAAAGCATTGAGATAAAATGATCTTCATTGTATGTGTACATCAAGATAAAAATGAGCCTTTTCAAAGTTCTTAATACACATACAATGAAGATGAATTCCTGTGTGTCCCAGTGAAGGTGAGATTAGCTTCCTTGTGGATCGATTTCAACCGCAAGAGCATCAGTGATCTGCTGAAGTTCATCATGTCTCGCATCTTCAGATCACCTTTGGTCGCAGCGTATTAGATATAATTCAGTTGTTTGATAATTTTACAAGACAAAGTTGGATAGTTCTTAAACAGTAGAATGTATCGATGAGTTTCGAGGTTTGCGATGGTAGAGGAAAGGCTACACCACCACTGTAAGACTCCATGACATCCGAGCACCTCTAGCACTCGCTTAGATGAGTTTTTCACACTTGCTGTGTCTATTTCAGAAACTTTAGCGTCTTTATGCCTCCGTAGGAACTGACAGTGCAGCTCTGGATTTCTTGGTGCTGATAAGGAATCTACCCAAGTGTGTTTGAACTGATGTATTTGGGTTCATTTAGGAAGCTTTGAGATTTTTGCGTTCCTGGTCGGCCGAACATTCGAAAGTGAAGCAGTGCATATGTGGTTGAGATCAAGGCAGCGTCAGCGGTGTAGTTCTGTAGAAGACAATGTAGTGTGGGCTTTGCTGGGTGGTGTGAGCTGCAGCAGTAGCATCCCGCTGCACACAAAACATTCAATATATATATTTATATTTATATTCACACAGAATTACAGCAACTGAATGATGAGATTTAACTGCAATGGGTGAACCCACAAGGCCTACTCTTTTCTCTCCTCACAGTTAGCTTCGAAGGTGATTTCCTGGTTTTTCATGGAAATCAAATATGATCAGTGAGTCTGGCCCTTTGTCGAGGTCATGGTTAAATATCTTGTTTCATGCGTTTCTCAATATCGTACTGGAGGAGATAGAACATACGTCAGCATCCTCAAGAGTGTATGTTCACTGCTGTGATCAAGTTTTCCTTTGGATGAAACTAAGAGCTTGTTTCATCCCTTGTACCAAACTCAAAAATAATAAAGCAAACATAATCTGAGAGAATGCCACATGGTTTCATGAGCAAATCCAAATTAATCGGAGTCTTCAGAAGCTCACCTCAAAACCACTCACAAGGACAGTCAGCTCTGCCTGCAACCATGTAAACCACAAAAGCAAGAAACAACCTGCACACTCGGCTTCCTGGAATCGATGACTCCTGCTAGAATTGGAAAAACGTAGAGCGAGTCTGTATGACTAGCTACATCCAGAATCCTGTCCCACCTTCCAATAAGCAGCCCAAGCTGCTTCGCCATTGAAGCCTTGGTTTTCGACCAACCGATGAGTCCGCAGGTGTTTGTCCTCGATTGTTTAACAAAGGGTTTCTCAGCAGTTTGAACACAAGCCACCTATTCCTGCACGATTAGGGTCCGCGGAAATCTACAGCTCTAAAGAACCTCCAATCGAACCGGCAATTTCACAAGCCTTTTTTTGCTCGATGAGCAACCAAGAACATTCCAATCGTAGTTGATATGTTGGAGACCCGACGGAGAGTTCTTTAAACTCGGCATAAACCATCAACAAACTAGGCAATTAACATAGAATTTGGGCTAAAAGATGAGAATCATCCAAACAGGACCGTCCTACTCCGGAAGTTGACATACAGATGAAGGATTTGCGTGAAAGGTAGGAGCAGACCACCCAAACCTCCTTCTCACACATTCTACACCAATTGGAAACTTGCTAGATGTTTTGATAAACTTTCCTGTTCAAGACAACGAGTTGTGTACTTTTCTGTTGCTTGATCAAGAGATAACCAAATCTGATGAAGTAAAGTGTGGTATTTGCCCAGCTGGACTACCATCATCAGGAATGGACGAAAGATTCTGGTGAGCTCCGAGTCTGTTGTCAGGGACAATGTGACTCAGGTTCAAAAAAATTTACGAATAGCAATGCGTTGACGCTAAAGAACTACACAGTCACGACCTGCTGCTGTTCTATTCGTTACTCACTTCCGTGGTTGAGGGCAAACTAGCACACAAGAAAACTGTACATCGGTATCCCTAGGTTCTCCATATTCCCTGATAAATCAAAGACTTTTGTATTGATTCGCAAAAGCATCACTGTGTGCAATATTGGATCACGCATGTGGATTGAAAGGCCGAAGTGGTTCGAGCATAATGTACTTCAAACAGTAGAGTACAAAACTGCAGTATGATCGATTCAACTAGTAAAGAAGGAGCCATCAAGCAGAAATCATGCAGCATACTTTCGCTCCGAATCACTGCAGTATCCTAAAAATAAGAACAAGCGATTCGGCTTTGGCTTGTCACATTTATCTGACACCGTGCCCTAGCTTGTGCTCCTGATCTGAAGAGGAAACCAACAAGATTATGAACGAGAGGACTCTCGTCACAGCACTGAGATGGCGTCAAAACTAGTTAGTTGTGGATTCCTTTCGATCATATTCAACACACAGAAACAGACTCATGCTTGATGGTCACTTGACAATCGCATCCTGCAGACACCGAGTGCTCAGTGCGCGGACAGCAACACACTCAAGGCCTGGGTTTAATGCGGCTTTTTCCCTCGGCGGGGACTCCCCAACGCCAGATTTGCAAACACTCAGCAATCTAACACTACCCAGTACGTGGTGAAAACACTCCAGATCGTTTGGAGCTGCGGCATTTCTCAATTGCCCTCCGCATCACACAGTGCAGCCAAGCAGCAACCGTCTCGGGCATGCCTGTTGGGGAGAGGCAGTTGTGGTCCAGGGTGCCCGGTGTAGCAGAAACGCGGCACGTGTAAAGATGGCGTGGCAATTTCATCAGCCTCTGTGCAGATTGGAGCATGAGACGCCACCCGGCTCATGAACCCCTAGCTTTTTGGTGGTTTGGGTCATAAAGTTGAAGACAAAGTCATCAAAAAGACATTAGATATCTTAGATTCCCTTGGAGCTGTATCCAGTGCTAGAGTACATTCACGTACAGATACAAAAGTATTGACATCGTTTTTTCATTTTCATAAATAGTAAATGTAAAAATCACCTAAACAACGTGGTTTTTCGAATTTTGATATGATACCCATTCTCAGAATTGATACTAAAAAGTCGTTCTTTTCGATTAAGCTGTGAAGCCTCACCCTGCGCCTGCCCAGAGAGGTTACCTGCACGCCATTTCCAAGGCGTTTGTCGAGAATCTCCACAGTCGATGTGGCCATATGAGATTCCACAATTTGACTCTTCTTCTTCTTCACAAAAAACTGGTGATTGAACAGAACATTCTGAGAGGAGGGTTGAAGTGAGATGGGGCCGCAGCACCTCATTGCAAAAACCCTAATTCATGAATCCGCTCCTAAAATCTACGTGGTAGCCATGGAACTTGGAGTGGAGCGGGGCATTCTTTGGATACTAGTTCAAGTGCCTGACATGGCAGAGGATACAGAGCCGTGTGGCAACGTGGCACCGAGGGTGCCAAGGTGGCGGGGCGCGTCCGCCACGCTGGACCCAACCAGTCCAAGTGGGCCAAGGTGGCGCAATCCACGAATACCAACGGATGGGTTGTGAATTTACGAATCTTGGCAGCGAATGTGTGAAGAAGTCAAATAGAGGAACGGCTCCAAGAACGCCGTTTCCTGGAAGCGTCGTGGAGGTTGTGGATGCACGGGAGTGGGCAGCGAGGTGGACGTTCCCAAGGACGAGAACTTATCTGCAGAGCTACGAAATTGGTAGACAGCGGGCATGGAGCCTCATCCAAGGTGAGTCCCTTAATAATGTACCCCCTGGGAACAAGCCAAAGGGGGGGCGTCTCGTCCAAAGAAGACGAACAGTGCTGCAGGGCAACGAAGGAAGGGGGGAATTGGGACGAAGATCAGGTTCCGTCAGGAAGTTCGTTCGTCGGGGACCTGAGAGCGGGGGGGGGAGGCCAAGACTAGGGAGGGGAAGGGAAGGGGGAAGGGTGGAAGGAAGGCAAAGCCGAGAGAGAGAGGGTGCCCTCACAAGGCGATCCCCTTCGCCGATGCAAAACCTCCTGCCTCGTGCTGGGATGCCTCGCAATCCCTCCCGCTCACTCTCTCTCTCTCTCTCTCTCTCCGCTCCCCTTCCAATTTCCGCCGCTGCCCGTGGCCTGCTTCTTCTGAGGTGCCTCACCCTTGCTCTTCACTTTGTAAGTCTGCTCGCCAGTTCCTATGCCATTCTTCGTCGCCGTTCATTACTTCCGTGGCGACAGAATTTAGCGTTGTTGAGTTTTCAGTGGAGGCTTGTTGTTGATGATTGGGGACGTTTGAGTGAGTATTAGAATTGTGGTAGTGTATCTTTTCGTGAGATCAAGTTTTTGTAGAGAAGCGCGAGGGATTGGGATGGCTGTGAATGCGGGGAATTTCGAGGGGTTGTCCAGGAAAAGATTGCTGTGTTTTCGTTTTGGTGGTGTGGAGGTGTTTGAAATGTGAGAGCTGAGGATGTGGGAGGTCGCGTGGTTTGGTTTCTGATCTTGCTCCCGAAGGGCGAGGGAGTGAGCAGGATTGATTATGGATAGCTGTCTTTGGAAGAGTTTTTCAAAATTTTGATTCAGCACATTTGGTTGGGTATGGTTTAGAGTTGACAGTGGAGTGGGATGGTTTCGCGGGCCCTTGTTGACCTCGTCTAGTTGTTTTGCGTCACGCTAGATTTTGCGGGTATTGGTACTTGCACCGTCTGCGCGGATCTTTAGGGCTGAGGGCAGGCAAGTAACTGGTTCAGTATGTTTCGAGTCATTTCATAGCCTTTTCATTTGTTGGGTCGTTTGCCGTGGGTCATGTAGAGAATGTTTTCTTTCGTACTTTCTTTTAGAGAGGAGTTGATGTTAATGACACGTCGATTTGGACGGGTGTTGATGTGATTTAAGGATTTGTACTTCACAACCTCCCATTCACCTCTGTAAAAGTTGGTCATTATATTTGGCTTCTCAACCCTAACTGCTCGAGACTTTTGCTAACCTCGATTTAGTCCTCGCCCCGATCGTATTCTTTGTTGCGCTTAGCCGATGGTGTTGGTGCTTCGTCTTCTAGTCGTCTTGCACCTATCACCATGACGTGTATTCGTATCCTGAGAAATAAATATATTTGAATTTCCTCCATGTCCTGCACCCTAACTGCTCCTCAACATGGTGCTCATTTTCCGTTGTTCCCGGTTTCTGGAGACGCTGCTGCAATCCTCTGGGCTTATGTTATGTCTTACTTGCTACTCCTCCGCGCCTGTGTGTATACTCTTCTTCGGCATACTTTGATGACTGTCAAGGCTGATAATTGGATTACTTGTGTATCAAGGGTGCATAATGGCGTTTTCAACAATAGTGGAATTTGAATTTTACGATTGTCTGTATCATTGGAATTCCTCCCTCTTGTTTTTTGAAAGGTATCTGTGATTGGTCTATGTCCTGACTGGGGGGTTACCTGGTTGTTTTTGGTTCTATTGAACTTTTGAAAAGTGATGATCACGGTAAAATCTTGTGTCGTCATTACTGTAAACGACGATTGTTTGCTCTCAAAAATGGATTTGTCTTCTGCCTGATTCGACTTCCCTTCCGGATGTCTGTAATGAGCGGGACGATATCGTTGTGTTGCTCAAATTATGTGTCACAATCTTTTTTAGCATTCTACACCTGTAGTATATAATAGGGCTGTGAAATGAGGGAATCTTTCAATGTCGCTGAATGACTTGCATGTGGACTTCCCGATGTTCTGCTTATGTTAGCAGTTAAATGGTTGATAATATTTGAGGTCTCGTGCAAATAGTTATGCCATTCGCTTTCCTTTCCACATCATCGCTCTTGACAAGCGGTGATTCTTTATATTTTTTTTGTTTTCTTTTTAAATTTAAAAATTTTAAATAATCTGATTAACATTTCAGGCTACCTTGGGTCTTGGTGATGGACCGAGTTTATGAACGTTTCCCTCGTGTCATTTGCAGAATCCGTCCAAGTAGTGTCTGCCCAAAAAAACAACGGAGGTGAAGGTGGAGAAGAATAGCTCCCTAAAAGTGGGGATAACTGTGAGGGAGGGGAATGGACAGCGCTGTGTTAGATGATATCATAGTGCGGCTGCTCGAGGTGCGGACTGGGCGGCCGGGCAAGCAAGTGCAGCTCTCGGAGGCCGAAATTCGTCAACTTTGTGTTACGTCTAAGGATATATTTTTGTCACAGCCTAACCTTCTTGAGCTGGAGGCGCCAATCAAGATTTGTGGTATGTCCTCATTTTCATGGCATTGTGCCGTTATTCACTTTTAGATACCAGTGATCATGATGGTGCATGTAAATGCGCAATAGGAGTAAGCTTAACAGAGATGTTTGGTGTTTTGATCAATACAAGCTTGCAATTATTAGCTTTCTATCGTTGATAGATTGAGCAGTAGCTGGATTGGAAGTTTTATATACACAGGTTATCGAATTTCTAATTTGGAATCCTGGAACAATGTAACAATTCGCTTGAAATGTATGTATATGATCAGTGCCAAATTCACGACTTTTGGTTTTTTCTAGGCACCTACTAGTTACGTGCTGTTTCTCTTCTTGAAGCTGGTCACTGACAAGCGTTGGTCTGACACTGCAGGTGACATCCATGGGCAGTATTCCGACCTCTTGAGACTGTTTGAATATGGTGGTTTTCCACCTGAGGCCAACTACTTGTTTTTAGGGGATTACGTTGACAGAGGAAAGCAGAGTTTAGAAACTATTTGCCTTCTCTTGGCATATAAAATCAAGTACCCAGAGAACTTTTTTTTGCTAAGAGGAAACCATGAATGTGCATCAATCAACCGAATATACGGCTTCTTTGATGAATGTAAACGTCGCTTCAACATACGGTTGTGGAAGACGTTTACAGATTGTTTCAACTGCCTGCCCGTGGCTGCCTTGATTGATGAAAAGATTTTATGCATGCATGGAGGCCTTTCTCCGGAACTCAAGAACTTGGACCAGATTAAAAAGATTGCACGGCCAACAGATGTTCCTGATGCAGGCTTGTTGTGTGACCTTCTATGGGCGGATCCTGACAAAGATGTATCTGGATGGGGAAACAATGACCGAGGAGTTTCCTTCACATTTGGTCCAGAAACAGTCGCAGAGTTTCTACAAAAGCATGACTTAGATCTTATCTGCCGAGCCCATCAAGTACTGTGATCAACTCTCAATTCAACTATAGCTTAAAGTTCGAGTTGATTATTCATGAGGATATAGATAGAAGTGGTTTTGTATTACGAAAAAGTTCAGGTCGTTGCTTGAGTATTAGTGGAACCAGTGAGGAGTGCTAAATTCGTCCAGCATTGATTAATTTTCTTTTATCGTTGGGTAGATATAGTAGATGGTTAAACCGTACTTAAGGGATCTGGTAATTAATGATTTGCGTGGGATTCCACATGCAGGTAGTTGAGGATGGTTATGAATTCTTCGCCAAGCGCCAGCTGGTTACTATTTTCTCTGCACCGAATTACTGTGGTGAATTTGATAATGCGGGTGCCATGATGAGTGTTGACGATACTCTCATGTGCTCATTTCAGATACTAAAACCAGCGGAAAAGAAGCAAAAGTTTGTCTCTTATGGCAACAATGCGTCACGACCTGGAACGCCTCCTCGTGCCGCCAAGGTCAGCAGATTTTGAAGCATGAGAAACTCACTTGACCGAGTTACTGATTGTTGCGTGTATGTAAATGTAGTATGAATGCATGAGATTGTGCATTCTATGACTTCCACGTAATATGCTGAGATCAGTGTTTCCTGGGAGGGCCAGGGATAATGCCAGGTGATGGTCATGAGCGAGAGAAACCAAGCTATAAACAATGAGAACCTTTGAAGCGGAAGCTTTATCCTCTTGAGCTCCGTTGACGGATGGCAGCGACTGATGTGGGCTTGCTCTTTGGAACAGCCTCATCTAGTGGGTGACCTATAAGCAGTCCGCTGCTGAGCTGGAGTTTGTGGCCAGCAGAAAGTTGAGCATGATCTCGGAGACACTCATATGTATGCATGCAACGCACGCACAAACTTAGGACCTGTAGTTATTTCGGAAGCTGGAGTGGTGTCCTTGGGAGGGCGGTGGCGCACATGTCTTAACTCTCTACAGTTGCTTGAGCAAGAGGTTTGTTAGGGTGGGATTGGGGCTGTTGGGGTGTGATATGTCTATAGGTGGTGGTCTGCAGCAGAGCGATTATGCCAATCGTAGTTAATGTACATTAGGGAGCGTGAGCACCCGGTTTCAAGTCACTCCATCTCATTTTCAGTTTAGTCAAACTTATATTGCACTTCGCAATCTGCTTGACTAGAGTTTCATTGTTGTCGTATTGTCTTGAATGTCTGCCTCGTTGAATATGCCTTTCTGGTCATCAGTGTGTAGTTACCCCGCTTGGATATTGTCAAATTTCGTAGCCTTCTTAGGACGTAATTCCAGTGAGCATCACCCTCGCCTTCAATTCATTTGAAATTCTTTTTTAGTATGTGTTCTTCCAGAATCTGTTGCAGTTCGTTACGGTATACCTCGTTTGTGACGACAATTAAGGTATATATTCAATTCCGTACACATACCAATGTTGGAACATGAAATAAAAGATTAAACGAAATACAGAATCCTCTGTCTTGTCATCCTGAACTCGTCAACGCTCGATCCATGTGTACTCAACCAGACTACTTTACATATTGTTTGTGTCGAATCTGTACTCACCCATCCTGTTGTAGTATTTATAATTTTGACATTTCTTAACTGAAATTTGATGTTTTGCATTCTACAATTTCTGTTAACGTGTAACAGCCCGACAATGAATAGACTAAATGTTGGGACAAATCACAATTAGAATAATAGGATGAAAATTAAAATTGAACTAAGAGAAATGAGTTTAAATGTTGGACATTAGTTCGAAAGCAATTGACTGAAGATGAATCCGCCAAACGATAAACAGGTACACATGAGATACCAAAATAAGAAAAAAGGAAAACAACATTATTATGCTTCATGTAATGAAAATCAATTTATCATGTCATTTGTAAATGTATATTTCCCACTCAGAATTTTAAAACATGCTTCTGTTCAAGTTCCATTATTATCTTATTAAATGTTTTACGGATGCGACCTTCTGCATAGCATCTGAAGCATGATGACCTTGCCAATGGTTGCAGACGTTTAACATTGTTGTCACATTGATCTTGATTGTAGAAATAAGAAAAAAAAACTTGCAGTAGTTGGATGATGCATGTATAAATTGCCATTCTAGGTGTTCCTTGTGTCTGAGGTGTCAAAACCTTATTAACAAAAAAAAAGTTTTTGACAATGTCTTCGGATTGTTTGTAAATACACTTTAAGCAAAAATGTGTGATGTACAAATTCTAAATTCTAAATTATACATAATTTTCTTGAACATCTTTTGATGTAGAAACAAAGCAATAAATATTAAAAAAATAATGAAAATTATCTTAGTTCTTTGCCCTACTCTTTATTTTTAAAAGATTTAATTTTTATTGATTTTTTAAAATTTTAATTTTAAAATCAAATAAATCTGAGAAATACAGCATAAAATGAAAAATAATAATTCTTATACTAATTTGAATATCATTATGTAAAATATTACCACAAAAATTATTTTAACAATAACTTTTTTTTGTTAGATAATATTATATAAATAAAGAATTCTAAAATTAATTCTTTTTGTATAATATATACTCTTGTGTAATTCTATTAGATAAAATTTGCAGTTGCACCTCATTTTAAAAATAGAAGTTCTAAAACTTATTCTAATTAGTCATCTTCTAAGTTAGATATAACTTGGCAATTATAATTGTTAAATTAAAATCAATTGTTATTTAAAATATTTTTGAGCAATGATTTTTTCTTGCTTATATATGTATGTGTATATAATCAAGTGCTTAATGCATATAAGTGTAGCACAATGCCTACAAATTGTTTTTATATGTCTTACTACCACATTAGATATTACAACCAATTGATATTAATAATTAATTGTTATTACTCTAAGGTAGTTTTTTATAGCAATTTAGTTTGGTTATAGATCTCTTTATTCCAATTTTAATAATCAGCTTGTAATTCTTGCATAAAAAACTTCATTTAATCTTTTTAAGATTTGGTTTTTACAATTTTAATAATATTTACTAGAATCATAGTAGATGTCTTGTTTATATTCTTAGAGATCATATTAAACTATATTTCATTGATTTAAGGTAGTGATTGTATAAAATAATATAAATTATGCTTCTTTTAATTGTTCTTCAGATCTAATACAAAAAATAATAATATTATTTAAGTTTCAATTAGTTTAGTTTAGAGTATATAGATTACATGTGATAGATTTTATTATTTTATTAAAAGAAACTCTTTATACTTTAAATTGCATTCAAGAAATTTAATAGACTACTAATATATAATGCAACATATTACTTTAGCTTTTTTAAATAAAAATTAATAGCATGTATTGCTTTTAAAAAAAACATAATATCAAACATGTATATATGTGTATGTATGTGAATTGCTTACATTAACATAGCTATCTTAAGATTATTATTTTACATTGTAAGAATCATATTTTATATTCAAAAAAATCACATTAAATCTTAATTAGATGTATGCTAATTAAATCTAATTTAATTCAATTATAAATATTATTTTTATATTTTTTCATTTTTTCTCTTATGATATTATAGGACTTGGCATTAGCCATACTATGGATAATACTAAAGATATAAAAAGAATAAGGTTGAAGTAGCTATACTTCTTTTCAATGTAGTTCAAAGAATACCCTAATGATATAAAGATTTCTTGATATAAAGACTTCTTGATATATTAGTCATTGCCAAAGCTTTTATCAAAAAATATTATAAATTATAAAATTAAAATAATAATACATATATATATATATATATATATATATAAAAGTGCCATGTAGATTGAATAAGAAGAAATAAGGATTCAAAGTATAAAAAATATATAATTTTAAAATATGATGATAGGCCAAATAAGTTATTATACAAAATGAAGATATGTTTTTGAACAAGAAAGACAACAAATCTTGTGAAATTGCAAATTATTGCAGCTTAAAAAATAAAATAAAAAACAAAAAACAAAATAAAATATATTAAATAAAGAGTTCTTAGATAGATTAGAAATGTTAATGCATTTTTATATAATTGACCTAAATTTCAAATACTACCAGTTTTCTATGCATATTAAATTACCAACAAATTTTTATGTTGTACAACTTGTAAATTATACAAACTAGTAATGATGTATTAAAAATCTTTGTAATATTTTATTAATATTTATAATATTTATAATAATTTCTTGTTAATATTAATATTAAAAAGTAAATATTAACTATACATTAGAATATTTAAAGAACTTAAAAAATATCAAAAATAAAATAAAATAAAATAAATCTATAAATTATTTAAGATATAAATCTATTTAATTAGAATATGATAATATATATATATATATATTTAAATGACTCGAAAATATATGCATGAAAGTAAAAAGAAATTAAAATATGAATGACCAATTATTAAAAAGTGAATTTTTGATAAAACGATTGAATTTAATTAATTACTTTATAGGATTTTTTATATACATATACTATTGTTATAATTATCATTTTTTTAAAATTTTAGTTAAGATGATAATTTTTTTATTTAAAGGCTTGTGAAAAACTAAAATATATTATTTTTACAAAAATAAATAATTAACTTTTTGAGTTCAAGAAGTTTTGGAATCCACATAGATATACATAGATATAAGCTAACATTGTTTTAGATTTTTTTGTGCAAAACTACTTCTATATTGAAATAAAACATAGTTTTAATAAAATAAATAATACAAATTTTTCTTTTCCTTTAAAAAAGAAATTTGGATGTTTTTCATTGTTTATAATTTTGATAGTTACACACAATCAAGATCATGATGTGTGCAATTGTTTTTTTGTTTTTGACACACTTTGAGTTTAGTTTTAGTATGAATTTTAAAATCAGAGTACATCAGCATATATAGAAATGAACTTCATCAAAAATAATTAATACAATACCATCAAGTTTGAAGTATATTGGATTAAAAAAGATATGTAAAGCATAAAATACAGCAAAGGTCCTAAACCTAAAATATCAAAATCAAAGTGGTTTGATGAAGTGCATTAAATATATAAATATTGACATATCTAAATATTGACTATTGAAATACAAATCTTTTAACAATTCTTTTTACAAAAGACAAGTAATCCTGTTCTAACTTTTGTTGTACTACTTGAATCATGTGATAACATTTATATAAGTCACATTACAAGTCTTTCTAAATTCCAAGGTTACAATGCAATATTTGAATTAATAAACTGTTTTGTTAAATTTGAATACACAATACAAAACCAAAAATATTACTATGGCATATAATACCACAAATATAATTATTAATTCATAGTAGAAGTCTTTTATATCACCAACAATATTTTTGTTAACACATTAATATGTATGTTTTCAACTGTATTTTTAAGATTTTTAAAGACTTATTTTATTCTCAAAAAAATGAATATTAATTTAATGCGTTTGTGGTTTTATTTAATTATTTTATACAATTCAAGACTATTAAGTAGATTATTGAAAATAAAATAAAATAAAATAAAACAGAACTCATGAACAATGTGAGATTTTTTTTTTCTGAATGAAACTTCTTTCTTCAAAAAGAGTTGTTGAGATAAAAAAAATATTGATGTGAAAACTTGTTGTTAAAAAAAGTATGCTTACGGCTTAAATATTAGAAAATTAAAATATTTCTCTTTAAAATCCTTGCTCTAACTTTACTTAAACTTCAATTTAATCTCTTTATAATGATTTACTTATAATACATAAATACTGTCACCACCAAGGTCAATTCTTTAGTTCCTCAAGAAAAATACTTCATACTTAAAATTGATAATTATTCTACTCAAAGCTTCGAAAAAAAAATATTACTCGAATTCAAAGCTATAACATTTAAAAATCACTTTACAAACACAAAATTAAATGTTATTTTGAAAAAGTGAATACTTAACATCCTTGTAAATTTATATTACACGCATAAATGATATAAGTTTTATAATTTTTATCATTATTAAATAAACTATTAATTAATTATATATATTATATTATATTATATTTATACAAACTTACATATCATAAAATGAGAGGATAATTTTTATTTTGACACTTAAATAGAAGCATATGAATTTCATAAAATTATTCAGTTTTATAATTTATAACTCATAAATTTTTATAAGAGAATTTTATTTATTTATTAATGTTTATATGATGTTGGATAAATTTCAAGTATGTATATACATAAGAATAATTTTTTTGACTATTTTTATTTGATCAAAATTTTTATGATGTATATTAAGTTTTATCTTTATGTATAATTTTTAATCAAAATATTAATTCATGTTTGTACATAAAATATTAATAAAAAATATTATATAAATTATGATTTATATTAAAATATTTTTTTAATAAAAATAAGCTATAACTTTAATAAAGTATTTTTTATTATTTAAAAGAATATTTCTTATTTTACATCTTCAATAACAAATGAAGAGGATTTTTATTCATCGAATAAAATAATTGATAGTGTTTATGTAATTTAAAATTTTTTTTTTTTTTGTGTGTGTAAGTGTTGTCTAAACATCACCAAACAATTTAAGTCACTTGTGTAATATATATATATATATATATATATATATATATCAAAAAAGGTAAAACTTGAATAGTTCAAATTGTGTCTCCAATGCGACATTTATGGCTATGGTTTTAAATAATATAACACCTCACTTATCAACTTTTAGGGTCTCTTGAATCAAGAAACAAGCACCAAGTAAACAAATAATCCAAGACTTCAAATTAAATTGAAAGCATGACCAATCCCAAAGTGCATAATAAATGGGACCCTCTCACGAGGTCACCTCAAGCTCCAAGAGTCTCCAAGAATGATGAAAAATAAAATAGAAAGACAAGAAAAGAGAAAAGAAAGACAAGAAAGAAACGAAAGATCCAGCGAGGGTTGAGTCGATGGATGAAAACCGACATCGGTGATTCCCTGCCGGTCCGTCCGCTCATTCGTCCGTCCATCAACCCGTCCAGGCGTCCGTTCGTCAAGAAGTCCGTCCGTTGGTCCGACGGAAGAGGGGCAGCGACGATGGAGGGAGAGGGGAGATCCTCATCGTGTCCGCCCCCATAGCGAGGGGGAGGGGGAGAGGGAGATGCTGTGGCACTCTCAGGCACCCAGTTCAGCACACACATTCTCTGTGCCGGCATCGGTGCTGACTCAGGATCTTCTCCTCGTCCATCTTGCTGCTCCTCTTTTCTCTTTGCGGATCAAGTCGGGATACGATTGCACCTCGTCCAGGTTGTTCGATTGCGCCACTTGTTCTTCTGGAGGATTTTGGAGGCTTTCGAAATTTTAGGAGGTTTCTGAGGTTGTCCAGCTTGTCGCAGGCGCAGTTATTGATGTATGCTACGTGGAATCGGGCATGGCATTGGCCGGGTGTGCATTTTGGAGATAGTGGTCTTGCGAATTTTCCATGGGTTGGGAGTTATTCGAGGTTGAAGGAACAAGAGAAATTGATGAGAGTTCCCACCTAGTTTGTTGTTGGTTTTGAAATTCTGAAGGAGTTGAACCATTTGATGCTTGAATTCCAAGCTGCAGTATATATATATATATATATATATATATATATGTATATATATATATATATATATTTGAGTTTCGGGGAATTTTGAAGTAATTTTCGAGGCTAGAGGATTCTGCATTGCGATGGTAATGGCAAAGGACAATGTCATTCCTGAGCCCTCGTGGCTGCGGGAAGGGAAGATGGCGGAGTGTAGAGCAGAGGAAGCGGGGTACGAGGGCTCATGGTTCGCAGTCAAGATTGTGAAGCTGTTTTATAAGGTCTCAGGGGGCCGGAAGGTATGTCATCAGGCGTACGTGCAGTACCGCGATTTTACGGTGTCAGATGAACCGGATAGTGATCCCCTTCATGAGTTTGTGGTGAAGGATCAGCTGCGACCCTTCCCGCCGCAGCTCCTGCGGAAGCGATGGAAGGTGCGCGACGCTGTCGAGACGTTGCACAACGATGCTTGGTGGGTGGGTTTCATCAAGCACTACAACCCCAAGGAAAACACTTACCAGGTTTACTATGGCGCGGGGCAACCAGAGCTCGAGCTTCCGTTTTCGCACATTCGATCTCGCCAAGAATATATTCGGCCCTCGGGACCCGAACTTAAGTGGAGCTGGAGCATCGTTCGCCCTATGCAGGTTTTATTTGATTCTCCCTATCTTGTCTACTTTTCTTGTGTTTTGGGTTTTTTCTCATCAAAAAAAGAGAGAAAAAGACAATAAATGTAAAAGGAATTGAAAAAATGGTTTTGTTTTCATGGTATTTGTCCTGCTTGAGACGTAGGTTGTTAGAAAAGTGCAGTGGTAGCGTTTCCCTCTCTCAAAACTTGCCCAAAATGTGCTGTTGATAGAGAGACGTGCAGTGAGTATCTCTTTGAGGCTTCTGGGTTCAGTCAGTTTCGTAATTCGATGGCAACGTCATCGGTTTTTATAAGAATTTGCATCGTGTGAAAAATTGGTTCATGGTGTTAGGAGAGTCGCATGGATTTGGGAATTTGTTGGAGTATATGCCAAATTTGCCGAGCTGACTTGGGTATACGACAGGTCCCGCCACCTTGGGAGCCAAGAGCGAAGAAGAAAGAGGAGCAGATGCATCCGAGACTGAAATTGCCCGCTCATCGCCTGGTTTACGATTCCGACGATTCACAAGACGAGAAGAAAGGGCGGTGGGAAAGGCGTAAACCGACGAAAAGGCGTAGAGTGCAGAGCAAGGGTGCTCTGGCAAAGCCTCAAGCTCCTACGCGGATTCGCGTGATCAAGTTTCCGAAGCCCGAGATGGAGGTCATTGCCATCAATGCGCCGCCACCAAAGGTGTCAGAGCAATCAATCGTCAGCCTCACACCTGGATCATCCCCTCCAGCACATAGCCCTCCCCATGATTCCGACTCCTCGCGAGGCTCAGATTCCCAGGTCCAAAATGCACTTATGATCACAGAACTATCTCCACAACGACGGTCGTCATCCTCATCGTCTTCAAGTGGCAGTAGTAGTGACTCTGGCACCAACTCCAGCTCAGAAGACGGTGTCGACGTTGGCGTCAGTGGTGACCATTCTGAAGAGGATGAATCAATTCACGAACACACTCGAGATGTGGCGGCATTGACAAAGGAGCAACCCGAACTCTCGATTTTCACAGATTTAAATGCTGATCGGATCATTGACGACAGAGCGGCTTACAAGAAACTCTTGGAAAGGTTTCGTGATAGCTCCAAAGGAGTCCTTGACAAAAGGCGGCATGAGCTGTTGCAAGGCATCCGGGAGGAGCTGCAATTATCTTTGGAGTTCTGTCGTCAGGCCCACTGTGAAGTATTCGGCGTTTTTATGTGAGGGTAATGGAACTTAAATTGAACTCCAATCCGTATAAGAAGGCTTGCGTATGAGATGTTTGTCCTCAAGATTTCGAGCTAACATCTTCTGTTATGTACAGTGACTATTGACGTTGTTGGTTGCTTGTAGATACGATGGGTGCAACTCTGTGAAAACTACACGATTTCTGAAATACAGTTCATCAAATAATGTGTGTCCTCATTATTTAGCTGCCTATCAACTTTTATTCCTAGCTATAAAATGTGCTTGATTGGAGATTTTTGGTCATGATGAACTTTCATCTCAAGCGTCGAAACGAGATTCTACAGGATGTGCTCACCTTGCAGAGGATGCAATCCAGATTGTTTGCAGCGCCGCGCTCTGAAACACCATTGCCGTAGCTTCTCCAAATTTGTTGAATCTCAGAATCTAAAATGTGGGACCAATTGACACGTAGATAGATAGACATTTACTGAAACCATAAAGCACTGCCACACATCGACAAAGGCGGAAAAGAGTCTCATGCATTTCATTTTCTTTATCTTCGTTTTCTTCACAGAAAGCGCACTTTACGCAGATAGGATGGTGGTAGCTACTGTGCAGAAAGACTTGAAAAACCTACGCTACGAGTCAAATTTGTTTTCATCATTGAGCGCTGTCCTGGATCGGAGGATCGTAATGATGGCGATGCAGGAGGTGTGGAGCATCCGAAAAATTCTGCCACTACATTATATTTAATAGTACGACGCGGAACGACAGACGCTGCACACACACAGATTCTCCAGCATGCCAAAAACCTACACATGTTCGCAGGATTTGGACGCAATATCAAGCTGAAACCTCTAGCTCTGAATTCCTCAAAGTCTGCACAAAGTCAGCGAACGTCACGACAGAGGTTTCCTCGCCATCCTTGGTGCCCACCAGCACCGTGTGCGCAACGTTGACGAAGAGGCCGTTCTCCACCACTCCAGGAATCATATTGATCTTCCTCTCCAATTCTGCGGGGTTCTTCACACCGTCGGGAAACCTCACGTCCACAATCATGTTACCCTGCACCACAATCATGTCCACGAAGAGGCGTTAATATCTCTCTCTCTCTCTTTGACTGCTGATCTGAAGAGCTTGTAAAGATGGAACTTGGTTGCAATTAGGATTAGGAGCACACTACTCTTGATGCAGTAAACGTAAAGATGGTGCAGGGAACGAACAAGGTCGGTCATGACGGGGCCGTCTTTGCGAAGGCCGGTGCGAATCTCCGGCTGCCCTCCCAAAGCGGCCAATGCACGCAGCACTGGTGCAAGAGCGAAGGGCAAAACCTCTACCGGGACGGGAAAAGTGAGGCCCAGAGTCTTGACAACTTTAGTTTCGTCGACGAGGATGACGCAGTGCTTGGCTATGGAGTCTACCACCTTCTCCATCGTATGGGCTGCCCCACCGCCCTTGATTAAGTTCATGTTGGAATCCACCTGCACATTTCTCATCATTGATTCCTTAGCACTGTCTTAGACAAGAGTTATTCGGTGCTAAGAATGGCGATGAGATCGCACTGTACCTCGTCAGCGCCATCGAAGGCAATGTCGATGTGATTAACGTCGTTCAAGTCCACCGTCTTGACGCCAAACTGGCGAGACAAGACGCGCGACTGGTAGCTGGTGGCCACAAACTGCACACCCTTGAGCTTGTTCTGAGCAAGTTTCCCGAGCTCCTCGATGGCCATGGACGAGGTGCTGCCAGTGCCCAACCCCACCACCATTCCCGGCTGCACGAGTTCCACAGCTTTCGTCGCCACTGCTCGCTTCAAGCTGTCTTGCACCGCCGGGTCCTTGATGGCCGTCACCACGACCGCCCTGCAGCTGGATACATGCCCTCTCGAGCAACTCGATCTCTCCACAAACAGCTTCGTGATCGGAAGTGGCTTCAAAGTCACTGATCCGGGACACCTCAAATTCCCACAACCTGTACCTCTCTCGGGGAGTGACGACCCTGCTACGATCCGTGAGGCGGAAGCTGTATGTGCTAGCTTCACAGCCGACGACGCCATCGTGCACAAAACCCACAGAACCCCCGCACGAAACTGGATCGACGAAGTTCCTGCAACTCCTGATCTACCCAAGGAAGATGACGATCGAAAGCAGATATAAGGCGATATTCAAGAAACCAGGAGGGGAGAATCGAGACATAGGTTGGGGCAGGAGGAGATGATTGATCGGAGGAGGAGGAGGAGGAGGAGGAGGAGGAGTCTGGCTGGGGACCAATGCGACCGAGATGGAGAAGAATGATTCGGGGATTTGGGGAGGGAAGGGTGGAGAGGGAGGGAGAGGTAGGCCACTTGGAAAGAGCGATGAGGGCGAATAAGAATCACCGAACATTGCCGAAGAACATGAGGATCATCGTTAGCTTCCACCTGGCCTTTTTATTATTGCTTCTCTCAACCCCCACTCAGCCCCCCCTCGTTTCGTTTCTTTCTGCATTCCTTTTTTTGCCTACTTCAAACCTTTAATAAAGTTGTTGTGACACAGATCGTCAATTTGTTCAATTGTTGATGTACATGGTTATCGACGCTGAGTCACTTCACGTGGTCAACCTACTGGAACTTCCTGGTACTCGACCACCGCACAGCATCAATCTAATCAACCTTGAAGAACCCACTGTAAACTCATTGTTATTATTATTTTTAAAAGCCTCTTATCGACCAGTTTTCGGTGGGTTTGTTCAGGATAGGAACTAGAGGATCTGAGTAGGGCAGCAGTGGCATTGTCAGCGAAGTAATCCTCTGAATTGAGTGCAGAGGAACCAGGTTCCTTTCTGAGCAAAAAACAAACTGTGTCGCAATGAACGGACGCAACGTTGAACGAGTCAGATCTACAGTGCTGTGTGGGGCTTCGACAGGAATGTTGGGCAAATCGGCTCGGTGATCTTGAGCCGATGACACGGAGGATTGATCTTGTGTTATCCCCCAATGGATTTTCTGTCATTATACATCTGACAGGGCGTGGGCAGATCAAAGCAATGACAATGAGGAATATTTGAAGAGGCGACTGACAAAATGTCTAACATTTTACAGCAAGTACTTGCAAAACTGCCATCTTCAACTTTTGTTCATATATCTTGATTAGAGCTGCTTAAGAGGCGTCTCTCACTTCAACAAACATGGAGGCCGCGGCGAAATGTGGGTCTCTGGCCTGGTGTGTTTGCACGAAATGGTGGGATAGCTGGCCATCCCTCCAGTATCCTCCCATGTTCATTAACATGCTTGTGAGAGTTGACTGGAACAAAAGGATTAATTCATAGCTTGTATTGTGGAGTTTGGGCAGTGATCGAATTTTTGTGACGAATCGTTTGCTGTGCCCTTCCTCAAGGAACTGATGTAGGCTTCATCAATCTAGCAAACAAGATTTCTGTCGCGAATCTGCAATTATTATTCACATGGCATATGCATTTTACCTGTGACGTTTCTGTGCAGTTAAAAACCAGTGCGGAAAAAAGGCATTAACCATGAAAGATGTCGATCAGGAGGTGCAGCATGGAACGAAGATTTGGTCTGCATATAGCGTTTTAGCATCAAAAAAGCTGTTAGCATCCTCAGATAAGGATCTACACGTGAAAAAAGGGGCATTTCCTTGGGCTTCTGGGCGAGAGGAAGAGTTCAGGTGCTATCATAGAAGCTCAAGATTTAAAACGTGGTGCATTTGGTCTGCTTCTCAATGCATTTTCAGTGGCTCATCTGCTGTATTGAGTCCATTTTGCCGTTGAACCTGCACCTGGTGCCTGCGGAGCACGCCGTTGTAGTCAATGCAAGAATGAAGAGCTTTGTGTGTCCATTCGATGACGGAAACATTCGACACACACAGAACGTCAGTTTTTATTTGTTTTGAGCTTTTATTGACTAACTGTTATTATTATGGTTTTTTGGGTGCTATGTCTTACAAATGAACAAACAGTTCTTCTACTACGGCATTTTACTTATATTTCTACTTACTGTTCAAAAGCCACTCTTTGGATCTCTTTGTTTTTTGCAGTAGTTCAAGTAGCGGAGCAGCCTGGGGGGAATTGAGGTATGTGTTTTTTCCAGTCTGAGATGAGGTTGGATGCAAGACGCATGCACCACATAGCCAACTTTTAGGAGGTAGTAGGTTAACGTTGTCACGTTCTAGGAAGAGGAAGAGTAATTATTCATCCTTTGTGCGTAAACTCTACCGGTTTGGAAGTGAGGAGGATGTCTTGTTATCTCGAGTAATCGTTTAGCAATGCTAGATCTCGGGAGCAAGTTCTGAATTTGCACCTTAATAGGGAGAAGAAGCTTTCTTGCGGATGTGTACTGCTTGTGTGCACCAAAACCCTAGAATTTAGGATTTAAAAGAAGAGAAGAAAGACGAACAAAGTTGACAAAGCATTAGTTGGGAGTAATGAATTTTGATACAGACAGCATGTGGTTTTCTCACACCTGCATGTCACTTAAAACATAAATTACATGCATGTATCTACATTAAAGAATGAAAAACATTATGAGTCGAAAAAACTCAGTTGTATCATTTTATTCACTACTGTAAGATGTATGTGGTTGTAATAGGCTTTGATTTTATTGTTATAAGTTCATTGATCATGCATCTAAATTATTTGTTTGGCTTCAAATATATTGTATTATTCCATTTTAGAGATATTGGGTGGAATAAAAGATGTTGATTATAAGAAGATGTGGATTATAATAAAAGTCAAACTTTAAACACAATGTGGTGAGTATTATTTAGAAGTTTTTGTATTTAAAATTCTAGTTAAAGTCTTTGTTTGTACATTAATATGATGATTCTGGATATTTTATTTAAAATTAATTGAAATATGGTTTTAAATTTAAGCATACATGTATATAAAATATAGCAACTTAAATAAGTTTAGTTATTTAATCCAGAAAAAATATCAGATTTAAACAGTCATTGATACAAATACGAATAAAAAGACATTAGATTTTTTAAAATATCTATATTAAAGTTTATAAAATATATATATTATTACATAAATATATGTAAATTCTATTAAATTTGAGCACTACATCATAAAAAATTCAATCAAAGACACAATTTTATTTAGTTTATTTGGTAATGATACTAAATTGGAACATTAAATTGTATTGAGTTGATCAAAATATATAAGGTTGTCATGTTCATTAGACAATGATGTCAAGTTCAACTACCATTATAATTTTAAAACAAAAAAATAAAATTCTAATAATATCAAGCATATTTAATAGTTATATCAAATTCAAATTTTATATGATAAAAGTACAATTCAAAGATTTATAATTATCTATATTTATCAAACAATGGTTTGTAGTTAACATATCATTACACAATAAAAATGAATAAAGATTTAAATTTTTTTCTTTATTTAAGAATGATGTCAAGATTAACTACTATTACTAATTAAGATTTTTCAATCTATATAAGAATAGTAATAAATTGAAACACCACAACAAATTGTAAAGAATTTAAAAAAGAATATCATGTAATGTATTTGGAAATAATATAAATTTAAACACTTACTAGTATTAAGATTGGTTACATATGCAAAAAAATTATATTTATTTTTTGTAATATCAAACAGTCTTGTAAAAAAATATTGATCTATGATGTAAGGTTGTATAATTATTATAATTTAAAAAATATTTGATATAGATTTATATAAAAAATAATTATAGACATTAAGTTGATCAAAACATTTCAAAATGCTACCAAACTTGAAAAATATATAATGAAAGATATAAGATTATCTATTCTATTAAATAATATCATTAAATTTTAAAATCCATTGGTGTTGAGATTAGTCAAATATATTTTGTAATTTTAGCATTCATCCATAAAAATAAAAATAAACTATTATAATGACTATGTATTTTTTTTAATTGCTCACGTAAGTCCTAACTACTTATGCCCATAATGAATCCATATATTTTTTTACAAGACTGTTTGATATTACAAAAAATAAACATAAGTTTATATAAGTTATGTTTATATATGTTTATGTTTTCCACAAATTACAAAATAGAAAACATATAGAATATATGCAATACAGTTCATGTGTTTGTGGTCTATTTTTCTTCAAGTTTAGATTTTATTGGAAAATCAACATATGGATCACGAAGTATTTTAACATATATTAAAACTATGACTAAAAATATAATTTATTTTGGGTTTAATTATCGACATATGAATATTGAAACGTTGGATTTTGATAAGTTATTGGACCAACACAGACTACTTTAGAGTTTGGTGTTATTCGTGGGCTAGAACAGCTATCATGGATCACACAAGGCAAAATGAATGAAACTTGACCAACGTCATTCATCCACAAACAGACCAGTTCATCACTCTACCCATGGATGAATAACGTTTCTATTATTTCATTCGTTGGAGAAATTAGGTCTCGGGGGTTTCAGGGGCTATTCAAGACACTGCGGCTTGCAAGGAGGGCCCTCTTTCGCTCGAGTCTGCAGTGCTCGCGCTCACGCACCCTCTGTGCCGTTGCTTGCACGCCTCCTTGTCTTTCACCATGAGTACGCCTCTCCATATACTTCGCTGTTTTCTGAGTTTTTTGGAGTAATTTTTTTGCAGATCAGATCGACAAGTTCGGTGGGTTTGGCAAACATGGTTTAGGGTTTATCGTTGTTGAATGATCTTCGAATTCAACCTTTGCAGGTAAGGTTCACGGATCCTTGGCCCGTGCCGGAAAGGTGCGTGGTCAGACCCCCAAGGTCGCAAAGCAGGACAAGAAGAAGAAGCCGAAGGGTCGTGCTCACAAGAGGATGCAGTACAACCGCCGGTTTGTGACTGCAGGTGAGCGGGTGGGGTTTTGAAATTTTAAGGTTTCAATTAGGTTTTCATGTTGTGCCGCAATCGTATTTCTTTGAACACCTGGTCGGAGATCTAATATGATATGATGTCTTTTCCTGGTTTTGATGTAGTGGTTGGATTCGGCAAGAAGAGGGGTCCGAACTCATCTGAGAAGTAAAGTATGATGTTGCTTATTCACCGTGGACATGTAAGTGTGCTATCGTATTTTACGTGCATTTCCTCCCGTCGAATTAGCTAGTCGAACGGTCTTGGCGCGTCTGAGGGACTCTGGGCGTGAGTGGTAGTTAAACATTACGAGGGTTTTACGGCTAGGGCTTTTGACTAATTTGGATGGCTGCATGGGGTCTTTTCGTGGAGAATACAAATGGGTCTCATGATATTGAAAACAGTACAATCAGCTGGACCAACTTTTTTAATGGGAACAGCGGGGTCACACTGGTCTACTGTGAAATTATGCAGCTGCCTTAAATGCATGAATCTCGGAATGCATTTTTAGGAGTTTACTTCGATGACTTTGAGTTACGTCTAACTATTCTTTTCATATTTGAATCCGCAGGCAATGGGCTAGGTTCGCAATCATGATGGTCAACGTGGTTTTAATTCAGCGCCTGTTGTGTTTCCGATGTAACAAGGAAATCATTTAACGTGATCATATCAAGGAAATTCGTCGTTGATTTTATGTAGCTTGGTGTAAGTCTGATATTTTGATTATCATGATTTCAGCTTGACTGCTTTTTCATTCCCTCGTTGTGTGTTAATGCCGAAATTGTTTCTAGTATTCGGAAATCTGTTTTGATCCATAAAACAGTCCGGGTTGCGGTCATTTGGTACCGTGCTGTTGTTTTGCTGTGTCCCCGCGAGTTCTGGGCCTAATTGCCTTGCTGTTAGTCACTGTTAAACGATCCTTCGTACTGATTCTACTTAGGAAGAACATTAGAACTATCTTGCAACCAATAGAGAAGTGAAGACTACGGGGGTTTGCTTCGCTCTTTTTCATTGAAACAAAAGCCGCTTGTTTTTTTAATGCCCGCCTCGTGTCAGGGACATGTTCACTCTTTTTTAACTCCATTATAAAGTAGCCGCAGCCGGACTGCTTGTGCGTGATAATTTCTCAGCTAATGTTTACAGTGATTTTATATATCATAGTCAATCAGGTGTCTGGAATATTGGCTTTTTACACCTCTCTTTGTATCTAATCAGTTATGGAGCTATGTGGACAAGGTATTCTGTACTATCTACTTTTCGTGTCATGAAAAATAATTTTTAACGAACGTTACTTTACATGACTTGGTCGAAGTCTGTTAAAAGATGCATGACGATACAGGTGGATGTGGAACAGTTCTGTTGTCCTATCTTTCCCGATCAATTCTACTGCATCCACTGTGAATCTCAACTATCTGGTCAATAGATTCGTACATGATTTCTTAGACAATATAACATATGGGAATCAACATCGAAGATGCAGTTACCTATCCCGATTGCCATTTCTGAATGGTGTTTTCTCGAGTGGAGTAGATAAAATTTTGCCTTGAGTGGAGGCTTGCGCAGCATTGCACATGCAAGGAAAGTGTGCAGGTAAGTGGGGAAAGGTTAAATACATAAAGTCATCTGTTTGTGTAGAGGAGATGGGTGGATTCTGTGAGGCCATGGTGGAAAGTTCCATGTGATCATATCACATGCAATTGCATTGGATTCTCCACAATTCTTTTGAAAACAGGAAAAACAAATTAGGAAAACATGTGGTAGATTTAAAGCATGTGGTAGATAAGTTCGTTGTGTAACGAGGAAAGAGTGAAGCTCTTGGATTGTGACGCTTGTGTGGTCTAGGATATCCTCCTAAACCCATATTTCTCTTCTTCAGTGGTGGTCTAGTAGTTCATCACCCATGTTGTGTAGCAACGTGAATTGAACTCCTTTTTGGCACTTCGTGACTCCTCCTGTTGCCAGCTCTGCATGCAAGTGAGCATAGAAGTAAAAGCCACAGGATCTCACAAATTACGTTGTATAACAATATCGTCTATCATTCAGAAACAAGCGAAAGAATTAATTTCGAAGTTCTGGATATGTTTTCACTTAAGAAATTAAAACATGTACGATGTGGATTCCAGAAGCACTGTACCAACAGTAAAACATACCAAGAATAACAAGCATGACAGAAATCACTAGGATAACCTTCACCCAATAAACTTTACTTCTTACTGAAGTATATAATAAATGGCGCATTTCGGGGTCATTTACGGAACACCAAAATCTTTTTTACTTACTTAATTACTGGAACATGTTCTGCCGTCATTAGTAGTCATTTGTGGGTATGAAGATCTTGTATCAATTCACATAGTCCTTTGAGTCTCTTTTTTTCTTCTTCTTTTAAACATGTTAGCTTCTGCTTTTTGAATGTTTTACGAATATATTATAAACATCTTTTAACATTTATACATACTATGATTGAATATTCAAAAAAATTAATAACTACATGTTTGAGAACGTAGTTATTGTACATATATTTATGTATGTATTACAATCATAATACTAAGTGTTGTAACAAATTGATTATTTCAAAAGATTTAGTATTCAAAATGCATATGTTATTGCATAGACTTTCATGTGAGGTGATACTTAACATTCTAATATCAATTTTGTTGATCCTTGTCCTACCTTGTAAGACTTCTTCCAATTTGTATTTGTGTGAATGAGCTAGATTCCTAGATTCTACTCTCATTGCTAAAGCAATATAGTTCTTTTGCTATACATGCTACAAGTTTTTAAATGTTCTTATTAAGTCATAAGATTCAAAAGCAACTTAGAAATCACATTAGGTAAAATTAATTACACTTTTTAAATTTGATTTCTCCATGATTATAGTGAAACATGTTTTTACAAATCAAATATGTTATTTTACTATAATAATAATAACAATAATTGTTATTTTCAATTTTGAGTTATACTATCATTATTTTATAGTTGTGCTTAAATGTTAAAAAAAGAAATCAAAGGTGTTCTGCATGTTAAATTATTGTTCTTTAAATCCACACCTCCAATGATAATAATACTTTAAAGTAATACTAATAATTTTTAAATTGAATGTTATAAGGCCATAAGACACATTAAAGGTATTAATATTTAGAAATTACTTTATTTAATATTATGATAATTTGAGACCACATTTATTTATCATTGCGTTTTTTAAAATTTTTTAAAATTTTAAAATTGTTCATTTGTTTTTTAAAATTTATCATGTGATTTTTTTATATGGAATGAATAAAGCTAAAACGCAAAGTTTATACAAAAAGAATCAATAATGAAAAATGAAGAATAAGAATTAGAATTGCATCTAAATTGAATCCTATAAAATCAGTGGTGTGGACATTTCAATTTGGAAAAATACACATACATCTGTAGTGAGTAAGTAGTTTTCAATGATGTTTTATTGATTTATATTTGATATGTTTGCTAACATTCACCTATCTTTAAAAATATCTTATTTTTTTCACATGCTTATTATCAATTGTGAAAAATCTTTTTAATATTCAAAATGATACATTCTCTCTTTCTAAATTTATATATTTGAATTCGAACATTTGAAATTTAAGCTTAGTAAACTAAATAAATCACACAATTAAAAGAGAAAGAAAAAGAAGACACTATATGTTAGTGAGATGAACAAACAATCTGTAACAGAGATGTTTCAAAACAACATGTAACACTATTTTAAGGATTTCTGGTGAATAGATTTAAGATTAACAGTTTCAAAATGTTGGCAATTTGAGTTGACAAATAAATTATAAAAAAACCCTCCCATGATTCAGTTTACTATGGTTGCACCACATTTGTGACAAGGATTGCTTTTCAAGTACTTCTAAGTCTCCCTAATTATTTGAAATGTGGAAATCAGATCCTAAAGAACATTTGAACACCACTTGACACCCAACACATTCTACCATTGATGAAAATATTCTTGACATTAAGTCTCTTTGAAAGATGAAGTACTTTGTTTACTTTTTTATGGTCTGCATTGATGTAATTCTTGTTACAGATAGCAATTGTTTTATGGTCAATGTTTTTTTAAGCTTTAATTTTGAAAACCTAGCCACTAATCTCTACATTTTATAGCCAAACTTTGTTATCATCAATTGTAAACAAAATCAGTAGTCATAATGTGTAACATTGATTATATCCTCCTCCAATATCAACTTGCCGATTATTGCATGGACTGACAGGTTGGCGGCCCAAGCCATACGAAAGAGGACCTCGATTGAGACCTGGCACCTGGAAGCTGGGCCTGGACGGCGGTTCCTTTTCTATCCTCCCTGGTGAAAAGGAAGCTGTGCGGTGATGGATGCCCGTGGCTGAGGCCCAACCGCCAACGCTGACATGCAGGGGGCGTCACTGGCTTGAAGACGTTGGTATGATGCCATCCAGCCAGGATGTCGTCATCGCTGCCTTCCACTGCCCGGATCAGGGTGTGAGTGAGTGCCTGCCCGAATGGGAAAATAATGTTGACATGCAGGTAGAGGAAAACTTGTGTGGCACAAACTGGAGATGGCCACTGTGGAAGGGGGAAATGAGGTCATGGAGTATTGTGAGCTCAAGGACATGTTCTCATCAGATTCATGGCATCATCACTCCTTTCAAGGCATCTGGCAGCTCCAGCTACCCATATCCATTGAACGCTCACTCACATATGAAAAATATGTGTGGTACTTATCAGTTTTGTTGGCAAGGAGATGAGGGAGATGTTTTAGAAAAAGAGGTCAATAATGGGAAAATGGCTAGACCCAAGGTGGGTGAGATAAACTTGGATGAATTTTATTCAAATGATGAAATAAATCCATAAGAAGGAATGATGGGCATGGGGCTGTGTCTGTATGAAGCCATCCCCTTCCCAAGCAACCTGTCACCAGCCACATGAGCTCACCGAATGAGAACATTCTTTTTTCTCTCGCAGGACTCCAGACGGGCAGGTCCCTAACTGCCTCTGCTCCTTTCCAGGGGCACGACTAATGGCGGTCGGAGAGGGAGGCGGGCAGCTGCTGGAAGCTCCTGATACCGTGGAACAGTGGTGGCGGCGGTGTGTGCACTCCAAAACGGATTAGCGATAAATTCCTTACTATTTTGACCTAAACATCAACACCCATGGATTCTCATAGGGAAATACTGGGTCTGTTTATTTACACTCACCTATGTGTTACACCTATTTTCCACCTTTGTAGCACTCCCAAAAATAACAAAAAACCTTAATCACGAAGGTCTTGTAGGTCTTTTCAAGCGATTGGGACATTGCTCGTGGTTTTACAAAATCAAAAAGCCCACTCTATTATTGCTTGATCAATGCCAGTTTGCAGTCACTTAGCTGACACCTGGCACTAGTCTGGGTTTGTAATACAAGGTGCAGTGAATCTGGGCAATCATCTTCGTCAGGGATTGGACCAGGTGCATTGTACGAGAAGAAGTGCGACTCACAACGAAGCTGACGTGGACGAATTTGGCCCTGGATGCATGCGCAGTGTTGGGAGCTCCGAAAACAATTCTCGGAAGCTAAACGGAGACGAGAATGGGTGATCGAAGTTGCAGGAAGTATGAATTCTATTTGCCCGTCGTTCCTCGGTTGTGGGTGTTGCAATTTTACTGTCACCCCTCAAATAGTAGCGAAATATTTCGTATCGCGCTTCCAGGAGGGCCACCACGGTGCCCTGGTTTAAAAAGCTCGAAATCGATTATCGATTAAAAGGAGGCTTGAAAGTTACACCTTTCGTGCGTGTAGGTCCATGACCTCATCAACCAAGAGCCTATCGCTCGGCATGGAGGGGAATCTGCGCGAATGTTGAAATGAAAACAAGGAAATTAGGATTCCCGAACACCCTGAGTTTCCAGGGAAGTGACCGGTGGGGGAATCGGAGACACACATTACTCGAGCGCTGCTATCCGACGAATTGTCAGATTGAGAGCGCCGCTTGCGACATGGTCTGTCACAGCAGATCGATTCGCGACTAGCACATATTGACGTTTCTAGGATCTCCTGGGGTGGGTACGATCTTCTGGGACTGTCTGGCGTTTTGAAAGTCGCAGTACTGTGACGTGCAAGTCGAATACGAAGCATTTCGAGTACATGGTTGAGTCACTCTTGTCAGTATCTCTTGCGTCGACAAGGTGAGGGATCTGGAGAAGACAGTTGTGAAAAATGTTTCGTTGACACTACGAGAGAACATGGTTTACCTTTGTGATGTGCAATAATGGGAGACGGGGTAGTTGAAACTTGGGACACAGCAGTCGATATTCGAGAGCTTTTGAAGTTCAAAGTCTAGGTGAAGTGATGGTGGAACTCTGAGAGGGTCCTGGTTAACTCAAACTCTGGTGATACTAGAATTATGAGAATAACGAACATTGCCTTTCAGTTCCGTGAAAAGTAGGCAGGGTCGAGGTTGTTGCGCTGGTCTGCTGTACGTGTGCATCCGCTGTAACGGTTTTGAAAAGAAAGGGAGAAGGAGAATTTCTGTTCTCCTCAAATAACCTCTAAACTTTGGAGGCACCTGAAGTTTGCAGCTGGAAATGTTCCTGCAAATCGGAAGAGCACTTTTCAGAATCGGTATTCTGAAATTCTAGACTGGATTCAGTAATGTCGTGCGAAATCCAATTCTGTCCGCTGGTAGAGTAGGTGCTTCCGTGATTGTGTGGGACGAATTTAATACTCAGTGCCACTAGTTGGTGCAAGTTTATATTCATTTTCTGCAGTGTCATGTTTCCCAGTCGAATATATTTCAACGTAATAGCAGCGGATGACGGCCAGGGCTTTCGTTGGTCGGTCTGCACTTGCCGAATCTGACGAGAGCCTCGGACCTCATCGATCGCTGTCCTTGGCGGAGTCTTCGACTAGCGTTGTCTCGAGGACAGCCTAGCCTAATGATTTGCAAGTCCACTTCCAACCAAGGGACCTCATAAATCAATCCCACCCACTTGTGTGAGCCCGGAATGTATTCCACTAATCCGAAGGCGTAAACTGTCACAGCTTTTTCCCTGAAAAGTAACAATGTCGACATAGAGACATCCCACCGGTTTTCTCAGTCATTCAGTACAGTTTACGATCGAAACGGCATATAAGTACGTGTGGGTTTTCACATTCTGGTCACCAAGACAGTTCCCGATTCCCCAGGTTTATTGCCAGCCGACTGTGATCTCATGGAATAGGAAGTGTAGTCCAAACAAACAGCTTTTTTCTCGTTTTTTTGGTTCGACGTGTCATCATCGGTGGACCAGAGTAGCGTCTTCCTCATGAATTCCTTCTTTACTGGGAGCAAGATCAAACTCGTGATCTCTGCTCTACAAATGCGCACTCTGTTTGTCCTCTCTTGCTCAGCAGTTGGATATGCAGCTCTGCATTAAGCCACCATATTCTTCTGGTGGCAAAGGTGCCTTGAGTTGCTATCTTAGCGTAGCTTCGGACATTCAAATGCGGCAGCGATACTCGTAATGGTGGAGTTCGAGGGAGGGATATGAGAGACAAAGTGACGAGTAGCTTTGGTTTGCACATCGTGGGAAGCAGATGTGAGTTTGTTGGTCTCTTAGTCTTGAACTTTTTTTGTAGCTGAAGATTTGAGATTTTATTGTTTGAATCGAAACTCCCCGTAAACGATCTTACAACAAAACGTTCGGTTGCGAAATGATGAAGAATACGAGGAAGAATCACGACTGTGATCCGACTGCTCTTCAATCGTTCTTCCTTGGCTATGGTGCCGCTTCTCGTTCCTCCTTTCGTTAAATGTACCGCCCAAAAGTTGAGAGAAGCCACCTCCAATCCCAGTCCTGCTCGAATTGTGTGAGGCAATAGCAGCAGATTGGGTGCGCCTGTAGAGTTTCCGCTTGCACCTGAATTGATGTCATTTTTGAAGGTGCTCATGTAACAACCGTCCTTCCAATGCGTGATGAACAGATCGAACGAGGCCTTCCTCAACTTGTCTATCACAATCTTGGCTAGGCAGAGGGTACAAAAGATGAATCATTCTCTTTAAAGACGATTGACGAGCCACGGTGAAGACAAGGGACACAGAAGGCCGTCGCAGACATGGGGTCCTTAGGAAAAGAGGAGTTCCAGCGGATCGAGTACCCCCACTTCCGTCGGGACGAATCAGTGATTAATGTTTATCACGGCGTTCCAGTCCCGGATCCTTACCGCTGGTACGGTTTGTCACTTCCCGCTCATTCGAGTTTGAATTTGAGAGATTGCTCCAAACGGGTTCCTCCAGTACTCTTCCGATTATTCATTGTCCTCGAAGCGAATCCCCACCTCAGTTTTGAGAGAAGGCTGAGGGAAATTTATGTGCGAATTTCCACAACCTAGGAATTATCTGTAGTCTTCAAGGCGTTATTCATCGCGTTCGTGGAGCTCACATTTCCGAGTAGGAGTTTGAAAATTCCAAGGCTAATTATAAACGTCCTCTTTCAGGTTGGAGAATCCAGATTCTCCTGAGGTGAAGGACTTCGTTGCTAAGCAAGTTGAATTGGCTGACGAGGTGCTAGCGGGATGCGACACGCGGGAGAAGTTTAAGGAGAAGGTTACTGCTATGTACAATTATCCTCGTTATGGATGCCCTACCAAACGCGGCAAGTATTACTTCTACAATCACAACACTGGCCTTCAGTCTCAAGCTGCGCTTTACATGCAGGTTATTGTTTCTTCAATTCTTACCCTCCATCTTCCATCTCACTTTACTTTGTAGAATCTCTGTTTTCCTCAAGCACATCTCAGTTGCAGTTAAAATGCACCTAATTTTAGAGTTTTACGAGAATCGTTTCCACTTCCATCAAAATTGTGGTGGTGTATGTGGAATTGCAGGACGTCGAAACTGGTCACTCTGAAATTTTGCTTGATCCCAACACGTTGAGCAGTGACGGCACTGTGGCTCTGTCGACGAAGAGGTTCAACGAGAATGCGGAATTTTTGGCCTACGGACTGAGCTCCAGCGGAAGTGATTGGCTCACCATCAAAGTCATGCGTGTGAAGGATCGAGTCGTGTTGCCCGACACTCTCTCTTGGGTGGGTTTGTCAAATCTTCAGGAATTTGTTGGAGAATGATTGTATTGACAGGGGCGTGTTCGGCATGCATTGTATAAGCAATTCCACGATTACTTACGTGAAGCCTGGTAACCTTGGTGCCAGGTCAAATTCACGTCCATAGCTTGGACTCACGACCACAAAGGTTTCTTCTATAATCGATTCCCAGAGCCCAAGTGCGTCACGCTCAACACCAACTCTAATTCTTCTATCAATATAGCTGCCACTTCTTGGATAGTTCAGCTTTGTTTTTAGTGGTTTGTTTTATTCCTAACTGCACGCTATCTGCAGAAATTCTAATTTCCTCTGGCCTCTCCGGATCATTGATTTGACACTCTTTTTGGTGACATCCGTCCAGAAAGCGAGTTAGCGCCGATGCGGGAACTGAAACTGACATAAACTTGTTTCACGAGTTGTATTACCACTTTCTCGGCACCGATCAATCCGAAGATATCTTGTGCTGGAGAGATACAGAGCACGGATCGTGGTTAACTGATGCCAAAGTATCCGAGGATGGCCAGGTTTGTTATCAGAGTCCTTTCTCCTCCTCCTTGCTGCGTCATTTGTCTCACTGAACCCACCACAGACGCTTTCTCCTTCGCAAATTTAAGATGTCACATTCTGTATTTCTGTGCAGTACTTGGTGCTGTCTATCAGTGAAGGATGCGATCCAGTGAACAGACTCTATCTCTGCGACCTTTGTGCACTTTCGGGTGGTTTGACAGGTTTTCGTGGAACGAATATGTTGCTACCTTTCCAAAAACTCGTCGATTGTTTTGAGACGCACTTTGATTATGTTGCCAACGATGGCCCAGTCTTTACGTTCTACACTAACAAAAATGCGCCTAGGTATAAGGTATCCAGAGTCGACGTTGGCAATCCGGCTGTCTGGTCTGACGTGATTCCGGAGTCACACAGCAATGTGATTACGTCTGTAAATTGTGTTAATAGCAACCAACTGCTGGTGTGCTACATCAGCGATGTGAAGCATGTGCTTCAGATACACGACCTTGAGACCGGCGACTTTATTAGGAAGCTTCCCATAGATATCGGCACCGTGAACAGTACTTCTGGCACTCGCCGCGACCCCGAGGTTTTTTTCAACTTCACCAGCTTCTTGACTCCCGGGACCGTCTACAGGTGTGATCTGAGCGCTCTCGAGCCGCAGCCACAAGTGTTGCGTGAGGTTGGCCCTTCCAATTTTGATCGCTCTATCTTCGAAACCAAGCAGGTGCGCAGTCGGTGTTTCTATTCTACAAGTCTCCCCTGTTGCAAAGTTATATACTGTCAAGGATCTTTGAAATTATGTAGTGAAATGCTTCTGTGTTCCAAATGCAAGATCTAATTCTTGATCTGCCAGGTTTTCGTGACAAGCAAGGATCGAACTAAGGTCCCCATGTTCATAATCTCAAGGAAGGATTTAGTCAAAGATGGAAATCACCCAGCGCTCCTCGTCGGTTACGGAGGATTCAACGTTAGCCTGACACCCAGCTTTAGCGTATCCCGCCTCGTTCTCGCTCGCCATTATGGAGCAGTCGTGGCAGTAGCCAACATCCGGGGAGGTGGGGAGTACGGAGAAGAGTGGCACAAAGGTGGCACGCTTTCCAAGAAAAAGAATAGCTTCGATGATTTCATTGCATGTTCTGAATTCTTAATCCGCGAGGGCTACACACAAACCAACAAACTGTGCATTGAAGGATCCAGCAATGGCGGATTGCTTGTGGCTGCGTGCGTCAATCAGGTGGTTTCAACCTCCGAGTCAGTGGTGTTGCTGACAATCTCCTAAACATGGGATAATGTGCAACTTTTGTATCTTGTTTCCTACTCACCGATTTTCCTCCTTTGCTCTCCAGAGGCCTGAACTTTTTGGATGTGCCTTGGCTCATGTGGGCGTGATGGACATGTTGCGTTTCCACAAGTTCACAATTGGTAAGTCGTAGCGTGTTCTGGCACCACTTTCTTCCACGTGGAGCAGATGAGTCACTTATGAAGCAATGATTGGAATGTGAGGCCGATCAATGCCTTGGTTTGCAACTTCACAGTGGCACTGTATGAGGAGAGCTAAAAAGTACGAGAGGATTTTCGCCAAGATTTTTTGACTTTGCAATTTCGCAGGGCATGCGTGGGTAACAGATTATGGCTGCTCAGACAAGGAAGACGACTTCCATTCTCTCATCAAGTGAGTGTTGAAAAGTGGCTACATAAAGTCTTCTGGATCACTGCGAAGCATTGAGTCGCCGGCGTTGATTGAGTTCATGAGATGCTCATGTGCTAGGTTGTTCAGCTCTAATTCTTAATTTTGGACAATCCAGGTACTCCCCATTGCATAATGTATGGAGACCGTGGGAAAAGCTGATTGGAGTGCAATACCCTCCAATCATGCTCTTGACTGCTGATCACGACGATAGAGTGGTGCCCCTTCATTCTCTAAAACTCCTTGCGGTAAGAACGCATCAAGTAAAAGTGCTGTATTGTTTGGTTTAACGCAGGCACAACTGTTGACCTTTCACTAATCTCCTCTTGCGGCACATTTGACCATTTCTAAACATTGATGCTCACGTTGTTTGAATGTGAATTAGACCCTCCAGCACGAGCTCTGCACTAGCGTGGAGGATAGTCCGCAAACGAATCCCATCATAGGACGCATTGATAGGAAAGCAGGACACGGGTGTGGGCGGTCCACACAGAAAATGGTGAGTACCATTAGGCTCTTCAGTGCAGAATGTCACCTGATTGCGCCACTTATAACTAGATGTGAAAGTATATTCAATGTCGGATGCGAAATATTTTGTGAGAATTGATCAATAGACTGATTTTTGTTTCTTGCGTGCAGATTAATGAAGTTAGTGACACATATTCTTTCTTCGCCAAGATGACACGACTCTCATGGGTGGAATAGGGCTGCGAGGGATTTGCATAGTAATTCGATTTTTGGGCTTCAATTCTCGAAGGCCTCATCTTTAATATCTTGCACCTATATTTTATAAGGAGCTAAAATACTTGCAGGGTAGCTGAACATGTGAACATGCGTACCATAGTCTTGTTGCCTTGCGAAATTGGAGTTTGGCAAGGTGAGCACCAGCATCGAATCGTAACGCTGACTGTTTTAGTTGCGTCACAGCTGTGACTCCAATGAAAAGAAGAGGGATCAAAATTGTTTGGAGTGACAGCTGAATTTATAGATAAATTACATGTTTTTATGGCATAGCAGCTGCTGAATGTAATAGCGGGTACACCATTTCGCACATTTTCTGTTGCAAGAACACATCCCATGTATGCAGCTTGTGACCGACAATTCATACAGCAAATAAAAATTGCCCAATAGTCGTTCCATCAGTACACACAATCGCTCTGATCTAAATATCGGCTCCCGCTCCGGCTCCTTGACATTGTTATGCAAATGATTCTGCGAACAGAAGATGCAGATGAGTGCGACCACAAGATCCATTTTTGCGGTGGTCTTGTTAGTGCAAAGTACCAGTAGTTTCATCATCAAACCTTGCAATTTCGCACGTCGATTGACATCCGTTTCCCCTAACACATCGAGAGTGGAATGGGACTTCTAGACTCTGATGTGCGGGAGGATATACTAGACAAATTCTCAACTGACTTTTCGCTGCAAGATGTGCCGCGTAGCAAGCAGTACGATATGATCTTATCAATTTCCATATTGTGCAACAACCTTGATGTCTTTTCCAAGCATAACTCGAGGGGATTTGAAGGCTCCCATGTTCCACCTCATCGAAATGTTGGTAATTGCCAGACTGGCTCATTCTAGGTGTCCAGTATGTGTCCCCGTAATAAGAACACGACTCCCTGTGGGTATGATGCATGTGAAGACTATTATTCCCAGAATGTGCAATTGACGTCATAGATGAGCGATTTGGGCAAGACACCCACTAGGTGCTGTGTACATTAATTTCGAATTAGGATATCAGGCGAAAGGCTGATTTTCCCTTCAAATACAGCAGAGACTTTGCAATTCATGTGCATTGCTTTCCCTTCAGAAAGAGTCCTAGGGTGGTCGCAATTGTGCATCATTTAGTACCAAAACAAACTACAAGAGTTGAAATGACAATTATTAAGTTTCCAGCCGCCTGAATCAAGATATATCCGCCGGACTGTCTTACCGTCAGCGGCAATGTTTTTGGAATCCTCGCAAGCGACAAGGCAGCAATCATCCAGATTCGCACGGTCGTTAATCCATTAAAAGTGAACTAGTGTTGCCGTGGAATCGAAGTGGAAAGTGGTCGTGCTTCATTACCGTTGTCAGTTGGATGCACCGTTCTGTTCAACTTTTGAAAGTCATGTACTGCGCCGGAAGATTGATGTTTTGCTTCCTAACAACCATGCGACTTGGATCGACCAGCAGCGAAATGGAAGGTATCTCTAATTCAGGCTGCGTGGCGGTGACCAGGAAAATGTGCTGAAATTCAGAAATTCAATCCAAACTCTTCTGTTCGATCCCTGAAATTGCCCGTCAAAGAATCATCCATATCTGACAAGATTGAAGAGTACCTGCAAGAGCTACATCAGTTCAGAATCAAAGACTACCAAGTCAATGATGAATATTACGAATTGAAGGGCACAGGAAGTACTTACTGTTGCTTCCGGTGTGGGTTACGCGTACTGTGCCCACCGGCCTCCTTTCTTACACTAAAGTTCGTTCAAATGCAGATCCAGAAAAGGCGAGTTTAGGCACGATTCACAGCGAGGGGCAGTCTTGAGCTCTGTAGTTTCGGATTCATAGCTGGTAACCGGTGTCCTTGAAATGCCCATTCAGTCTCCATGCTGCTTGAGAATCCATTAAAATTGAAAGCACCGTCACTCTTCAGAACTCGACACCATACCTGGGCAGATCTCTGTGCAACTTGCTTTCCTGTTCCTAAGTAGCACATTTCGATGGCCGTTAACCGATATACTGCGCTTTGACTGAAGTTTAATTGCTGATTTGCCAGTTGGTTTACCTTACATGATGAGTAAGCTAGATTCGATGAGTCAACATTCAGATTAGATTACTTATTAGTTGAGTAAATTTTTTATTCCTTGATTATGTTGCAATTCAAAATTGACGCTTCCAGTGCGTGGTTGAGCTGAGTTTAGACATGAATTGCTGAATTCACGAGTTGCGTAAGCAAACTTTCTGTTCAACTTCCACGATTACGATTACCAAGTGATTCGCAAGTTTGTAATCTAAATACAGTGTGAGGCATGATAAAAAATTTGAAGCATCTGCAAGAGGCTCTGTGCTCTGCCAGAGTTTGTTCCCGCGATTCTCAGGTTCTACAATTCGATGCAATTGACGCAGATGAATACATTGCTAATATCATTAAGCCGCGTGCAATGAAGAGTTTCAAGAGCTTGGGCATGCATCGATAATTCTAACCATAGCACCCCACAAACTAGACGAGATGAAGAGCTTCTTACAAAAGTAAAATGGTCAAAATTACTCAGATGGAATCGTCTATCATCAGAGTCATGATACGATTTCTTTACTAAATCTCACAAATGAGCCTTATTGGTATAAATTTCGCCAAAGCGTACACAATTGTGTGAATAATACAGGAGTTTTCACCTTCAAAGCCCACAATAATCGAAGGCCAACCACAAAAATCTGTAAAACCATATACATAGTATCCTCTACTATACAGCTGCATAACGATCAAAAAATTTCCATTAATCTATGACAAGAAAATCTCCGAGGGTGAAGTTCAAGTGCAACTGCTCACAAAGCAGGATTACGGCCTTGTATACGAGCATGGATAGTTTATCAGCAAGGACAAGAATGACGGGAGCCACCATGCGATACCTGTCTTTGAATCCCAGAGGACGTCAAGATGAGGACCAAGTAAATCACGCAACAGTTGGAAAGGATTCATACACCGATTTACTGCTTGGTCTTAGGAGATTTGAGGTTGTGCAGTTTGTCCATGATCTTGGACAGGAACCCTTCCTTCTTGACGCTGCCCTCCTGAGGGCCTGGGTGCGGGTGGCCTTGCTCGCCAGGGAGAGTGGCCCCGCCGTGAGCGTTCGTCTCTCCTCGAGGATTCGTGGGGTGCGGCCAAGGGCCTGGTGCACCCGATCTCGTCTTCTTGTGTCCATCATCCTTTCCGAAATCGTTGCCTGCTGGTGGGCCGGTGGGATCCAAAGAATGGCCCGTGAACCCATCACCAGAGGTTGTTCCATAGTGGCTGGATTCGGTCGTGGCCCCGACATCGGAGCCGACGCTTGAATGAGGCGAGTGGTGATGATCCTTCTTCACACCTCCAAACAGATCCTTCACTTTGTCCACCATGCTTTTCTTCGCTGCTGGGGGCGCAGCGCCAACCAAATTCGGATCCCCCGGCTTCAACTGCCTCTCGGGTTGTGCTGTGAAGGAGTCGTCAGTGGGCACTGCGCTGGGGGCCGCCGGCTGGTCCACTCTGCCTTCGTTAAGATCCCTTCCCTGAACGTCCACATCAGGCGCAGCCATGTCCTGTGTCTCGGTTTCACTCACACAATGCAACTCTATCGGCTCGAACCTAAACGGCGACTGGAAAATACTGACCTGCTGGTGCTACAAATCTCAAAGTCCCCTAACCTCGGCTTCGATCACAACATGACAACGACGTTCCCAACGAGACAAACCCCTCAAGATTTTCCTGCAGCTCCCAGTGTCTAATTGGAGGTCTGAACGGAGGCGAGTCGAGAATCTAACAGAGATAGCGAAATGATGCACGCACGATAGCGAGCCTATGAAGGGGCAAATCTTCCAAATGGCATTTATGCAGTGCCTGCAGCGGGTGGACTGAGAGTGTCACGCGCAAGGGGACCGACGGGGGTTGCACAGCTGCCGGTGTGGAGGAGGAATTGATCCAGGAGAGTGAATCGTTCACCGGCCTGGAGCATCGTAACTTCCAGGAGTGGGGCGGGACACGTGTTGAAGAAGGACGCTGTATTTCTATACTGAGACGAGGCTCGCCGCTCTGTCACGGGGTTTCCGGAAGATCCACGCTCGGAGGACCCACAATGGTGAGGCCCCCGACACAGCAGCAGAGGCGGCGATGCTCTGGTCCAAGTCCCCTGCTGCGGGTTCTGCTTGCTTGCTTTCTGGTTTGGCAGGTTTGCATGGCTGTTGGACGGCGGGGCGAACCCTCTGCGCATTTTCTCGCTGCCAAATCCTTCCGCGGTTGTCACAGCCAGATTTTGGGGGCGACTCCGATCCAGTCCCGCGGTTGCGGCGACGGCTTCCGAGAACCAGCCTCCACCCCCGCAGATCTGCACTCCCTTCCGCCAGGAAGACGAGCCGCTGTCTACAAGCTTCCCTCGCTTGCCTGCTCGCACGCACGCTCGCGCTTCGCAAGCAATACAAGCAACTCCCCTGAAGCAGGTTCCGTCGAGGGACATGGCAATTGCAACGCAACGCCTCGTGAAAGAGGAGCCCATTCCACTCGCACTTCCCATCGTTGTTGTGAGCAACCCCTTATGATGCAAGTCTATGATGAACTAATACATTTGCTGTATGTAGGAACGTCCAATAGAGCATTTGCAATTTGATGTTCAATGTTGAAATAGTAGGACATTGCAATAGAGGCTTCTCAAAGTTTGATCTCTAAAGCAGGATAGAGGCATTAATATTACCATTTGAATTTTGTTTAATATTATTTTTGTATTTGACTTAGTTGTTGGAATTTAGACCACAGGTTGAATAAAAAGTGATAAACTTCAAATTAAGCAATAGCTTAGCTCGACCATTATTGCCTCAAGGCTCTTTTTGGCTTGCCTTGGTTTTTTTGCAATGGAGGATTTTCTAGCATGAGTGACATGTCTGTTAATTCAAGCAAATAACTTTGGACGTCTTCTTGTTGGTAGGATGCTAATATCTTATATATACTGTTCATGGCATGAAGAAGGAATTCCAATGTTTGTGATGCTATTGCATAAATATTTTTAACATCTTGCACCATAATTGTTACATGGAAGTCTTCATCTTGCTCATCTTGTTTCTTTAAAGTGACCTTACATTGTGACAACCATTTAAATTTTTGTGAGATTCTAAAGTAGACAAAAATCAGTCATTTTTAAAGGTATATTTGTCCAATGCTTTTTCTTGATCATGTGTACATAAGACAATTCCATTATTTGAGTAAAGACCTTAAAATATGGACTATCCATTTCAACTACCTTGAAAAATTATTTGTGCACTTCCTTAAGTAAAAATATAAATATCTTTTGGATCATGTTGTCATATTATTATTTCTTATAATATGTAAAAACTAATTAAAATATATAATATGTTCATAAATTTTAATATGTGTTAGAATGATTAGTAGATTAAATAAAAGAGAATTGGTGTAAAAAAATTTATTTTGATTTTTTTAAATTTAATTTGGTTATGGCATTTAAATTATATAGGAGTTAAATATTTAGTATAAAGCCTTGAGAAGAGATTAGAGGCCAAAGATGAAGAATTAAACTACTAAAAGGCTTATTTGGAAGAATGAAAGTAAAGTATGGATGAATGAAGGCAAGGAGTGAAGTTTTTCATTCCTATTGGTCAATGGTCATGTCCAATAGGCTTTGAGAAGGCTATCTACGAGGAAAATAAGAGTTTTGGCAACTTCAAAAAGAACATTTGGAAATCAAAGACTAGGATTAGAAAGCTTATTTTTTATACTATAATTTTGGTATAAGAATTGAGAAATTTAAAATTTTTATGAGGGAGGAGTAGGCGCTTGAAGTTAAGGTATACACATTGTATAAATCATCATTCCTTTGAAGATACAAGGAGTTGTATGAGAGCTTTTGGAAATCAAGAGGTGCGATTGGAGAGGTGATTTCAAGATCTATATCTAATGTGGAAGAATTACTATCTTTGGAATTTTAAAGAAGGAGATATTGGAAGTCAAAGACAGCAAATTGAATTCCAAGGCAGTAAGTAGATTATTTTGTTGATAGTGATGGTTTTTACCATATCTTGAGCTTCTAAACGAATTTTTGTCTAAAAATTTCTAAGAAGATATCAAAGACACAAGAATATAGAACAAGAGAGTTGAAACTAAGACAAGGTTTTTAGAAGAAATCAACAAGAATTTGAATTAAACAGATGAATATATGAATAACATCAAGAAAGGTGAATTAAAACTTTAAGAGATGCATTGTCAAGATTGAAGAATTCTTCAGCCTCGACTCCTATATATACTCTTATCTAAGATGCTTCCTGAGCGGCTTCTATCAAACTAAGAAGCTTTTCGAGGAGCTTCTACCAACTAGGAAGCTTCTTGAATTCCTTCTACCAATTAGAAAGCTACTTGAGCTCCTTCTATTAACTAAGAAGCTTCTTAAGCTCCTTCCACTAACTAAGAAACTTTTCAACCGACTTTCACTAATTAAGAAGCTTTTAGAATGTTCTAGAAGGTTTTGTGAACTTCCGGAGTGTATATTTTGAATATCACCCCCTTCTCTAGTAACAAGTCCCTAGAAGAGTTCAAACTTATTATATACGTAAGAAATTAAGAATATGCTATATTAATGAAGGTTCTCTATTCTTGAGCAATAGATTCTATTGGTCCTCAAAAAAATTATATATGGCCTTGAGCTAGTATCTCCGTTGTTGAAACATTCCATCTAAGGATCTGATCTTCATTGTAGCCTTCAAAACATCCTCCAAATAAGATCTCAAAACTAAAAGGATTTACCTTTTCAACCTCCAGTAATATTACGAAAGCTTGAGCATTGGAATCAAGACTTACATGGTTGGATCTTGCTCCAAATGGCTCTAACCAAGGCCGTACTTGGCGCTGAAATGTATTGTTCTCACTTTGCTCAATTGAAGGCTGTGAAAATTCACTAATTTGTTCGAAGCTTGCGCGGAAAACAAATCTTCTGAGTCTTCTTCTCTCAATACTTGAAGGTTTGACATGGTGACTAACTTGCTTCTATCACTCTATTCTATCTTGAAACAGATGACTACATACAGATGAAGGCTTTAGTTTAACTCTCCTCCTCTTTATAAGTATTTCTTGAATCCAGTCTTCATTAAGAAATTATCATCAAATATGTTTGGATTTGTGAAAATAGAGTCAATAAAATTCTTGTATCTTTTGAGGTGCATTGGTGAGATTTACAATCAATTTCCATGTGTGCTTATTAATATCATAGCCTTGCTAATGAATAAGATATTTTAATTTGCCCCACCTTCGCCATGAATTAAGTACCTTTTCAACCTCATATTCTTTGTGGTCTTTAATTTCAATACTAGGTGGTGATTATTATATCCTTTTCAAAATGTGTGATTCTCTATAAGGTTCAAAAAGAGAGATATAAAAAATTGGATATACCTTCATAATAGATGGTAATTCTAAGTGATATGCCATTGGATTGATTTGCTTCTAAATAGAAAATGGTCCCAATCTTTGATAGTCCAACTTATTACATGGTTGTTTAGTCTTGATATTCCATCGAAGAAGTCATATCTTATCTCCAATATAAAAAGTAGGCGATTGATTTCTAAATTTATCTATATATATTTTGTAAGCATCTTAAGCTGCTTGTAATTGAAGCTTCAAGGTTGTTTGGAGTTGCGATAGCTGCTTTGCAAATCCTTCAACCATTGGATTTTTGTTCTTTGATGTACTCCATAGATCAAGCTTCAGATGATATCCATAGTTAGAATAAAATGGTATTTACTGAGTTGAAGCATGAATAATATTATTGTATGTAAATTTTATTAATAATAGATACAAGGTTCAATCGTCTTATTGATAGTTAATATTGCATTATAAATACTATTTCAAAACTTGATTAACTCGTTCTATTTGGCCGTCAATTTGAGGATGGAAAGCCAAAGAAAGTTTAATATCCACCTTCAATATTTCAAAAAGATATTTTTAGAACTTAGATATGAACTAGGATCCTCAATCGGATACAATATCATTTGATAAGCCATAATATCAATATATATTTTTAAGAAAGGGCCTTGCCATTTCTTCACTAGATGCAATCTTTTTGTAAGGGATGAAATGAGCCATTTTTGTGAGTCGATCAACCACTACAAAGATATTATCTAATGAATTGGATGGTAGTAGATCTGTGATAAATTCCATCAAAATAAAGGACCATGACTATCTTGAAACATGCAAGGCTTATAAAAGTCCATAAAAGTGATGTCGAGGATTTTTGGATCTTGAACAAATATCACAAGATAGCACAAAGTCCTTCACTGCCTTCCACATTTGAGGCCACCAAAAATCTCAAGAAATAAGTTCCAAGGTCTTGTTAAATCCAAAGTGATCCATAGTAGGAAAGTCATGGTAAGTTTGAAGAACGTGTAGTCATGTTGGTCCTCCTGGGATATACAAACATTCTTCAAAGTATAAAAGATCTTCATCAAATTTGAACTTATCAATATCTTTTTTCAAGTGATGCTTAACATCAAAGACCAAAGTATCATTAGTGGTTATAATATGCATCTCATTGAGGAAACTAAAATCGATAGATGTCAATGTAATAGTGGTGCAAAGGCAGAATTACTCCGATTTCAACAAAGTTATATATTATTGATCAAATGTTGCTTCTCTTATCCTTGGTATAAGATATGATCTCCTCAATAGAGCATTAGACAATCCTTATTGCTTCTCAGGGCGATAAGTAATGACAAAGTTAAATTGAAATAGTGACATATTCTATCAAGCTTGGCAGCAATTAAGAACTCAAGCTGACATAAAATATTTTAAGTTCTTGTGATTTGTATATATATTCACAGGATGCATTGCTCCTTCAAGAAAATGATGCCATTCTTAAAAAGAATCCACAATAGCAAGAAACTTCTTATTGTGGATTTCATAATTAATTTTGATAATAGAAAACTTTTGAGAATAAAATGCAACAAGATGGAATTTATTCTCTATACTCATTTGTAAAAATATAGTCCCTAGTACAAAATCTAAAGCATCACTCTCCAAGTAGAATACCTTTGTAAAGTCTAGATCCACTAATATTGAAGTTGTAATAAATGCCATCTTGAGGTCTTGGAATGCCTTCTTTGCTTGAAGCTCCCATTTTAACTTGTCCTTATATGTCAATTGAATAAGAAGGGCAACAATTTGAGAGTAATTTTTGATGAAGATCCGATAGAAGTTAGCAAATTCAAAAAAATATTATACATCCCTTACAATCTTTGAAATAGTCCATTGCATAACCGCCTCTACTTTCTTGGGGTCCATCATCAAATCCTTAGTAGATACAATGTATCCCAAAAATTCTATCTTAGATTGGTGAAATATATATTTCTTTGATTTGGCATACAAACTTGTATCTCGCAACTTTTGTAATACCAACTTGACATGCTCCTCATGTTCTTCCATATTCTTTGAGTAGATCAAGATATCATCAAGATAGATTATTATAAACTTGTTAAAATACTCTTGAAAGATATCATTCATTAAATATTGAAAGATAGTATGTGCATTTGTTAATTCAAAAGGTATAATATTATATTCAAAATATCCATACCTTGTCCAAAATGTGGTCTTCCATTCATCTCTTTTTTTGATCCATACCAGGTTGTATGCTCCACAAAGATCTATCTTAGTATAGATCTTGGCTTGGTTGAGTTATTCCAAGAGTCTTGAAATTAACGATAGAGGATAACAATTCTTTATCGTTATTTTATTTAATCTTCGATAATCAACGTACATATGTAAGGAACCATCTTTCTTCTTCATAAAAAAGTAAAGGTGCATCTACTAGAGATTTTGAATGCCAAATGAAGTTCTTTGCAAGATTTTCATCAATATAATCTTTTAATATTAAAAGCTCATTTTGAGAAAGATTATAGATTGGGCCAAAAGATGATTGCATTCCTTCCTAAAGATTTATAGTACAATCCTAGGATTGATACTTCAACAATATATTAGCATTTTTTTTTAAAAAAACATATTGAAATTTGTTATATTACTTTAGAATACTTGTCGATGAAGTCATATCTTCTTTAATTAGAGTCACATAAATAACAAACGATGTACCTTCTTTGGTTGATCTTATGAATGTCCTTACTCCAACAAATAAAGGTTTACCAATTCATGGTTTTTTTATGAATTTTTTTATAAACATCTCTATTGAAAATATTACTCTTTACAATCTCCAATCTATAGATGGATTATGCTTTTTCAACCAAAATAGCCCAAAAATAATAGGATTTAAAGGAATCATAATAATATTAAACATAATCTGGTTTCTATGATCTTTGAACAATACTTCTATAGGCATGGTTTCATAGATGATACTACTAGAGGATAAGGATTGTCCATCTATTACATCTACATGAATAGGTTTGGCTTTTTGTACTAGAGGAATTTTATGAAGCTTAGTGAATGCCTCAATTACAAAACAAGCAGATGCTCATGAATCTAACAAAGCGGTTGTTTGAAGCTTCTGAGGGCCAAAATACAACGAGATTGTAAAACAATGAGCAAGTTGAGCAGAAAGAGAGGAACTTGAATAGTTTTATAATGTTGGGTTGTCCAAATACACGGTCCCTACTGTGGCTGAACATTGTCATTTTTTTAAACAATTGTATTTTTGATTTTGGTAATATCTCGATTTTGTTTCTTTGGCCAATTGCCAACCTTATGGCCTTCCTCGCCACAATATAGGCACAAATCTTCTTCCATCCATCACTTCTTTTTTTGCAGACTAAGAGGTTTAAATCATACTCCATTAAGTTGCATATCTTTTACTTCTGAATATGAATTCAAAATACTTGTTAATGTAGCAAGGATATGTTAAATTGCGTGTTGTCTTGTTAGAGCCTATAAACGTTGATCTTGTTGATATTGAAATAATCAGTTATCATATTTTATAGCTTAGCTAATGGCTTCATTAAGTGATTATGGATCTGAAAGTGATAATAATAAATCCTTCACATCATCTTTTAATCTCTAATAAAATTGGTTCATTAGGGCTTCTTCATCCCAATTGATGTTATATGATAATTACCTAAAATTGAATGCATAGACTGATGCATAGCATGCCCTTTGATGTAATGCTTGGATCTTAGGTGTTGTCCATCGAGCCTTGTTATGTTCTCTAAATGCTTCCGTAAATGCTTCCATGAAAATTTGAAAGTCGCTCAAAACTGGTGATCTTTTTTCAAACAATAGAACAAACCATGATAGTGCTTGTCTCATAAGCAAAGTGCCAACTAATCCAATTTATGATTCTTTTTTCGAATAAGTATCAGGTTATAGAACTATTATCAATCAAATTTGATTGACAAACCCTCAAAACTTTGAACGCATATTATCATATTTTTCTAGAAAACTAACTTGAGGCTCCCTACATTATCAAATAAGTGGATTTTCTTGGTGTAGTATAGATATTACTACATCCTCAAGTGCAAAAATTAGAGGTAGATACAATTTAGATTGTAATATTCCAATTTTTGTGTTATTACAAAGTTTTGTAACAATCCCTTCAATCTCCGCAGTCTTAGCAAATAAAATAGTAAGAGCACTTATAATGGCATCTAACTTGGATTCAAAAGATTCAATCATATTAATATCTTGACCTCCAACCATTTTAAGAGAAAAAAAAAAAAAAAAAAATCTATAAGAAGGTAATATCGATTTAGAAGAGGGTAATTTACAACCTCTAAAATGCTTTAAGACCTTCAAAAAGAGAGGTGATCTACTCTCTCTCAAGAAGAATAAAGATCTAATATTACAATGAAGAAAATATCAGTTTAGAAGAGGATAATTTGCAACCTCTAAAGCATTGGTATACCTTCGAGTAGAGGGATAATCTACTCTCTAACAAGAAAGATTCAACTCTGATATTGAAGATGAGGTCAGTCTCGACAAATTATCAAGGACACAAGAATACAGAACAAGAGACTTGAAACCAAGACTAGATTTGCAAAAGAAATCAACGAGAACTTGAATTAAATAGATGAATATATGAACAACATCAAAAAAAGTGAATTAGAACTCTAAGAGATGTGTTGTCAAGATTGAAGAATTCTTCAGCCTTGACTTCTATATATATTCTTATCTGGGATGCTTCGTGAGCAGCTTCCATCAAATTAAGAAGCTTCTCGAGGAGCTTCTACCAACTAGGAAGCTTCTTCAATTCCTTCCACCAATTGGAAAGCTACTTGAGCTTCTTCCACTAATTGGAAAGTTTTTTGAGCTCCTTCCACTAATTCGGAAACTTCTCAACTGACTTTCACCAACTAAGAAGCTTTTAGAATGTTTTAGAAGGTTTTGTGAACCTCTAGAGTATATGTCTCTAATAGAAGATGTATTATTATATTTAGAAGCTATATATTAAAATTTCATAGCATTTAAATTTTTAATTTTTGAGATATAAAGAATTTAGTATGTAGATATTTATAAATAAGAATTTGAAGCTATTATTAGAATTTTAATAATATTTAAAGATTGATAATAAATCAATAATTAAAATTTGATGTGGTAGTTTTTAAAAATACATCAATACTTCATGTAAATTTTGAGTTGATTTGGATAGTTGGATTAAAAGTTATAGATTATTAAAGTTTGGAAAAAATTCCCTCCATTTGAGTGAGTGAAGATTTTAAAATATTTTATTATATTTTGAGTGTTTTGTAAAAGTAAGACTTATATATTAGATATAATAGCCTTATGAAGAAGATTTTTATTAAAATTTGAGGGTTTTGTTAATTTACATCTTGGTTGAGTAATTAGTGGCAGCCAGAAGCTCAGTGCTTTTTTGAGGCAAATTCTTTCTACCACAACAACGTTCTCATAGAATGATAGACTATGATTATTATAAGCTCATATGCACTTTCTTCTAACTTGAATTAAAATTTTATTCTAGAATGTTTGTCATGGACGCCGAATATAAATTGGAAGTCTAAACAAGAAGTTCAAGAAGAACTGGCAAGAATTAAATTAATCAGATGAGTACAAAAACAATACTAGAGAGGTGAGCTAGAGCTCCAAGAGATGTGTTGTTGAGATTGAAGAATTCTTCAGCCTTGACTCTAATATATACTCCTACTTAGGAAGCTTCTCAAGTAGCTTCCACCAATAAGGAAGCTTCTCAAGAAACTTCCACCAACTAGGAAGCTTCTCAAGCAACTTCTATCAACTAGGAAGGTGCTAGAAGGCTTTGGAAGGTTCTAAAGAATTCTAGGAACCTTCTAAAATATTCTAGAAGGTTGTGATAAATATGTCCTTGATATCACCTTCTCTTCTAGCTTCGAGGTCTCCGAGAAGCCATTTGAGATATATACTCACAAACGTAAAAAATTAAAGATTTGGCGTATAGTCTCTGCAATATATTCCAGTTGTCGTTCACAAGACACATGATTCATGGGTCCTTGTAGCCATTGGTAATGACCAATACCTTCCACTTGAGACCATGTCTGAACTTTTGTGTCTTCATTGTGGAAGCGGCTTGAAAATATCGTTTCGCCACTACCTTCATGAGCTAGTTCAGCTTCAAAGACAATCATGAGTGACCTGCTACTTGGTATTCTTTGGCATCTTCTAGGTTCTTCCAATTCTTCATCTCGAGGTCGACGTCATGAGCTACTCGATTGTGATGGCATCACTAATATAATATCCTCATTTCCACTAGCCATATCTAAATATATCTTGAGATTAGATATCTTGACACTACAAAATATAACAAGTTATGTTTTGATAAGACCTGGATGCCTTTTCTATTCATTTCTCCAGAGAAGGCTTCATCTTCACGCTTCGTCAATGGCCAATTTTTTATTTATTAGGATATTGTCAATAGAATTCTTGTATCTTTTGCGACGCATTGATGAGATTTTTGACCAGTTCCCATATTCGTTCATTAATATCATAGTCGCTCCAATGTACCAAGTACTCTAATTTATTCCATTTTTGTCGTGAATCTAGTATCTTTTTCACCTCGTATTCTTCATGGTTTTCAATTTCGATACTAGGTGGCAGACATTGCACTCTTCTAGGAAAAGACAATTCTCAATAAGGTTCTAACAGAAAAACATGAAAGACAAGATATACCTTCATAATAGCTGGTAACTCTAGGTAATACGCCACAAGATTGATCTGCTTGGATAACAAATGGTCCCAATCTTCGGTAGTCCAACTTATCACATGGCCGCTTGGTCTTGATATTCCATCAAAGCAACCATATTTTATCTCCAATTTTGAAATTAGGTGCCTGATTCCAAAATTTATCCGCGGATGCTTTGTAAGACTCTTGGGCAATTTGCAATTGAAGCTTCAATGTGGTTTGAAGCTCCGATAGCTGCTTCACCAATCCTTCAGCTGCTGGATTGTTATTCGCTGATGGACTCAATAGATCAAGCTTCGGATGGTAGCCATAGTTGGAAAAGAATGGAGTTTTTTGAGTCGATCTATGAAGGGTGTTGTTATATGCAAACTCAGCTAGCAATAGATATGCAATCCAATCATCTTGTTGATAGTTGATGCTGTATTATAAATACTGTTCCAAAACTTGATTCACCCATTCTATTTGGCCATCAGTTTGAGGATAGAATGCCGAAGAAAGCTTAATGTCTATCTTCAATATCTTAAAAAAGATCTCCAAAACTTTGATACAAATTAGGTCCCTCGATCCGATACAATATCATTTGGTAAACCATGATATCGATACACATTATTAAAGAAGAGCCTTGTTGTATCTTTGCTTGACGATGTTTTCTTACAAGGGATAAAATATGCCATCTTCGTAAGCCGATCCACCACAACAAAGATGTTGTCGAATGAATTCAATGGTGGCAGGTTCATAATAAAGTCCATGGAAACTGAAGACCATGGACGACGCAGAATAGGCAATGGTTGTAGAAGTCCATAAGGGTGATGCCGAGGGTTCTTGGATCTTGAACAAATGTCACAAGAGATGACGAAATCTTTCACATCCTTTCACATTTGGGGCCACCAAAAATCTCGGAAAATGAGTTCCAAAGTCTTATTGAATCCAAAATATCTCGCAATTGGAAAGTCATGACGAGATTGAAAGACTCAGAGTCGTGTTGGCCCTTTTGGGATATACAGCTATTTTTCAAAGTGTAAAAGATCTCTTTTGACTTTGAACTTGTTATCATTGATACGCTGCTTGATATCAAGGGCTATTGAATCTTCATTGGTCGCAGTATGTATCTGGTTGAAGAAGTCGATATCAATTGGCACAACAGCAGCACAAATCCTGAATTGCTCTGGCTTTAATAATGTCGTACATTATTGATCAAGCACTACTTCTCCAACCTTCGACACAAGATATGATCTTCTTGATAATGCATCAAATAGCCCTTGATGCTTTCTAGGTTGATAAGTAATAACGAAGTCAAACCTAGATAGCGACATATTCCATCGAGCTTGACGACGATTTAAAATCCGAGCCAACATGAAATACTCTAGATTCTTGTGATCCGTGTATACAGTCATCGAATGTGCAGCTCCTTCGAGGAAGTGACACCACTCTTGGAAAGAATCCATTATAGCAAAGAATTTCTTATCATGGATCTCATAATTGATCTCAGCCGCAAAAAACTTCCGCGAATAGAATGCAATCGGATGAAGCTTATTGTCAATGCCCATCTACGAAAGTATAGCTTCTAAAGAATAATCTAAAGCATTGGTTTCCAAATAGAAAGCCTTTACAAAGTTTGGGTGTATCAAGATTGGAGCCATATTAAATGCTGTCTTAAGATTTTGAAATACTTTTTCCACTAGAGGTCCCCATTCGAGCTTATCCTTACACGTCAGTTGAATGAGTGGAATTGCAACTTGAGAGTAATTCTTGATGAAGATCCGATAGAAGTTAGCAAAGCCAAGAAAATATTGTATGTCTCTAACTATCTTCAGAACTTCACAGGACACAATTGCTTCCACCTTCTTGGGATCCATCTTCAAGCTTTCTATAGTCGCAACAAATTCTAAAAACTCCATCTTAGTTTGGTGAAATAAGCACTTCTCCAACTTGGCGTAGAGTCCTTGCTCGTGTAGTTTTTTGAGTACCAAACGAACGTGCTTCTCATGCTCTTCTTCATTCTTGGAAAATATCAAGATATCATCCAGATAGATGATAACAAAATCATCTAGATGCTCTCAAAAAATATCATTCATCATGTGTTGAAAGACCTTCGGAGCATTGATAAGACCAAATGACATGACATTATATTCAAAATAGCCATACCTTGTACAAAAAGCTGTCTTCCATTTGTCTCCTTCTTTGATTTGCACAAGGTTGTAAGCTCCTCTTAGATCAATCTTTATAAAGATCTTTGCACGTTTAAGATGTTCAAGAAGAATAGAGATCAAAGATAATGGATAATGATTCTTCTTTGTCACCTTGTTAAGACCTCGATAGTCCACACACATCCATAATGAACCATCCTTCTTCTTCACAAATAAGATTGGTGCCCTAATTGGTGACTTTGAATGACAAATGAAGCTCTTGGCTAGATTCTCGTCAATGCATTTCAGCAACTCAGCCAACTCTATCTGCGATAGGTTGTAGATTAGACCAAAAGGCAGTTGTGCTCCTTCTTGTAATTCTATGGCATAATTGTATGGTCGGTGCTCCGGTAGTATGTCAGCATTTTTCTTTTGGAACACGTCTTGAAAATCCTTGTATTGTTTCGATATACCTGCTATTGAAATCTGCTCTCTACTAATTAGAGTCGCATAATTGATCAATGGTGTGCCTTCCTTGCACAATCTTACAAATATTCTTGCTCTAATAAACAAAAAAAATTTGATTTGGGATCTTCTTCCAGGCTTGTCCTTAAGTTGTTCTATGGAAAATGTTATCCTCCGCAACCTCCAATCTATGGATGGATTATATTTTTTCAACCAAGAAAAACCAAGAATAATAGGGTTTGAGGGGGTGCTAATAATGTTGAAAATAATATAACTACTATGGTCTTTAAACGTCACTTCTATAGGTTCTGATTCATGGGTGATACTACTAAACAATAAAGATCGTCCATCTATTACTTCTACGTAAACAAGCTTGAATTTTTGTACTAGAGGAATTTTGTGACGCTTAGCAAATTCTTGATCTAAGAAACAAGCAGATGCTCTTGAATCTAATTAGGCTAAGATTTTTAGTTTTTCAAGGCCAAAAGACAAAGGAATTATAAAACATTGGACAGGTTGAGTAAAAAGAGAGGAACCTGGTATTGATTTGTCCAACCGCACGGTTCCTATTGTGATTGAGCATCCTCGTTTTCTTGAACAAACACACCTCTAGTCTTGATGTTGCGTCTATTTTACTTCTTAGGATAGCTTCCAGCTCTATGGCCTTCTCCACCGCAATACAAATACAAATTTTTCTCCATATGTTGCTTCTTTTCATCTGGAATAAGAGATTTGACACGTACCACATCAATCTGCATATCCTCCACTTCTGATTGTGAATTTAGGCTAGTTGCCGATATAGTTGTGCCATGACGACTTGTATATTGTCTAGAACGTTGGTCTTGGCAACGCTAAAATAGGCGGTTATCATACTTCATAGCTTGACTAATGGCTTCGTTGAGCATTTGTGGATTAGGAATAGATAACAATAAATCCTTCACGTCGTCCCTTAGACCCCAATAGAATTGACTCATCAATGATTCTTCATCCCAGTTGATGTCGCATGCTAATTGCCTAAAATCCGATGCATAGACTGATGTAGAGTGAGTCCCTTGTCGTAGTAACCAAATTTTTATTCTAGCCCATCGAGCCTTATCATGCTCGCCAAATGCTTCTGCAAAAGCCTCCATAAAAGTCTCAAAGTTGTTCAAAATTGGTGATCCTTTTTTGAACAGAGGAGCGAACAACCATAGAGCTTATCTTGTAAGCAAAGTTCCAACCACTCCAACGTGTGACTCCTTCGTCGAATAACGTTCGGATTATAGAGTTGTTACCAACTTGATTTGATTGATGAAACCTCGAAACTTGGAGCATGTACCATCAAACTTGTCTGGAAGGCTAATTTGAGGCTCTTTTCATTGTAGAAGCAATGGTTCTCGTTGAACCACAGGTAAAGCTATTTCTTTTGGTGCAGAAGCTTGAGGTTGATGAAGCCCAGATTATGCTATTTTGGATGCTCCATCGTTATGAAGGCTTGCAAAGACTGCTTCAATCACCGTAGTTTTCTGTAATAATGTAGCAAGAGCATTCATAATGGCGTCCAACTTGGACTCCAAACTTTGAGCCATATTAATGTCTTGACCTCCGGCCATTCTAAGAGAAAAGAAGTAATTGTTTCTACAAGGAAGAAATATTGGTTTAGAAAAAGGTACTCCGCAACCTCTAAAACACCTTAAGACCTTCAAGAAGAAGGATAATCCATTCTTTCTAAGAAGAATAGGACTCCAATATTATAACAAAAAAGATATTAATTTAGAGGAGGGTAATCCGCAACCTCTAAAAGACTAGTGTACCTTCAGAAAGAAGGATAATCCACACTCCAACAAGAAGAAATTAGCTTTGATATCTAAGATAAGAGCAGTCTCGATAAATTATCATGGACACCAAATATAGATTGAAAGTCTAAACAAGAAGTTCAAGAAGAACTGGCAAGAATTAGATTAATCTGATGAGTACAAAAATAACACTAGAGAGGTGAGCTAGAGCTCCAAGAGATGTGTTGTCGGGGCTGAAGCTCTTCACCTCGAAATATATCTTATCTAGGGAAGCTTCCACCAAAGGGAGCTTCTCAAGCAACTTCTACCAACTAGGAAGATGCTAGAAGGCTTTGAAAGATTCTACAGAGTTCTAAGAACCTTTTAGAATGTTCTAGAAGGTTTTGATAAGTATGTCCTTGACAAGGTTATATTTGATTCTAGAAGATTTTAAAAGATTATATTTAATCTTAAAAGATTCTAAAAGATTATACTTGATCCTAGAAGATTTTAGAAGATTATACTTAATCTTAGAAGATTTTAGAAGATTATATTTGATCCTAGAAGATTCAAAAAGGTTATACTTGATCTTAGAAGATTCTAAAAGGTTCTTGATGATTTTGACAATTCTTTAGTAGGTCCTATTAGGTTCCAAGAAGTTTTCAAAAGATCTTAGAAGGTTCTAGGAGATTTTAGATAGTCGTAGAAGGTTCTTGGAGATCTTAGATGGTTGTAGAAGGTTCTTAGAGGCTTAGATATTTTAGAAAGTTGCCAAAAAAGGATCTTAAGTTTGCTTTACTTTCAACCATCAAATAAAATTTTTAAGGAGATTCCTTGCATTTAATATATATAGGAGTCAAGGTTGAGGGGATCCTCAATCTTGACAACATAATTCTTATGGCTCAGCTTGGGCCTTTTGATTTTATTTTTGTATCTTATTATAGCTCTTTGCTTGCGATATAAAATAAACTTCTTCTATTTTACTTCTTTGAGCTTTTATACTCTTATTCTATTTAAGATTGAGTGTCTATAATAATTTATTAAGATTGATATATCTCAATATTGGAACTTAATCTTTCTTGATAGATAATAGATTATCCTTCTTCTTAGAAATATTGTAGCACATTAGAAGTTGTAAATTATCTTCTTTTAGACTAATATTATTCTTGATTTTTTTGTATCTATTTTTTCTTATTTCACATTTATGATAGGATTTAAAGAGTTCAATATGGTGGATTTTAAAGAAGCCAAATTGGATTCAATTATAAATACTCTTGAAGCATTGAAAGTCAAAACAAAGACTTTATCTAAATAAAATGAAGTATTTTATATAATTATATATAATGATCAAAGAATAAAACTATTTCAGCTACTATCATAAATCATCCTAAGAATTCCATTACCAAGGTCTACTTTAGTAGAAGATATATGTATTTAAGATGGAAATTTAATATCAATAGCAAAAGATCCAAGAATAAGCCTTCTATAGAATTTTGATGGAACTTGTTTAAAGTTTCATGGCTTTATAAATCAAGTATGACTTATTATTTTATTCCAATCTCAGTGATATTTCTTAGAAGCATCTCATATTTGTTTGGTTAGAACCTTACTCTCAAATCAAGCTTTGTCTTGGTTTGCTCTATTGTTTGAAAAAAATTCTTCCATATTGCATAACTTTGAAATATTTTTGGCAATATTTGCAAAAGATATTGAAAAACATAATAAGATTTATTCTGCTACAACTAAAATCTGAGCCCTTTGAAAAGGAATATATTTTGCATATGTTTATGCTTTAAAATTTTGGGAATTAATTTGTGATATCAATTGGAATAAAGACGTGTTAATAAGTCAATTTTAGTGAAAATTATAAGATAATATAAATGAACTATTACTATCTATTTCTAATTTTCAAATTCTTAATGAAGCCATCAATCAAGCTATAAAGTATGATAATCGATTATTTTAATATTGATAAGATAAACATCTATTGCTTCTATAAAAATTTTATATCAATTACTTGGCATTTTTTACATCTTCCAATTCTAGTGAATATTTCAAAGTAAAAGATATGCAAATTGATATGGTTTGCTTCAAATCCCTTTTTGAATAAGAGAAGAAGCAATAAAAAGAACACAACTTATGTTTGTATTGTAGAAAATCTGGCCACAAGGCTAATAATTGCCACAAAAAGCATTAACATATATATTGAATGAAGACTGCAACTACATCACTAAATACTTTACAGAAAAATAAGGACATCTAATTATAATAGGAACCATGCAATTGGATTCTTTTACTTCAAAATCAAAAAATATCCTATATTATCATCTAATCTTTCTTGTTTCTTTACCATACTAATATGTTTAGATGCCAAAAATTCAAAATCCATACTTTAATATTTAAAAGCTTCTATTTATTTTATTGACTTATAATTTTTGAAAATCCATAAAATTTCTATAGTTAAGAAATTTAAGGTTTTTATATAGAATTCATATATTAGCAACCCTTATTCTCTAAAGATGTTACTTATGAAATTAATCTATTAGAAATAATATCAAAGAATCATAGTAATTAGGTCATATTTAGTATCATTAAGTCTCCATTTAATTCTATTAATTTAAAACTTTCTTGGCTTGAAAGATATAATCTTAATATAGATTAAATATCTTATAAAATAAAATTCTTTGAAATATCATAACTTGTTATTATTAAACCTGATAGAAAATACGATACACCTTGTAGATCTAAAATTGCAAAACCTCTTTTTATTGGAATTAGAGCATTTATGAAAGCAACAAAGAAAATCATTCTTTTTATTGTTTATGCAACTTCAATATTTAAAATTATGAATATTCCAACAATCCTTCTAAAAAAATATAGAGATTTTAAAGATATATTTAAATAGATAAATAAAAATGCTTTGTTAGAATATTATCTATATGACTGTACTATTGACCTTTAAGATAGCATACAATCATCTTTTGGTCCAATTTATGACTTATCATAGAACGAGCTTACAACATTGAAAGAATATATTAATAAGAATTTAGCAAAGAACTTTATTTGACATCTAAAATCTCCTATTGGTGCACTTATACTCTTTGTTAAGAAAAAAGATGGATCTTTATAAATGTGCATCGACTACCATAATTTCAATAAAGTAATAATAAAAAATTATTATCCTTTATTATTAATATCTAAGATTCTTTGATCAATTAGGTCAAGCTAAAATCTACACCAAAATAAATCTTTGGAGAGCTTATAATATAATATACATCAAAAAAGAAAATAAATAAAAGATTATTTTTTGTATAAGATATAAACACTTCAAATATAATGTCATATCATTTGGCCTTGTAAATGTGCCAATCATTTTTTAATATTTGATGAACAATATATTTTTTGAATTTTTCAATGACTTTGTTACATGCTATTTGAACAATATTTTGATTTATTTCAAAACTCTAAAAGAATATAAATGACATGTCTACCTTATCTTACAAAGATTATAAGATATTAGACTATACGCCAAATTAAAGAAATGCATATTTTATGAGCTTCAAGTAGAACTTTTTAGATATATCATCTCAAATAAAGGCTTAATGATAGATTTGAAGAAGATTAAGACTATTATTGATTGAACAACTTTAAAATTAATACATGACATCCAATATTTTTTTAGATTTGTTACCTTCTATAGGATCTTTATTAATAATTATTTTCAAATAAAAACTTCACTTATACAATTGACATACAAAAATAAGCTTGAATGGAAACTAAAAGCTTAGAAAGTATTATAGATATCCATCTAGAGAAGATTTTAGAAAGTTTTAGAAGATTTTTAAACATTTTAAAAGATCCTAGAAGAATTTAAAAGATCTTAGAAGGTTCTAAAATTTTTTAGAAGGTTATAGAGGAATTTAGAAGATCCTAGAAGATTGTAGAAGATTCCAAGAAGTTAGTAGAAGAGATTCTTCAAGTTGCTTGATTCCTAGGCAATGTAAGAAGTCATAAGAGAAGGCTCTCATAGTTTCTTCACATCAAAGCAATAAGGAAGCTGCTTAAAAAGCGTCTTAAGATGACTTAGAAATAAAGCCTTCTACAAGGAGTTATCGAGAAGCTTTTTAATTCCTAATATATATAGGTGTTGAGGCTGAGGGGCTCTTTAGTCTCAACAATGTATGTCTTATAATTTAATGCGTGTTACTTAATGATTTTATATTAATACATGTTAATTAATAATTTTGTATTAATACATGATAATTAATAATTTTGATTGAAGAAGATTTTACATTTGAAGATAACTCATTGGTTAAATTTAAAGATATTTTTAAAAGTCCCAATATAGATTCAATTCTCAGCTTGTTATTATATTCTGTAATTGGATACTGTTTTAGGATTCAAAGATATATAAAACTCTTTTAAATAATGAGATGATACATATTTAGCAAGAACTTGATATTATTTACGTAATTATAAATAATATTTATTCTTATCAACTCTATGTATTATTTATTGTTAGAGATGGACATAAAATTACACATATTTCTTCTAAAACATTGTAATGCTTTTGATGAGAAATTCAAAAATAAATTCATTAAAAAAAGCTTCTTTATTAAGTTCTTATTATTATTTTGGTTTTAAAGTCTTATTTTAAAATTCTAATAAGTATTTTTAGAATATTAACTGGCAGGAAATGTAAAACTAAGCTTTCAAAAAAATCTTTGATGATTTAATTACAAAAACGCAATAAGTTTTGACCAAAAACTTGTAGATCTACAAGTATGATTTGCTGAAATATGACTAGAAATGCCCCTAGTTTGTTTTAGTTCATTTATTGATTTTTTTTTCTTTTTTATAAAACAAAAAATACCACGCTTTTTAATGTAATAGGTGATGGTCAATTTGATTGATGTATTGGTTTGATAATAACTTTTCACATAGTTAACACATCCAAGTTTGGTGATATGTGATATTTAAAAAAAATCTGTAGTAGTATTTTTAAGATTTGTAATGTTTTTAATTAAGGCAATTGGTTTATTAAATAGATTATCTTTCATTTTTTTAATCACTTCTTAAAATTTTAAATTATGAAGTATGATGTTTCTTTTAATACAAGTACATTGAGCCAAAAATATGTATGTATGTATATCTTTAAAAATCACATAAAGTAATGATAAAATTTTAAAAATTAAGAATGTAAACATAAAGAAACAAATAAAAACACTCACTGAAATTGTTTTTTTGTGCAACCAATAACATTTCAAAATTCAAATTGTGTATGGTTTAATTTTAGATTGATTTTTATTTACTATTATACACAAGTTTTGTAATTTTATACCATGCATGTGACATCCTTTGCCATTCAGTTGACACACAAGTGCTCATCTTGCAACCTTTTCCATTTACGTATTGCATGAAATATTATGCAACATGTCCTTGTTTAAACAGCATTCTCCTTGCTGGCAATTTGAAAGGTTGCATTAAATGGTTTTCTTATTTGCAAAAATCAAAACCCACACCATGGAATGTAGAAATATGGTGAATAAACCTTCAAAAGCATGAAGGAATTCTCAAGAATGATGTATCTATATATAATTTATACATGTTTCACTTCATAAAATAGTATATGTTTTTGGATAGTAAGAAATTAAAAATTAAAATATTATAGATTAAATCAATGAAAAAGAATGATTGTATATCTCATGAAAAACACATCATAAAATAACAATCATCAAAAAATTTCATCTCAAAATTAAGCTTCTTTGGTGATTAAAAGAATAAAAATATAGTTCTTAACATTTAGTTATTGATTTTTTTAGTTACTGGCAGTGTGATACTTTCATTATGTTGGCATTTTACATTTTAAATTTAGTAAAATCCATTTTAATATTTTATTATTCAACTAATAACACATGTATTTTGGTTTAGTTTATCAGCCTTGGAATTTGACAACACAAAGATGAATAATTATTTTAAATTAAGATGTGGGTAAGATGTGTTTTTTCAGTGTAGATATATGGCATCCCCACAACCCATTGTGTGATATTTACAAACATCTACTGGTCTGACCTTAAACAACACAATGTGAATTATACAATATATGTTTGTGGGCAAAAAATAAAAATAAAAATCAATCAATCAATCAATCAATATATATATATATATATATATATCATATCATATCATATCAAAAATATTACAAGTGAATTTCTATACATAGATACATATACATGAATATGTTTTTTTTCTGTGAACTTTTAACAAAAGTGAAGTTTTATTTATTTATGTCTCATTCGTCACTTTGGTGAAAATAATAATGAAAAGAAAAGAAAAGAAAGAAAAGAGCCTATGTTCATCACTGCTAGTAATTTAATTATGTTTGAGATGCGGCATTTCAAAATTGTATGAATGCACCTAAAAAACAACACTACAAAATTATCGGGTTTAATCAGTTAATTAATTATGGTGAAAAAATGCGTATAACAGAACTTATCTGGGAAACCAGAATTAATGGGTCGCTTTAGGAGGCACGTGGGAATCTGACCCCACCAGCAGGTGCTCGACACGATTCCGCCAAGCCTGATTCGCAGGTATGGTTTGGCAGGCATGGGCTTGGAATGGGTTGGGGATGCGGAGGGGCAGCTTCGGAGCTGTTGAGACAGCAGGCTCGGCCTAACGTCGGTGGGAGTAGAGGAGAATGCGCCACGTTGGACAAAGAGTAAGGACGGCGACGGGGATGAGGGCTCTGTGTGTTCAGTGCACTCATCCACGGTTGTCGCCGTTCCCATTGTCGTCGCCGTCATTGCTCAAAAGTGTTGTGTGGTGAGATGGCTTCGGCGAATTCTATTCCTGTTGGGCCTAGACAAGGACTTCGGCTTACTACTTACCTACTACTGACAATAGATGGATGTGGAGGCTCTGTGGCTTTTCAGCATTGCTGCCAGTTATCCAGCAGTTGAACACTGGCCCCTACCATACCACAGAGCTTCTTCATTAAGTAGTACATGCTATTGGTAATCATATTTGGATCGAATATATTCAGACGAGCATAGATTGAATTTTACATTTTTCTAAAAATATACATGTTATAATATCTCTAAAAATTTCATGATTAATTCTTGTTATTATTACACACCAAAGTGTATATTGTGCATATTTTAGAACAAATATCTACAAGAAATTATCAAATAGGCTCTCTCTCTCTCTCTCTCTCTGTATATATATATATATATATATATATAAGCCAATTATTGACAAACAAGGTTGCATGTTGCAACAATTACAATTCACAAATTAGGTTTAATAGTTTTTTTTTGTGTTTTGTTTGCCACATGTACAAGTCGTGTTTGAGTGTTGTAAGTGAGGTAATCATGTGATTAATATCACTAGAAAACTCATGGAAACTTAGAATACAAAATTTTGAGCATATGGATCAAAGATGTAAAAATTTTAAAGAATGAATCTCTCTCTCTTTTTCTCTCTCTCTTTTTCTCTCTCTCTCACTCTTTCATTCAGACATTCCCCAAAATTGTAATTTATGTGGTGAGTTCTCAACATCGTCACAAAATTTATTCTCAAATGAAATGAGCATAACTCCTTGTTTAGCATTTTTCAAGAAATCATTACTGAATAAGTGAGATTTATTCAAACTTTAAGAATGTCGAACAAAAACACCTAGGCTTTGTTTTTGTATTACTAGCAAAACATTTTATTTATTTGTTTGTTATAATGGCAGAAACGAAGAGCACGCAGGACACATTCCGCATCAAACCCCTGAAAAGACGGGAGACCAGGAATCTTCCGTTGCCGGCCTGCCCGTCCACGTGGATGGGACCATTCCCCGAGTCTGACGTGGAGGGAGGGGGATGAATGAAGGCGTAACGGATGGCATGACGACGAGTCACCGGCGAGCGGCAACGGAGGATGCAGAGGGGAGTGCTGGGGATGGGGGGGATCGCCGGTGACGGTGACGGCGACGAAAGAAGAAGGAGAAGGGGAAGGGCAGGGGGAAGGGGAAGCGCAAGGGTGAGCGGAGGACGAGCGGCGCAGCCAGCAATGGAATGTGGAGTGGAGTGGAGTGGAGTGGAAAGGAAAGGAATGGGAATGGTAATGAAGGAAAAGGCGAAGCATGGAATTCACGAGATGCACTGCACTGCACTGCACTGCACACCCGCATGGTTGACTCCGGGTGGATTCTCCTCTAGAGCTCTTGGTTTGATTCCTCCCCTGCTCTTACAGTTTACTTCTCTCGCCATATCCTGATCCCTGCGCGACCACCACCCTCACTACCTGCCTTCCTCCTCATTTTGATTTGACACCTTCAATCCCTGATGAACGTCCCCTTGAGCTGGGTGTTCCTTTTATTGTTGCAGATGAAGGATGAGTCACTTCGGAAAAGCAGTGATCTTGCAGGCTCGTTTTGTTGAACTCGTCTTCATCGCCTTCCGTGACGCGGATTTGATAGCAGATTTGCAGCTCACTGGGTAGGAGCGTCCTTCGCGCTCGTGGTGTCAGTTTGGATGTTGTCGCTGGCTCTAGATTGCCGTGGGACGATGACTCAATTCGGTGCAAATTCGATAAGTTGCGTTTGGCATTGAGCAGTCATCCAGAGGAATCTGCCATTGTGTAGCGAGTTGTAGGATCATGGGGTGGTCGGTAAGCGGGTTGACCGACAAGGTCCTTGGGGCAGTGGGACTTATGAAGCACAGCAATCAGCGCAAGGCCTCTACTCCCAGCATCTTCAGCCATGCGTACAGCAGCGGAATGTTGCCGGCTCTTGGATCCAACCACAGCACTAAGAACGTCCTTCAGAAGAAATACGTGATTCATCCTTACAACAAGAATTACAGGTACTTGAATCCTTTTGTTTCATCTAGATAGCTCTCCACTTTGGATATCTGATGTTGAGCTTATCCAACGAGTATATGGAGAGTATTATGGCCAAGCTTGTGTGTGAGGGCGTGGGGGTCCGTAAGTCTGTACAAGGTTACGGACAACCTTGCAGACGGACCGTGGCGGTGCCATGATGCTGAAACTGCACCCTAGTGCCCGGTTTCACCTGCTGGCAGGAATTGTGGCCGCTTGAGAAAGCAGTTTAGCAGCTAGTCCGTGAATTCTAAGCGTTGCTTTTGTTGGTAGGTATTGGCAGGGGATTTTGGTGGTGCTAGTGTTTTACTCCGCATGGGTGTCACCTTTCGAGTTTGGGTTCGTGCAAAACCCTCGCGGTGCTCTGTTAGCTATCGACAATATTGTCAACTTTCTCTTCTTCATCGACATCGTTTTGACCTTCTTCGTCGCGTATCTCGACACCTCAACTTTTTTGATGGAAGACAACTTGAAGAAGATCGCCATCAGGTAGCATTCTGAGAGTACGAGGTCTTGTCGCTTCCATTCTCGTCTACTTGGGTTGATAACCATTGCTCGGTTCTGCTCTGTTTCTGAGGAATATTTTTATTTTCCTGATCACCTCATTGTGATTGGCAGGTATTTGAGATCATGGTTTATTTTGGATGTTGTGTCGACTGTTCCATTGGCCGCAGTAATAGCGATTTTCACTGGTAAATATGAGACAGGGTTTGCGACCAGTTTTGTCAATTTGTTGCGCCTCTGGCGATTGCGCCGTGTGAGTGACGTGTTTGCGCGGGTGGAGAAGAATGTTCAATTTAGTTACTTCTGGACTCGGTGCCTCAAACTCTTTCTGGTATGTTAGCTGGGTCATGTTTGAGAAACGAAATCCAATCATGCTCTTCGTTCTCATTGCCACATTGTTTGAAAGGAGTTGGACTGTTCAAGCTAGATCACATTTTGTTGCTCAAAATCGGTTTAGCTTCTTAACTTTGATGAAGGGTTTGCGTGATGCTGCAGGTGACCGTGTTTGTTTGCCACTTTGCGGCCTGCTCGTACTACTTATTGGCTGCTCGACATCCGGCAAGCAAAGAGGCAGATACGTGGCTAGGATCTGTGCTCCCAAATTTCAAAGAGGAATCACTGTGGGCGAGGTACGTGACGAGTATGTACTGGTCCATCACTACACTGGCGACTGTGGGATATGGCGATTTGCATCCAGTCAACCGTGGTGAAATGATCTACACCATCTTTTACATGTTGCTGAATCTGGCATTGACAGCGTACATCATAGGAAACATGACCAATCTCATCACTCGTCTTACCGCACGAACACGTGACTATGTGAGCCTCTCACTAAGATCCCTTTTTTTTCTCTGTCACTCATCCGAACAGATTGGTTCGTTTATTGATGGTGGTGGAGATTTGATAATGTGATTGGATTTGGGCCAGCGTGACTCGGTGCAACAATTGGGGGAGTTTGCAACTAGAAATCAGTTGCCACCCAAGCTTCACGAGCAAATGATCTCCCACGTGCAGCTCAAGTTCAAGACAGAGAGCCTTCAGCAGCAAGGGACCATAGCCACCCTACCAAAGGCTATCCGCTCATCTGTTGCGCAGTTTCTGTTTTTTAACACAGTCGAGAAAGTATATCTTTTCCAAGGCACTTCTTACAATTTTCGTACTCAGCTGGTACGCCATCTCTGCTATTTGTGTGTCAACGCTGGCTTGTGCTGATGAAAATCGGGTTTCTTAAAGTGATCATGTAATGGTGTGCCCATACATTTACCAATTTGGGCGTAAAATTATGAACTCTATTGGCCCAACTGCGATATAATTTGTCTACAATGTGTTGAGTGAAGGTGTCAGAGATGAAGGTCGAGTTCTTCCCTCCCCGCGAGGAAATTATTCTGGTTAACGAGGCCCCCTCCGAGTTTTACATAGTTGTGAATGGCTCAGCGGTGAGTCAGATATTCTTACCCCTTGGCCATGCTCATTTAGATGAAATAATGCAGTTAGTCCGCAATCATCTGTGATGGATTGACCTTCAAAAAAATTTCTTAATATTCTTGAATCTCTCTTTTTGAGCAGTTCTAGTTGGTGTTACCTGTGTTATGTGACGACAACAAATGGAGCTGTTTGTATGTGTGGTTGACCGGTCGCAGGATGTAATGATTCGAAGGGAGGAAGCCGGATCAGAGCAAGTATGATATAATCCCTGCTTATGATTGATTTATTTTAATGTGATATTTGTTTGTTTTGTAGTTTTGTTTATTTATTTCGAATACTACTTCATTAATTTCCTGTGGTCTGTATTCATGAAGCTCATTGTAATGCAATTCTGAATCTTTGTGACGTCCGGGGCAGATTCTAATGACGGCCCAGGCAACTGATGTGATTGGCGAGATAGGCGTGATTTGTTACAGGCCACAGCCTTTCACTGTGCGAAGTCAAAAGTTATCCCAGCTCTTGCGACTCGACCGCATTGTGTTCATGAACATTGTGCAACAATACAAGGAAGACGGCCAGAAGATTGTTGACAATCTGTTGCAGGTATTCTTTCCATTCGATGTTATGCCTCGAGCTTCCTTTTGGGGTATTATTATACAGCTGATCTGTATACGAGGGGCTCGGGAGATAGATAGTGTTCCCATTAGATACTTAACTCAAAAGATATATTTTTCCTGTGCGTGCAGCGCTTGCGAGAAGCCTATGATCCTCGATTTGAGGAGCTATCCTCTGAGATTGAGGTCCTCCTTGTTGAAGGCGGCGAAATATCGGAACCAAGCGTATGTGCGGTTGCTGCCGGAGGAAATGTGGAGGTTATGCAGCAGCTGTTGAGCAAAGGCGCGGAGGTGGACAAGACAGATTATCACGGTCGGACTGCTCTGGTATGACCTGCCAATCTCCACCATGGTCGTACCCTTACATCTCAGTGTCTTTCTTACTCTTGCATACCACCCCGCAAGTGCACTGACAGTGAGATAAATATTGAGTTAAATTTTTTTGTTGTCCTGTGTTATTTGTCATCTCTGTTTCGATCTCGTTGTGGGGATGCGACCAGGTCATTGCATCATCAAAAGGTTACGAGGAGTGCGTCAAGCTCCTTCTGGAACACGGAGCTGACCCCAACAAGGCTGGTATGTTAAGTCGCATCCCATCTTTCAGTTCGGTGCTCTCCTTGATTTTGTTTATTTTACTTTATTTTATTTTATTTTATTTGTGTGTTGTTTTCTTTATTTCATGCGTGATTCTCAATTACGTGCGTGGTTTCAGATGTGTACGGGAAGGTTTCTCTCCTTGAGGCCCTTATCGCCCGCGACACGGCTACCGTGAAGCTCTTATCAGAGAACGGAGCGACCTTGAAAAATGCGGACATGGGGGTATACCTCGGGCAAGCTGTGCTCGACTGTAACCGAGACCTCATTGACGACTACTTAAAATATGGAGCCGACATTAACACAGCAAGCGAATCTGAAGGACTAAGTGCGCTCCACATTGCTGTTATTGATGGCAACATGGATATGGTGAGGTTTTTAGTATCCCGAGGGGCCGACCCTCACATCAAGCCTGGTGATGAGGCCACCCTTACCGCGTACGAGCTAGCTGAGAGAAGTGCAGATCATCCCGAAATAGCTTCCTTTTTGAAGGCCCAATCGATCCGCGATGAACCATACAGTTACACCACGCCTAAAGAGTCAACATCTAACGCAAATCAGAAGAGGCTTGCAAGGAAGGGAAGCTCCAATGTTGAATTCCAGGTGCCTTATATTGTTTTTCACAAGCCCCATCTTCTTCATGGGACTGATCTGATGCATGTGTAATTGTTCTGAACGAGGATCGCTGACTTGATTATTTATTTATTTATTTAGTTATATCTATTTCCTTTGAGTGCAGATTGATGAAGTAACACCTCCGCCTAGTCCAAATAAAGGATTTTCCGGAGAGCGAACAATACACTCATTAATGCGAAAACAGTCGGCTCGGGGCCGTCTCATGACCATAAGGGGACAGAAAACTTTCAGCCGGCAACTAAACGCAAATCAGAACCCTTCAGGTTGGGACTTGAGACGGCGTGACAATCGAAACCCTCTTCAGACTTTTCCATCAGCTGGTGCTGCTAAGGAGGTTCCTCTTCGTGTTATCATCCATTCGCATCATCCTTGGAAAAAGGAAGCGGTGGGACTTGGAAAGGTCGTTTTGCTGCCGAAAACCATCGAAGAGGTTCTCAAGATTGCGAGTAAGTGCTGATTCTCCTCATTGTATGCCAGATATTATTTCAGATCTCCAGTTTAGAAATTGAAATTACTTGTGGGAGTTGTCAAATGATCGCAGACGAGAAATTCTACAATCATCCGACGAAGGTCTTGAACAAAGAGGCAGCTGAGATTGACGACTTGAGTGTTATCCGAGAAAACGACAACTTGTATGTCATTAACGATTCAGACAAGTTGAACATGAGTTCTCCCCCAGGTACGTTACCTCATTCTTCTCTAAAGTATTTGTGTTGAATGTTGGGTCAATCGTGTTTTTCGTGTTGCAGATAAATGATAACTTAAGTTTTGTTTATGGAACAGGGATGGACACAGATGACCTCATAGCAAGGTTGCAATCAGTAGTCACAGCATTGTCTCAACCCAAGCCATAGACTTATGCATGCGACCAAGGCTGGGTATCTACTTCTCATAAGCTTAGGACTCAACTTAGGATATCACGAGATCAGCCACAGTGCCTGAATTTTAAAAAGTTGTCTTACGACGTATTCCCTTGCAAACATATGAACTGGAATATGCCAACGGTTTATCATTGTCATTTGGATTAATTTTCCGGTGTATCAATAGCACAGTGATTCGTTTCTCAGTTTATCAAGCTTCACATTCCTTCCCCAACTTGTCGATTTATGTTCAAATGATCTTTGTGCAAAGCTCGGTCGAACAGCACGTCCGTTTTGTTGGTTCTTCTGAACAACTGACGTGATCTCCATAAGATGTTTGTGGGATGATTACTCAAGTCCGAGTTCATCCTATATGGATTTTAGGTCAGGCTGAATGTAATTGTGTTAGAAGATTCCCTCTTAAGGAACGTAAACTATGAAGGAGATGTAAATTAGGAGACCTGCAACCCTAGCATCAAGAGCTCGATCCAGGAGCCAGAATAAGGACGAATCAAGCATACTCGACTGTTGAGCAACGTGGGGGTGATTTAATATTCTTAAAGGCCACTAGGCTTCTGAATCCCAGGCTTCAGATGGGCAAGGTGGTTCAGTCGTCAAGATTGATGCTTTGTGTACACTTCTTGATGTGAATCAGAGCGGATTAGCTCTCCAATTCCGACACAAACCTGACGGGATTGGTCTGCTGTGGAGTCTGGTCCCGGACTTGAAGCCTGGAAGGTCTTACAGCTTACAGCTTTCACCACTTCGAAGTGCAGGATGAGCTACAGATCCTCACCTTAGCATGAAAATCTTGCACAGCAAGTGAAACTGAATCGAGGGTGCTGGAGCTGGAGCTTCACTAACTCAAGAAATGAAAGCAGAACCTCGGCATGGCTTCTGGGGTTCATGTTTCCTATTCCGATGGCTTGAGTATTTCGGATCCCGGTGATCATTCGAGTCTAACCTGGGCACAAGAGTCTCATCAGCTGTAAAAAAGTCTCAAACGTCATGCTGCGGGCGGAGTTATCGAGGTCATCCTCAACTTGCGTGAAGAACTGAAACCCCTCCCCTGCCGTGGTTTAGGCCCATGATCAACCGTTACATGTGGGGAAGTGAGCAGATCTAAGCAGAAGTAAATCACCCCTACTTGATATTAAAATACAATGGAATGTTCCATTGTTGCCCGAGCTTGACAGATGGTTGGCTTCCCTGATTCTCTGGCATTCAGAATCCGCCACCGAATGCAGCTGCGGACATATTCGGCGCCGGTGTTGTTAGATCTCCTCTTCAAGTGTCGTGAAATCCACACAATTTGGATCTCATTCGTGTACTCGAGATGACATCGCTAAGTTTCGGTCCCGGACCGATCGGCGAGGGCGTGACGGCGCCCTCGAGTTCCCAACGTTCCCGAAGTGCTGGAGCGCCGTCAGGAACATGCTCCTAGCTTTCGCACGAAGCCTAGTCAGTCGATAACTTTATGCGACGTGGTCGCTATGGATAGAACTTTACACCACGCGTGGATGAGATGTTGCTGGAGCGAATAGAGCATTCATCCCGCTGCAAAATCCCTTACTGTAGAACTTTGAACGAAGGGATACGATCACAATGAAAGAGAATTTCATTTCTTTATGTTTTGCAACTTTCATCATTCTTCTTTATAGTTTGATGCATTATAAATAATTAATATTATCCAACTGATACTAATTTAAATCACTACCACATTCAAATAAATTTATTTTTTATTTTTATTTTTTGATTTCCTATATCAAGAATTATTCATGTTATAATGGATTTTATTATATTTTATAATAGGTGCTATAAATAGATTAATATAGTAAAAAATCTACATATATATTGTGTATAGTATGACAAAATTTGCCATAGTATAAATAAGTAAGGAGGCAAAACAAAAGGACACCAAAATCTTATATAAATTTTAAGCAACCTAAGTCTTGCTTTGTTCCTAATTTTGTATTTAATCTTGGTTCTAACCTAGTATCTTGTTTCTCTTATATTTCTTGGTTTCTTTGTCTCTTGTCTTTGTGTCCTTAACAACAATTTGTTATGTTAAATTTAAATGACTTACAGTTGATTTTGATTTCAATTTTAAAATGCATACAACTTAATTTTAATATAAATATTTGATTCCATTGAAATATTTTTTTAGAATACCTTATTTTCTTAAACAAGATTATTAAAAAAATAAAAAAATAAAATTTTAAAGTTTTAATTTGAAACAATCAATTTGTGTAAAATTTTGTAAACCATCAATATCAATGTAATAAATAAAAAAAAGCTGAAAAAACTAAAATTAAATTAGTTGAACTCATGGATTATGATTGATCAAAAATTATTTATTTATATTTAATTTTCTTACTATCAGACCTCAAAGAAGTACCGCATCAATTCAATGTGGCACCAAAAGTGACAAAATGTTGCAAATTAATATGAAGACAAATCAATGAGCATTTTGAAGTTTTATCGTAAAGACTATCAAATCAGATACATTTACTGTAAGAGTAACTTCTAGTTCAAGAATAATATTCAGTTTACGTATATTTCTGTGTGTACATGAGTTGATACTTTTAACCATACTTTGCAACTCAGCGACTAAGACGAGGAGCTCCTGGCGATGATGAACAGTAAGTAGGATTGCAAATCAAGGTGTGAAGCAATGTAGGCATTAAGAAGACATCGCATCTTTCAGTTTTTTGTCTTTTGGTTCTTGTTTTTAGTGGGAGCACTAGGAACATTGATCTCGACAGGAAGCAAATGCATGGGGAGTTGGACTAGGATGGCTATCTAAGACCAGGACTAAATCGAGTTTCATTTGTGTGCAACACAGGCTGCTTCAGAAGAAAAATTACACAGATTCCAAATGCTTTACACAGAGCGAAATTCGGTAAGACTCCTAGGGCTGATAGAACCTCCTAAATGTGTTAGTGTGCATCAAAGCCCTCACAGGAGAAACCAAGCTAAGTCAATTTGCAAGCAGTTGGATCTACTGCAATCTTTCTTTCAAAAGCTATGTACATTTGAAGATTCAGATTGGGATTATAGTTTTCAAAATGAGAATCGAGAAATCAGTGGAATAATAATGATTTGGAGTAACCTCTGCTGAAGAGGCAAATCACTGCACATGCAGTACAATATATATTGAGGCACTTCCAATGTCCTTAAAACTGATACTGGCGCTACAATGCGGATCCCTTACAGCCGGGAAGCTCCGGATCTTTTCTCCACAATTTGTGACTGCACTCACCCATCCACAACAGAAATAAGCCCATGAATAGAAAACGCAGAAAGGATTTACGACACAGACGCAGAGGTCGTTCGAAAATAATAACTGGAGAAACATGAATCTGGAAAGATGCTGGAATTTGATTCTTCTCCTCGAGAGGGGTTTGAATCATCACTTACAAGTGGGTATTTCCCGTGAGCAGCCCTTTCCAATGCAGCGGAAGGCTGATAAAAAGATCCGTAGAGAGTCGACCAGTGCTTGAGCTTCGAGTAGATACGCTCCACGCCAACATGATCACCCCAGAATACCAGACCACCCCTGGCACATGCAACGAAATTCATATCCACTTCAGAACCCTTACAGAAAAAATTAGCTGCTTCTCATTTCTGATCATTTCTAACATCTGTAAACAGACAATAGAACAGATTTAATTAGAAATATAAGATAAATTCATAGCTTGAAAGGTGCAAGACCAGTACCTGTACGCTGGGAAACCCATGCCCAAGACGGAGGCAATATCAAGGTCAGCGGAGCGCACGACCACGTCCTCGTCTAGTACCCGACAAGCCTCGTTCACCACACCATAGAAGATCATCTCCACTATCTCTTCGTCCGAAATATCAACTACCTGCAGACACAGCAAGACCCAACTAAGTAACTAAATAAATAAGGATTAAAACCAAAGATTAAAAAAGTCACATCAGCAGTGTTGGAAAGCCAAGGAGTGAATAGAAACACAATAAAATATGTTGAGTTTCGAACAGTACTTTGCCATTGGGAATGAGGCTTGCAGCTTGACGGGTCTTCGCCAAATAGCCGTCCAACTCCGGTGCAGGTTGCTCTGCGCGAGAGCCTTTCTTATAGTTGTAGTATCCCATTCCAGTCCGTTCACCTGCACAAAAATACGACATGGTAAATTAACCGTCACATTTGATTGTACACTATCGTGCTACGAATTCATAAAAGGAGGTTCCATGCTGAGGTGGACAGAATGTGGCTACGTCACTTGCCATAGCGGTTGTCCTCTAGTAGCAGGTCATTGAGATTCGATTGGTATGTCCGTTCGCCGAAAGCCTCTTTGTATATTCTTGATGTCGCTTGACCAATCTGGACACCTGTCAAGTCCGCCAACCTGAAAGGCCAAGGACATATACAAGTTTAACCTTAGGAATGAGGAGAAATAAATGAAGCTGACAAGAATGTCACATGTACACTGCATCCTGTGTTAAAACAAACTGACACAGAAGGGGTCATAACTAGAACCAAGATGCTTCAGAAGTAATACCTGAAGGGACCCATAGGCATACCAAATGCCTTCACAACGGCATCGATCCGGTATGGGTGGATCCCCAAATGCACCAGCAGATGTCCAGCTTGAAAGTAAGGGAAAAACACACGATTCACTGCGAAACCTACACAGCTCCTTACAACAACGGGCACTTTCTTGATAGTCTTGGCCAGTGCCAGCATGTCTTGAATAGCTTGTTTCGAGGTATCGTGTGTTCGCACTATTTCCAGAAGTGGCATCACATGTGCAGGGCTGCAGCGGAAGAATCCCGGTGTCAAAGAAGCTATTACAAGTAGAAATCCTTAAGGACTGATAGAAAATAGTTAAGTGAAGCGTTGGGAAGAAAACCTGAAAAAATGAGCCCCAATAATTCGGTCCTGTGATTTCGTCTTCTGGCCAATAAGACCAAGATCTATGGTCGACGTATTTGATGCCAGCAGGCATGTAGACTTACAGTATTTTTCTAAATCGGCGAAAATCTGTTGTTTCAACGGAATACTCTCAATAACAGCCTGTACACACACCCCAAGCCGTCGACAACAGGGTTAAAAACTGCTTGTGTAGCTGATGAGACCATCACAGTGGAGCAGACATGACATAACGCGCAGAGCATGGAACACGTGCAGATATGATACCTCGATAACCATGTCAACATCTGAAAAGTCTGCATAGTCCAAGGTTCCCTTCACAAAACTCAGCACTTTTTTAACCTTCTCAGGTGCACTCCTAAGACGGGCCTTGACATTATCTGTTCATTGCAAAAATCAATGGATATAAATAACCGGGCTAGGAGAAACGCCTGAGATTCAACAGAATTCACAGAAAGTATAATTAACATGTCTATTCGCCCATCAACAGCTGAGTAGACTGAGACAGGATATTCACAGGAACAGAGAACGATGGATCCGGACGCGTAGATTTTAATCGAGATCAGGAAAGCACAAAAACATATCAAGTCACCAAATCCGTGAACCATTGTGTCAAACAATGCAAAGATGTTTACAAATAAGCGTTACCTTCAATTCTCTTCAGTCCGGCTTGAAGAAACTCTTGATTGACCTCCTTCAATGTTACTGGGACGTTATTAAGAGCAAGAGCAGTTGCGATTCCAGAGCCCATCAAACCACCGCCTATAACTGCCACTGACTTCATTTGATGTGGTTTTAATCCACTATCCGTGACACCTTGGATCTGCAAGAAGGTAAACACTATATCAGTTGTACCAACTGACAGCATCCACAACAAGACAAGATAACGTAATTTCAGAACTGCTTACTGATGATCAAGAGTATAGCCAACTCGCCAGTAAATCGTGAAACTTGAGTAATGAGCAAACCTTAAATGCAGACCGCTGGGCGAAAAAGATATGAATCAGTCCCTTGGCTGTAGGGCTTGCTACCAACATAGGAGATTCTTCTTCTTCCTGTACACGAAAACTTCACAGATCAGAAATCGATTCTTCACCTCAATGCATCATTCCAGCAGAAGTCCACGCTTCTGGGATACTAGAAAGCCAAGTAGCTCACAATACTGTAATGCTTTTATTACAAACAGAATGTCTCGATCGCCATAAACCGGACCTTCAAGGTACCAGCCACGCCCCCATGGAAGATGCCTTTCTCTATGCAGTCCAACATTACGAACGGGTGAGGCACATTGCGGTAAGCTTTCTGAGCTCGTGCTCTTGCTTGCTTGAGAATTTTTGCAGACTCCTCGGATGAACCTATGCGATCGGTTAAAGAAAGTGATCTCCGCCAAGCTTGCCTCTCAGAAGCAATATCCAGTGCATATTTCCTTGCAGCTGGTACAAGCTGCTGAAGAGGTACCACAGCATCCACTAAGCCAAGCTGCTTGGCTTCTTCGGACATTATTGGCTTAGAAGTCTGTTAAGTTACAACACAAAATGCGTTTCAATTACGTGTACGGTAGGGGATAATTTACGTGCGGGAATCAAAGAACGCTGCTGGTAATTCATATTCAACTGAATAAGGATAAATCAATTTCAACATGCAGAGTATTTTCAGTAGAAAACAGACTTGAAGCTTATGATGCAAGACGTACCAACATCATATCTACAGCTTTAATGAGTCCCACCAATCGAGGAAGCCGTGCGGTACCTGTAAAAATAACATAAGAAATGCAACAATTGGCATATAAGCAGAATATAAAAAATAGCTGCTATCAAACCTCTTGTCTGAAGGAACTTCAAACTGAGACTAGAAAACTTCAAGCTTCCAGTTTAACATCCAGTTGTGTTGGTAGAGTACACAGATGAACCAAGAAAAGTGGGTGCAACTTACCGCCAAGGCCGGGAATAATTCCCAGTGTGAGTTCGGGCAACCCCAGTTGTGTTTTTGGGGCAACAACGCGTGCATGGCAAGCCTGCAAACAATTCACACGATTGACGTCCTATTAGATCAAGGAAATTAATGGATCACATACAAGGTGACAGTTTCCTTTCCTAGTTCGAATCAAATCCAAGCGACATACAATATTTCACGTAGTATGAGTTAATGCCATTACTTGACTCCTGTCAAGTCAAAAGAAAAAGAAAAAGACAGAAGAAGAGGAAACAAGCAGGTTTGTACCATGGCCAATTCCAAACCACCGCCAAGAGCAAAACCTTCAACTGCTGCTACAATAGGCTTAGGTCCCCCTGTTTCAATCGGCATACGTGAAGTGAGACAGGAAGAGATACAGCTTCATACTGGAACTTTGTATCATTTCTAGCACAGGTGATGCCAGTCCAACAGATCTTCATATCATAAACTTAAATACCTCTACTATAATACATAGGTCAAACAAGTGGAAGTGTACTAGAAGCACGAAAAAAGACTGAATACCTTCAATAATGTCATTGAAGAAGGTTGAACCACGAACATGAGTCGGATAGGTAGTGCCATTTCCCTCTGAAAAAATTAAATACAACACGCAATGTAAGAATATCAAAGAGACACCAACAAGCTCATGTACCAAGGACAGAATGTATAGCTAATAGATCCTGATGAATTATCGATGCCAACCTTGCTTGACATTTTGCAATGAACCAATGTCAGCCCCACCACTGAACTTGCCGTTTGCTCCTGCAACAGAAACCGAGCTTTTTGAGTGATGCATGCAAAACTTCTAAAGTCGGGTGAACAATTTGATCACATCTCCAATCCAAGCAAAATTTGAGCATACTAAAACTCCAAGCAACATCGCCATTTACCTCTGATAACAATAGCCTTCACATCTGGCCGCGCATGAGCCTCGCAAATCGATTCCTTCAATTGCGACACGACTGCCGACCAAAGCCCATGCCAGACAACACGTCAACAAAGTGCCATCAAAATTTGCAAACCAGTTACTTAATTACACAAACATGAAAGCCCTCTAATTCAGACAATATTTCTCTAATTTGCGCTGAGTGCCATCCCAGAAATTCCATTCAATCACTCCACGACAATCAACAAAGATAACAAGTAAATGTATCGTACAAGTTGATAACAGAAACGATTTTTTTTTTTTTTTTTTTTTTTTTCCCGCAAGAACAAGACTTACGAGAATCAGGTCCACTGTTATCCAGAGAATTGACGGGCGGCTTGTTCAGGGTCACAAGCGCAACACCATCCTCCCCCACCTCCATGTGCACTACCTTTCCCATGGCGAAAATCCACTCCTGATCAAATCACTGTGATGCGAAAACCACAGCCAGCAGAAAAAAGTTATGCACGTGCGTAAATCCAAAGCATGCCTACAAACTGCACTAAACCCCGTAAATCAACACCAAAGGAGTGCATGTCTGGAAAAGCATAAAACGATCGACTTACCAAACTGCCCTCAGGACATAATTACAACACACCCAACAACACACAGAGGCCTACACTAATACACATCATCGGCAAAAATCTCGACACAATCTAACATAGTTCGCTCAGTGATGAACCCGAACCAACACTGTCACTGAAAGTTCCCACAAAGTGAACCAATGAATTGCAATCTCGACAACACGGGATGTCTGCAAGAGAACCCACCCGCGAAAACGGAATCCAATTCGCAAGATGATCTCACAACTTGAGCAACACCTACAACAGTACTCTCAATGAATAAAATAAAGAACAACACTATGGGGGAGCTCACCACTCGAACGAGACACGTGAGCAGAGCAGACGGGAAACACGCCCATTCGGATCAAGAGAACTTTTACAACTTTATGAAGTTCCAGCGACGGTGGAAAGTGGAGGGATACTTGGGAATGCCGATCTGCACCGAAGAGTGGATAATTGTGGCGTATCCCTCGGGTTTGACGGGGGATTCGTTGCCGATATGCCATCCAAAGCGTGCCTTCCCACCCTTCACTCATGAACCTACACTCCACCTACACCCACACCCACTCTGAATGAATGAATGAATGTGAACACCCCCCTTCCCACCCTCCTTTCCCAGTTGGATGCCTGCCCCTGTTTGCTTACACCATTCCAGTGCCACTTGGCGTTTGTCCCTTTCTGTTGGTCATGGCATGGAATGGGTGCTCATTTTTTTATCCCTTGACAGTTTTGGAGATTCATTTGTGGGTTTTTCAGTTGGAAAGTGAGGGGTGCTTTTCTTTTTTCCTTTTTGGAGGATGCATGTGGTTCAATCTCGTTCGAAGACACTGGGCCTCCATTGATACCCTCTATTTACACTTTACAATTGCATAGATTGAGGATCCAAAATTAGCTGATGTGCTGGCAACAATGTATGGATGTTTCACAACATGAATGATTGGCACTCAGGTGTTCAAGATTTGAAAGATTAGTTAGAAAATTAGTTTCTTCCTCCCGCCTAACCATTGAAGAATTACATAGAGTGCTTTTACTGCTTAGAGTAATCAAATTCTTTGATAATGGATGGCTTATTTCTTTAAAAAGCCTTCTATTATTATAAGTGGCAAGAAGATTCAAATAAAACATGTTTTGTATATAAAGTGCTATTTGTAATATGTTATTTCCAAACACACAAATTTTATATATTTCAAATTTTATTTCAAAATAATAACTATGAATATTAACATGAATACACCAAAATCAATCAATCCAACAAAAATGTGAATGATGTTGACTGAAACTATGATATTTGAGGAAAAAATTGGTGGAAACAATACTACGTGATTTATGGCCTACTGATGGGTTTATCACAATCTCTGCAACAGGTGGGGCTCCATTTAAACGAATGCTTTCTACCGCCATCAAAGTATGGTTTGTTTTGGGAATCATTTCAGTCATTCGAGCCGTGAATAAATCCAAAGCTCATGCGTGACAATGAAGAATCCACAGCTCAAACAGAGTAGTATGAAAGACTATAATGAGACTGATTTCATTCATCTGGATCAACAGGCCAAACCTGGTGTCTTCAAAACCCATGGCACTTAGGTGTGAAGACTGCTGTGTGAAGGAACGCAGACAATACCAGAATCAGGAAATAGTTGAACGACGATGTCAGTCGATGAGATGATGGTCTTGGAAAATTAGACTTGGAAAATCAGAGCATGATTGTTCGGATCTCACAGTTCATCAGCCGCTGCCGGCTGCTGATCAGCTCCTGTGAGAACGGCCGATACAAACAAGGGTTGGGAGTTTGCTGGATGCTTGAAAATCCCATAAACGATCATTCCTCTAGCAGCGGGTACAGATTGATCTCTACATGCAAAACCTATCCTAAATACATACCAATTCAGATTTGTAATCAAGTGACTAGTTTGTTTTTTCTAAATGAAAAGAAGAGAGGGAGAGTGCACAAAGAATCCTGCGTACCTTAAAAAAAGTTGAATGTCCTATGACGACAATAATATTCTCTGGCCTTGAACGCAGAAATTGCCTAAAGATACCCACTCGCTTGCGCAACTCTTCTGTACAAGATGACAGAGAATTCAGATGGCAACATGGAAAAGATGAAGACATCAACAGTTCAAAAGGGCAATAGTACGATCGACACAGTCTGCAATACGAGCAATTGACTGACCCATAGGTTCCACGCTGTTGAACTCCATCCTGACAGCATCATTAGGATGCTTCGATTGTGAGTACCACCAGACTTCAGGGAGTCCATCAAAAGATAGCCAAGGAAACTCTCCCGCCAGGATCTGCAACTTCTAACGAGGTTTACATTTGCCAAATCCCCTAACATCTCTTGAAATGTTGCAGCATTCGCTAATTATTGTCCAGCTATTAATAGAGTGAAACATGCCATAAAATAAATAATTAGAAAAATAAATATTTACAAAAATACATAAATTAGAGAGAAGCAAGTTGTTACTTTTGGAGGCCGGCCAATGTCGCCAGTGCACATAACATGCTCAGCATGAAGTGGAGTCACCTCAATGCGGTGTTGGCTTGGTTCCTGGGTACATGAAACCATGAGTAATTGTTGAACTGAATGCAAGCTGACGACTGAATAGCCTGAGGATTAATGATCCCTTATGAAGTATGTTGTGTGTACCTGAATGGATGGAAATGCACCAGAAAGCGTTTGTAGTGCTCGAGTAAGGGGTGACACCAAAATCTGCGTGACTCATCATGAGCGCAACACATGGTCAAACTCAGCAAATCTTTTCATGTTTGGAGTACAAGTGCAAGGTCCATGAATGTACAAATACAAGGTGCATATGTTTCTACCCTACAGGCTTTTCAAACTGCGGTGTGAAAGAAAAAAACAAATTCCAGCAATTTTCGTACTCCTGAATCACAATCTCACCACTTCGGGTTTGAGTAGCGCCATCTTAGGTGCTATATTTCTTGCCTACAAAACAATCACGGTTAACCAAATCAGAAACGTGGACGTAGACCTCTGATACTAAGCTTTCAATAAAAACTCACTGAAATGCCAACCTGTTGGTGCCCAAGTGTCGTGAGCCGTAAGTCGAACCTGGCCGAGGGTTCCCCAAGACTGATCAATGAAGATGTGTGCCCATGCCGAACTAAATGCACAGTCTGCAGGGAGAGAAATGTATGATTAGCTACATCATATTTCTATTATTTAGTATAGAAATTGAAATAAGCAATAATTAGCAGCACCAAAACGCAAGTACAAGTTGTAAGATTCTTTTGCCCAACTGAGAGAAACTATTATCTGGAAAAAGAGAACGTCGCCTTCTACATCAGAAAAGAAAATTGCAACAAGTAATGCGATGAACCTTTTTAGATCGGTAAAATAGCGAAAAGAGCTTGGAATTTCCAGGAGCGTCTCCACTCGTTTCCACAGTAGACTGTAGACACAAATGCTTCTTGTCCTGCATGAGTACCAATCCACCCACCTCGCCGGATGAGCACAAACCTAATCACGGTGCTCGCCTGCGGTACATGAGGTTCAAAACCAGATGCTCAAATAAAGGGACGTGTACACAAACATCTCAAGTCCCCTCTATGACAAGCCACCTTGGTTTACCTCCTCTGGACGCGATTTCTCGGGCTGGATTTCTCCCATCTCCTCGTTGTCTAGAGGAGTATCAGTTGCGGACGCTTCCAGGATATGCGCCGCTACCTGGACTTCAAAAAAACAAAAGGTCAAATATTGGCATAGCGATTCCATGGGTTGAAGATTATCAAATGCCATTCAAATCCAGCACATACCTCGATGCCACTATCCTTTTCATCATGCATTTGATGCGCCGTTGTTGCGTCCTTAAAATCTTGCCCAGCTGCTTCCATTCTTTATACGAAATATCAAATAAAAAGTTCGACCCAATTCAGGATGTCTCGTCGAAAAACAGAGTACAGTGTTAGTAAAATTAGAGCCCTGACATTGCAGAAGGGAGCGGAATAAATGTTGTGAGACGGACAAGATGTACCTGGATAGTTTGCCGTCATATGGTTGCGAATCTACCGTAGTCCCCAACAATATTACATCGTACACCGCATTCTCTCCATGTATGAAGTGCAATGCGAGGCGCGCTTCGCAGCACGGACAAGACACAATCTGTACCTTCTGGCGCTCCCGAGGTGGAACCAGGGCCGCTCGCTTCATGATTTTATGAATTCAAGTATGATGCTGCAGAATTCAATAGATGGGGGAGCATCAAAGAGAGTTTGAATGTACAAAAACTCAATGGAGACTTCGCTTGATGGACCTAGTCGCGAAACCCCTGTTCAGCAGAACGAATGTGCATTCTTGAAAGCAAGCGCAGCTAAGACAGGACTGTCCTTGAGAGTACAGAACCCTAAATCGCAGACTACGTCATCCAGGTGCACGAAATGAATGGAATAGCGAGAGGTAGTAACTTGCAGCCCGTGTCCATGATGTCCAACCAAAAACGGAGACATTGCAATACCTTGCAGTTTATACCACCTCTCCCGAACAACCTAATATGAACGTTGTGGATGACCACTGGACAAAAACTTTTAGATCATGTGCAGTTTGGTTCCACCAGATTGGTCGAAATATTGCAGATTGCAAGCAGCAAGAGAATTCAATCAATCGACAATAGTAGCAAGCATGAGACGAACATGTGATAAGCTTTGATCTGAGCATGAGTCAGGATGATAGCCGATATTAACCATGTTACATACAGCTCACGGGACAAAAGTGTGATCTGTTTCAAAAGAAGTATTTTCATACGATTCATGTGGCGAGGCAGTGACCACTATCACCAACCTCCTCTGTACAGTTAAAAATCTAAAAGCCAAGAGACCAGAGAGGCAAATGCAAGTCTGCACAAGGTCTGGCCAACTCAAGAAGTAAATTGGCTTTCACTTTAAGAACTGACAAGATGATGTGAAGTCACTAAGTGCGTTCTGGTGATTCTCTGAGCAATTAATAGTACTAATTCTGTGTACATTTCCAGTTACGCATATGAAAGTTGAAGATTGCATGTAATCAGAGCAAAGATCTCAATAATTAAACTATTGGTTGTTTATCAGGTACATCTGCAGAAGTTACAGGACATTTGTGCAACGCACACAAGAACATCTGAATTGCCAGGACACTCTCGTGATACCCTACCTGTTGATGCTAAGGAAACACTGAGTGTTGCGTTCATCAATACCACTCCATACAGCATTGCACCATCATGCACACCTCCGGCACTTCCGGGAACCAGATTTGTTGCCTTCTCTAGCTCACCTCGTTGTTAACCCTTTGAGATCATGAGTGCGTGCGAACTTCGACAAACGAATGCCAAGGTCTGGTGGAGGTGGGCAAGGACTAGAAGATCGTCTTGCTGTGGAAAAAACATCTGCATCGTTCATTTGTGAAACATTGCTGCGGATATTAACGACCACATGCAAAAGTTGCGAAAGATAAGAGGTAACTGTCAACTTTACTTAAAGTGCTGCAATTGCAATACAAGAATATATCGTGGATCCTCAAAGTTTTACAAACCACACTAGCTACTTCAAGGATAGAGCAACCATATGACGATGATATGGACCATGTTGTCCACAACGTCCAGGTTGAAAATCATTCCCCAGCTTCGAACACCTTGTATACTAATTGCACAGTTAGTGTACTGAACCAACCGCTGGATTACTCCAGAAGTCTTAACCCATCCGTAAGGCCGAAAAGTACTTAATGAAATCGTAGAACTTGGGGCTAGCGTTTTCAAGCTGCAAGTTCTTAATGTCTCTTCAACCGTGAAAAAAGAAAGAAATCTAGTCACAGCCCACCTTCAAGCGCCTTCACTATTCAGTCCCGCAGAATAAGGGAATATGGCATGATTGTACTGTCGAGGAATGGCCAAGAATCAGAGGGGTAAAAGCCACCCAAAAAAGAAAATAATACTTATCTCTGAAAGTGCATTTTGTGGTCCTACAGCAAATCTATGCTAACCAAGGGTTCAAGCTGAAGGACCCAAGCTTTGCATTGTAGCAGTAATAAATAATGTTCAAATTTCAAAAGATCTACGAATCGCTCCAATCATCCTCATCGTCGTCATCGTCACTCCCCGCAAAGGCCTACGAAATGAAAGGCAATTGAGTGAGACCACGAAATTATCTAGCGATCTGGCAATACACTTGGTTTAAATCCAAATGCTAAGTCTTCAGATCTAAATCCGCAGTTGGGCATTTGAATGAGTCATCTTCAACATCCGATAGTCAACAAATCAAAGTATGATGACAGTGTTGGGTATGAAATCCCAACCGCACATTCAGCTAATTTGAAACAAACTATGATAAGACAAAGCAAATCTGAGAGTCTATATACAAACTACTCCAAGCACGAGTATACAAGAATAAGAGCGATACTCGATAGAAAAGCGTTCTTCATGAGAGGATGAACTGTCCTCGGCAACTGCAAAATCTGCTGAACAGAGCACCTCTGATTCAATTCAGATTGTATGAAGGTGGAGACGTACCTGTCGAATAGCGTTCGCCTTTTCTAGAATAGCAGCAACGTTAATATTTGTCGCTGGCCGAAGATCACATTCTTTCATCTCCACGCTATCAGGACGGCGAAGATTGAATGACTGCGGTACAAGATGGAACGTCACAAACTAAAGAGAATCGAACAAGCATATGCTATGCGCCACTAGAGCAATACGGAAGCAAGGTGTAACCATTACAAAATAATGCCACTTACCTTGTTCCTGATTTGATCGAGAAACAATGTTCTTTCATCAGGAGGAGGTGGAGGCCTTAACGCATGTTCTTCGAACCCACGCACTTTGAGCTGCAATTACAGTTAACAGAAAAAGTTTAGCTTAGTGTCTTTAGTGGTAGTCAATCATCTTTCAAATAAAGTTTGAAAATCCAGATTGTCGGATTGGCAGTTTCGACCAACAGGCAAATAAAACCCATAAATATCAGACACTCGATACACGGCACGAAGCTACTATAACATTGCTGGGACCTTACCATATTTCTGTCATGTTGTGCAATGGCAGCTGCTAGAGCATCCTGGGTATTGGAAGACTTTCCCAAATCAAAAGACTCCATTGATTGAGCTTCTGCTTTTGCATCTGTTCTATTGAAGATTACTGATTCATTGCTGTTGTCTGGCAGTGGAGTCGAGAGAAAAGGTACTGCCTGCTCGTGGGACTGTGCTCCACCATTTGAAATATTTGCTGCATTTATAGACTCGTAGACGTGACTTCTAGCTGCCTCCTTAGATGAAGAAGATGATAATTTGTCATTGCCATAATTAGTGGCACAAACGCCTGCCTCATTGGAAGATTTGTGGATTCTCTCTGCCACTTCCCACTGAGTAGGTGATGATTCTTGATCACGTTCAACTGCCGCGATACCACGAGAACCCTTCGCATCTTCAAGATCGAGATTGATCCCCGATCCCTCAAGTAAGGGCGGTGACGTTTGTTTGCTGTCCGAATACCGGACCTCCGCATTTCTTGAAAGCGCAAGTTCTCGAAGATCCTCAGCTCCTAGAGATGAGGACACCTTTGCCTGCTCGAGAGAGTGAGCTGCATCATCCGCATCAACTTCACTCGCAGCTGGCACAGGTAATTGCTCGACTTCTGCTACTCTTACGACGACACGAGGTTCTATACACACTGCTTCGGAAGATGGAACATCCTTGAGAGAACAACTTGACACCTGAGATGGGCTTGAACAACTTGTTGCACTGCGTACCACTCTTTGGGGCTCATTAGGTGCCAAATAATCATCATCGTAGTCATTCTCAACATCGCGTTTATAGGATAAGATATCATCCACAAAAGACTTTGAGGCTGGATGATTGGGAAAGTCTGGAAGATCATGTTCTTCCTCTTTCTCATCTCCACTATAATGATGTACTACGGTGGCACACGCAGAACCCAAATCCTCCGAAGCTTCTGACATAACATTACTCTTTGTCGGTGAATCCAGATCTAGCTGTGGGTGTGGTGAACAAGTTGGTGAGCTGGTACCAGAGTGGCACACAAGATTTGGAGGAAGTGAAAAATTCGGTTTAGGAGAAAGCCCAGGATCCACTCGGCCAAGCCATTTCAAAGAACCAGTCTCCGCGAAGTAAGATCTAGGTGTGTGTAAGGGCGAGCGTAACGGCGAACGTAGCGGTGACCGCAACGGTGGATTATATGGAAGTTTGAACGCGGCTCTGGGGGGTGTGGTAGGAGGCACCGCTTTCCCATGCCACTGAACATTTGAGGATTGTTCTTCCCTTCTAGGCGAACTTGGTGGAGAGCTAGATGTATTATAAGATTTGGTGCTTGATCTCGATGTTGATATGCGCTTCAAAGTAGCAGGTAGGGGATTAACCTGTGGCCTAGGGGATAAACGAGATGAAACAATTTCCTGACAATCAACAGAACAGGGAATGTTGAATAAATCAGCAAGATAACATAACAAACAGGAGGAAGATGGGGGAAGAATTGAAAATGATGAAATTCAAATGCAGGAAATACAGTGACTTTCAAGCTTCAAAGATAGCGGCGTTAGTAGCAAGCATGTTGCTGGTCACAAACTCCACATCAAAAATGCTACCGTGAATACCTCTTGAGAAACTGAATGATCTGCTGAGCCATTTGTGGTAGCATTGTCCAAGGAAACTTTTGAACAAATCTCCACAGCCACCTCTGAGGAATTTGAAGTAGAGACAGAAAGTAAGCTCTCAGCTTTTTCCGGGCTCGATGCAGCCTGCAGTGATTTGGATTTTACGCTCACAATTGATGGGGCTACATCAACACAGTCCTCTCGCTTGGAGAGTGGTTCTTTCATCACTTGACTACAGAATCCAGCTGAACCAGACGTTTCAGGTCGACCTTGTATAGCATCGAAGTCACCACTTTCACAATCGCTCCCAGTATAAGCTGATCGAGGACTTTCTGGAGGGCTATCTCTGATGATGACACTACCTGAGGGACTCGAAGGTGCGCTATTTTCATCTCTTTGAGAGGAATTGCAAGAAGCTTCATACAAAAAAGCTCCGAGAGGATTAGGTGTGGCTAGTGCACTTGAACTTGACAGGGGAATTCCCTGAGAACTCTTCTCAGAGCTTCCTAAAGGACTGGAGGGAGCACTTGATCCAGGACTATTGCTGGCGCGTGGAAAAAGTACTGAAGAAGGCATCATAGATTCAGAAAATGCAGGATACCTAGGAGTACCACATTGAGGAGATCTAGGAATGTCGCCTCCATTTGAACTGATTACAGGAGGCGGTGCTGGTTGACAACGCCCAGCACGATCATTCATTGTGGTCACAGTATCGTGCACCGATGCTGGACTCGACTTCAGCATAGGGTGGACATCACCCTCATCAGCAGGTAGAGTGCGTGCTGATTCTCCACTCTTTCCAGGAATATCAGGCCCACAAAAGACTTCAGGTACAGCGTAACTAAATTCTCTAGAATTCGATATATTATCCAGTTCAGTACCCATAGGTGGTGTAGGGTGGAGCTGGACTCCCGGTTGACTAGAAAGACGGACTGGCTCAGGCTTTAAAGGAACATCTGCAACTGGGGGATCGCTCATTACAGATAAGGCATGGCGGGGAGATCTTGGAAAAGATGTAGATGATTCGGATAGCACAGGAACCTCTCCTAGAGAAGGGCTGCTGAGGTTGGACTCTTTTGTTCCTGGCGAACAAGGTCTCAGAGAAGATGTGGGTAGAGAATTCACTTCGTTATTCGACGCTCTAGGAGGAAATTCTCGAGGTGAATAGAGGGTGTGGAAGGCAGGAGAATTCGGTGATGGAGGAGAAGGCGGTTCTGAGTCACTAGACACTGAAATCAGCTCACTTGAAATAGAATGGCGATGGAACATGGAAAAGCTAGGCTGCAATATATCACGTCCTTCATGAGTTGTACTTGTAGCACTTGACGAAGAGCCCAAGGAGGTGGAAGTTGGATTAGATTCATCTGGTCTTTTAGAAATAGCCACAGCAGGGACTACCTGAACAAAAGAATCTAAGTTTCCATTCTCATGACCCCTCAAGAGTTCACTAGAACGGTTGTCTGTTTTCGGAGGTCCTGGTTGCTGGTCCCGGACAAGGGCAACACCAGCAATGGTATGAGGTTGGCAGGATGAAACTGAGAATGCAGTAGAACCCTCGAACAATATGGTAGAAATAGACGAACACTTTGGAACCGCGCCATTGCCATTATCTGTAGGGTGGACATCCTTCCTCTGGGTAACATCATCTGAGTTTTCTGACAACTTTCCAGGTGTAGGTGTAGATTGTTGATGATCCATGAGCTCCATGCCTGGTGGCATGTATGCTTTCTGAGCCTCAACGTGATTCTTCAAGGCTGCATGGTTGAGCACATCTCCATTGAAATGTGTCGCTCTTTGTACACTTCCAGGGGAATCAAAATCGGACTCACCTTCGGAGCCTATTCTAGACTGAGCATCGACAAAATCATCGTATTCACTGCCGGATATGCCTGACCTTGCCATAGAGACTTGCCTTGAATATCTCCCACCCAAAGGGGATGCTTCATCACCATCCAAATTCCTCCTCCATGAAAACTTCCCTGAAAAGCGTACGGAATCGTGCGCATCCGCATAAACGCTTCTTCTAGAAAAAGATCTCATAAGCACAGGGGACTCTGTCCCACGTGGTGTGCTACCTGAAGATTTCTCTCCTTCCCTTTGTTCCATAGTGAACTCACTCCTTGCAGTCCCCTTGGGTGTCCCTACTGGGGTTCTTACTGAGCGAGGTTTAGCCGATACTCCAGAATCCTCTTGTGATACCCCATTTGTTTCTTTAAAATCCGCATGCAAAATTTGATTATTATCAGCAGAATCTCGTAACCCATCTGGAGATTTCAAACCCTTGGTACCGAGAACTCTAGTGTGCCCCACATTGGGTTCAGCAGCTCGATCCTCCTCATAATATTTGGATACCTTACCTGACGAGTTGCTTACCTCATGCTTTGATTCACTACGATCTAGTACATCCAAAGCCGCATTAGCACTTTCAGTATCCTCACTACTAATTTTGGAAGACTTCACCCCATAAGAAATGTGTGAACTTGCTAAAACTTGAATAGGTCTTAACGCAGGTATGGATGAATCTTTAATCAACATATCTTCAGAACCACACAGAACACCTCCAGGTGGTAATGGACCAGATCCGCGATTGGCACCTGGATGTGAAGGTACTGGAATATCGACTTTCAATACAGAGGCTAAATCATGAGGAAGTCCTTCCAAATCCTCCAGGCTTGCCGAACCATACCGTACCCTGCGTATGAGATCACTTGATTTTAATTCTTAGTCGGACATGAAGCCTTCACATTAGTACTTCCACGAAAAAAAATTTAAAAAAAATTTAAAAAAAAGATTGACTGTCTATGATCAACTACATGTCCAAACGATTCGCCCCTCAACCACTCTTCCATGGAAAAGCAATAATAACTACTCTAATATCATTGTCTATAAGTGTGACGAAGAAGGTAAAACGGACCTGGCAGGAATTTTATTAATAGCAGCCACTGGTTGTCCAGACTTGCGTCGCCTTCCTTTTTTCTGCTACGACATCAAGTATTGAGCATCAGAAAATACGTGGAATCAACTGTATGTACACTACCTAACTTAAATCAACGTATTACAGACATGCAAGCAGAGTAGATGATTGTACTTAAAATCAACGTGTATAAGAATTAATAAATTTACATACAGTTCTCAAATTAACCAAGGAAACATCTCAACTGTAAAATACGGTCTACTGTAGTGAGGTGGAATCAAATCTGCGATCGCTTCTTACCCTTTCTTTACGAGCTTTCTTGTCACGCTGTTCTCGCTGAGCTCTTAACAACTCAGTACTAGCCCATTCCAGCTTGAAAAAAGAAGGATCTGTGTACCTCTTCAAGCAAGCTCCAACTCCAGACACATCGAACCTGTTACCAGATCAAGAGTATGCATGAGCTCAACTGTGACATGACTTCTTTTAGATAAAGAACAGTAAATTTGGACAATCAAGAAACTAGAAGACACCAATCAAGAGGATGTCTAATCGGAACGAACATAACTTCAATCTGCATCACGTCTGATTTCTTATCTAAAAGAATCGAAAATGCTGTCAGCTAGACACTGTAACATGCAAACTGTGATGTAAATTAAAATTCAGATAAGGTAACATGCACACTTGTCAAGTAGGAAAAGCTGGGGAGGCCCTCGACATTCTTCGTAGTAGTTGCGCACAAAGCGTGGTAAATCACCAGAGGTACAGTGGTTCTGATCGCTGCGTATACTGGCATGCCAATCAGCCCCTGCAACAGCAAGATATGAGAAATAGTTTAGAATCTGAAGGGCGTGAAATTACATACAAACACACATACAAAAAAATATATCTAGCTATACAGATATATATATATATATATATATATATATGTGTGTGTGTGTGTGTATGTGTGTGTGTGTGTTCTAAAATTAAGTCAACGTACCAGTGGTATAGGCGAACCGGAGCTGGTTTGGCTCTGAAAGCAAAGCCCTTTCCACAACAGGTAGCTCATCCTCTAATTGCTGCACTCGCATATTCAAGTCATGACCTCGTGATCCTATGGTCATCAATTCGTCATGTAGGCCACAAAATATCTCTGCTGCGAACCTGTTCATGACACACCCAAACAATATTTACTTACAGTAGTCTGGCGTCAGCCAAAGCTGATAATTAACTTGTGTCGGACATGGGAGTGCTATAGCAACGTAATTGCCAAGCACAACCGATTCCAGCTGTTCCATGAAACTAAATTTGTGCATATTTAAACGTTTTAGACATCCATCCGTTGCATGCCACTACAATTGGGAAGAAAACTGTCCATAAGACATTATTCCGACTTCTACATAGTGGTAGGGTTGCCCTGCATTATTTAGTGATACTGCAGATTAGCATTTCCGTTGAACCCCGTGAGTACAACATCAGATATTGTTAATAAAAGATAAAAGTAGTCAAAGGATTTTATTTGTTGTCCTAATGAAGTTAAAACATACACTAAAAAAAATGAGTCCTCTGACAACCAACGCAGGATGTCAGATGTTTTTCTTTCTGACTGTTGAAGAGAAAAATAATTAGTGCAAGAACAAGAAACTTACTCAGCGAGGTCTCCAAGCTGGCGGATAATACCAACAAGTCCCGCCATAGCCACACCCTCCAGTAGACTTTCCGGATCATCACGAGCAGCAGAGCGATACAGCTCTGGGTTGGCCAAACTGTGCTCACACCGCACCTCATACCGCACAAGAGGCATTGTTACTCCACTTTAGAAGACCACTTCAAATTCTTCAGAGTAATGTGCTCAAAGCTGTGACAATAAGCACTTGTCACCTCTCTTGAAGTCACATTGAACTTCCCAGCGGTATTTCCAAGCATGTAGCATGCTTGCAGCTGGAGTACTTCACCAGCACAATTTGAATTCTCCTATACTTCTGTGTCACAAGATATTTAGTAGGGATCTACTAAGATATCTGTGACTACAATATCATTTCTCTCAGTACGTCATTATCCCGTGAAGTTTTCGACAATGAAATGACGGTCATGTAGATGACTTAAGATGCCATCTTAAAAGGAGCAGCTCTTCCGATTTAAATTGCAAAATTTCATAAAAACGTGAAGTGTGCTCTTGAAATCGCAAGGGTGCTCTTTGGTACCACAGAACTTTCACACTACCCATCGAAATGTTGACGAGAAATATTTTTAACCATCATTCATGATATTGATAACATCCTGATAGGACGTTCCTGCTACCACAATTGTGAAAACCACGCCCCACCGTCAGCAATATGCGAACTGTAGAGCAATACTCGAACATTAGTAAGTAATTATTGGTAATAAGCTAAGAGAAGAAGATATCTCTTGACAAGAATTGTCCCAAAAAGATAGCATCAACTACAGCCACAAAGGTCGACGCTTACTAGCAAGTTCACGCTTCAAAAATTAGACAAAACCTCCGTTTGGATGAGTAGAATGCAAAAAGATGACTTAGCTGCATGTATGAATAAAAATCTTCAGGATCTATCCCACTTCAAACAGTTAACTTTCGTGCACCTTCTTAAGATTACGAGGTCGTCATTCGAATAACTCGAATACAACAGTTATTCAGTTCATGACCTCGTGGTCGTATGAGGCCCCCAAACTCGTACACTCAACTGACTTTATAAATCTAAAAATCTATCCCAAGTTAATTGGAGCCAGGGCCTCCCTGTCACCTTTGACTTCCTTCGTGGACTACATGCTTTACAGCTTGAACTCTTACCCTATGCGAAGGCCTAATTAGAAAAGTAAGTTCAACTGCAACTCTAAATTTTTGACGGGTTAGAGATCCAGGATATCGGGTGGGCGAGGACAGGTAGACCCAGCGGTAACATTTCTCCGTCAATCCTCCATTAATGAGACTAACTCCCCTTTAGCTGAGTGCATTAAATTTGCTTTGCAGAGACAAATCCTGCAAACAAACTAACGCGTCTAATTCTACCAGTAACACCACCTGCAAAAAATCCAGCATTCGAAAGGGAAGGCGCAAAAAGACGAGAACGTATTCTGCTCTGGAGGATGTTGTGGAGGGAGGAAGGATAATCCTACGAAATTGCAGTAGAAAACCATGGAAAACAATCCATCACCTTCTATTTCACCAGCTGAAACCAAGATTGTAAACCTGATTTTGGCTCTACAATCGACGATCACGTCAATCTCTTAGCAGAAAATCAGCAATGACGATGAATTTAGCTTGCTACTGCGGTCTATCAAACTATTGAACGTAAAAGCGCTTTGAAAAGCAATCCAGTCAGAGTCCAAGAAAACCAAGATCTAGATAATAGACGTTCCAAATACCAGCCATTACCTCTAAAACATTGTTCCGATTTTTAGCTGCGGCACCGAAATGAACAAAAGTGATCAAAACCCAACAATGCAGATCCATTACTCATGACTTGAAAGTGTATCTTTCTCGTAGACTTCCACCACTCAATGATCACTAGCTTGACTAAACACCGTCGCCATCCACTAATGATCACGAATAATCCACACTTTGAACAACACATTGCATCCAAAACAAAAACAAAATCGGCTGGAATGCCATTGCAACGATTCAGCTGATGAAAAGACCCATACCCAAATACCGCCGCTAAAACACCGTGATCAGCAGAAATATCCATAATCCAGTCTGCCGAACCTCCGATCGAGCTAATAATCAAGCACCTCTTCAAGAAAAAAATGCAGCGATAATGGGCCACCCCAATTGCACGAATCCCAAACAAATCACTGGGCGATCTCTACGTTTGCCATCATCACGCAACTCGCAGGGCCGACCTTATGCAAACTACGAAGTTCCCAACAATGCAATCACACCCAGTGTGTCCCGTCATAGGCTCCAGGCCTCAAAATCTCAAATCACGGCACATCCTCGGGTGCGAATCCTGCAATCTCATAACAACAGAAAACGCAGCGAATCCGAGCGAGAGACCCACTGGCGCGGTGCTGCGAAGAGCGAATCCCCTTCAAACCCGCAATGAAGTCCGAATCTGGAGGCAGAACCTAGAGTACAGAGCAAAATCGAAAACGAGGCGGACGACTTGGACATCAGCTGGAATTGAGCGCAGCAATGTGAGGGCAGGGCAGCGCAGGGGAATTGCGAAGTGGCAACTGGCGATCTGATGACCGAAAGTTAGAATTGCAGATTGGAAAGCAGCAATGGTCCTCCTTCGAGGCCGCAATCTCCCCCTCTCCGAAGCTCCCCCCTCTCCTCCTCCTCCTCCTCCTCGTCGCTGCCCTTCACTCTCATCCATCCCCCGACCCCCTTCATACATCCTTCAGCGTGACGGCTTTCATCCGGCAGTGCGACACAGCCGGGGCCAACGGCGTGTCTGCCTGGCCAAGTTGGCACGCAATCCGAGCGGAGCTCCCGAGACATCCCCCCCCCCCACCCCCTCCCGATTTGAATATATCCCTCTTGTCCGCTCCGAAAGGCTTAAGCTCACTCACTCACTCTCACCCACATACAAACAAACAAACTATCTGGCTAAATGACAAGCGAGCAAACACCACACACACATTCACACCCTCTCGCACTCCCCACTACATGCTCCGACCATCCTTTTCACTTTTTGTGTTGTAATTGTCCTACTTTTTATATTGATATGTTGACTCTTTTAGCATTGATGGATTGTATTTGTTGTAGTTGGTGAACGTTCGGAACCCACTTTTGGGGATCTCCACTCAATTCTGCATGTTCCTTGACTTTCCCCCCATCAATGTTCTTCTTCTTCTTTGGCTAAATCCCTCCTCATCCTCACAAAGATCTTTTTTTCCTATTTTTATATTTTTTTTCAATGATTCAGATCATAATTGACACTATTCATTACGAAAAGACTTGTTAGTTGATACCATGCAATGACATTTACATCAGAGATGCTTTTCATCTTTCTCGTGAATTTCCTATGTTCTTATTCTATGCAAAGATATCAATTTCGAGTTTTGGAAGTATTGTCCAATAGACCATGAGAGACAGAAAAAAAATAAAATCACAAGAACTTTGATTTGGTCACAACTTTCTTCTTCTGTATGTATGTATGTATGTATATATTTATTTAATCAGTTTCATATGCAATGGAGGTTTAAATTGATATATTTATTTCTACATGAATTATACAAGAAACTCAATAATTGTATGTAGATGTATGTAACTATGTAAATATAAAATTGCTTATGGTATTAAAAATATATTTAGTTTTTTTGAAATTTTGTTGCAAAAGTTGAAACATAGAAAAAATTGTTGATATGAGTTTTGTGATTTTAAAACATATATATATGACAACATTGTAATGAATAGGGATTTATTTTATTTATTTTGGATATTAGTAAATATTTCTTTTAACAATAGTACAAACTAAATAAAATAATAAAAAATATAAAAAATATAAAATAAACTTATACAAATATATATATATATATATAATATAGTGTGTTAATTAAATTTTAAAATAAAAATATAGCTTAAGTTTTTAAAAATATAGGTATAAAATAACACCAAGTATCTTTGGCAAGTAATAAAAAATATAGGTATAAAATAACATTAACATGCATCCAAATTTTAGCATGTATTGTAATGATTACATATCATCAATTTAATGAAGACAATATAAGATAAAAAAATCTTAGTAACTTTTAGAATATATTTTAGAAAAGAAATATAATTCTTAATTTTGAATAGATGGTTTTATGATCCTTATATTTTAAAATTAGTTTTTAAAATATAAAAAAATTGATAGTGTTGAAATAGCTAGAATTGAGTCATAACTAAGTATAGGCTTAATTTTACTTTAATGTATATTAGCTAATATAAAGTCTATATAGAAGCTTTCTAAAAACCATAAAACTTCATAATAAAATATCCAATTTGTAAGATTCTCCTATATTAGATTTTTTAATCTTCAAAATCTTTCACAAAAAGTCTTTATATTTATATGGTTTATTAAAGGATGATTATAGATTAAACTTGAATTTTAAAAAATTCCACAATAATTTACAAAGAAGATATTTACTTCTAATAATTTAAGATTATAAATTTATAAGAACATATTAAAATAATATTAAATTTATGTATAGTTAGAAAAGAAATAAGAATATTACAAAGATGTATACATGTAAAATAGAAAGATTATAAAATATTATTTCTAAGTACAAAGAAACAAATAAATCTCAAATAAAAATACTTACATTAAAATAAATATATAAATAAAAATAATTATTAAAATTAAAAAATTATCAAACCAAATGTGCAAATTTTGGAAAGCTTCTATAATAAATTTGTAGATCTAAAAAACTTCTATAAGAAATTTTTATAATTATATAGAATATAAAATATACTTTTAAATCTAATCCATATTTAAAAAATATTATAATACACTTCTTGAGATAGATATTATTTATCCAATTTATTTCTATTAACTTCTATTTACTTATATTTAACTAAGTATTTACAACAATAGGTATTTATAATAACAAATAGATCCAATGAAGTAATATATTTTTATCTTATTTTATAAATATGAATCAATTTGAGAAAAAAATAGTATTAATCTAAGTAAATGATTTGCTTATCTTTTGTTCTAATATCATCAATAATGTTTATTTTTTACATTTAGAAAATTTATAAAAAAATTAAATTAAATTAAATTAAAATTTAAAAATTAAGTTCACATAAAGAAAGTACCAAATAAGGTATATAAAGATCAATAGATATGTAATTGTAAAAAAGTCAACAATTAAAACTTAGATAATTGTTGTTATTTTTTAAACCATTTATATAAGAAGTAGAAGATTTTTTTTTGTCAATATTTAAATATATTTTTATATTTTCTAATAATAAAATTAAGCTTAAATAAGATTAGACTAAATAATATTTTGGATGTTTGAGCATCCTAATACTAGAACCTATGGAAACTACTTCATTATTAATGAAATAAAATGTTCTTTTAATGAAGAATATTTAAATTTTTTTAATTTAGATAGAGGCCTATCCTTAATTATAATATTCTAAAAATATAATTTCTCCAAAGTATAAAATAATACATCAAATTTTTTAAATAAGTTATAGTTTAAAATATATATATATATATATATATATATATATATATCTTTGATATCTTCTTTCATATATTAAAAAAATCATTAATTTTAATGTATATTTTTTTAAAAAAATCAATGCATATTTTTAGATTTAAATCATATATAAAAAATTAAAACTAAGAAAAATCCAAAATCTTGTAATTTTTTTTATAATAGTCCATAATAACTTTTACTTTTTAAAAAAATTTAAATTTCTTACAATATAATTGTGTTTTTTTAAAGAAGAGATGCCTTAAGTTGAGTTTTGATGAGAAATTGAACTTAACCTTCTAAATTCTTAGAAAATAGAGACATGCTATACCTTAGACAATTATATCTTGTGGTATCTTAAAGTGCTAATCTGTATAAAAAAAAATATAAAAAAAAAATGGCATGGGTTATTCCAAATACAATATGTAATACCAAAATCATAGTTTTTTATTTTCTTTTTTTAGAATATATTTATCTCAATCTCATTATTATTAATACTAAAAATTAAAAATTTATTAATATTTTAATAAAAAATAATAATTAATTTTTAATATATTCTTTGGACAGGATTCTAAATCTAAACAACTCTCAAAAAATAATCTTTTGTGCATAGAAAAAAGAATTCTACCTATATTATAATATATTACTTTTTATCTTTTAATATTAATAATAAATTCTTTATATTTATATTATTTATATTATTTATTTTTAATAAAAGTATATTTTTTTATAATAATAATTAGTAATTTGAGAAAATGATTATATTTTGTTTATACTGCATTAATAATATTTTTATATCTATAAAATAATATTAATAATAATTAATCTTTAAATATCTAATTTTAGAAGATATGTGAATATAATATAGAAGATGAAAATTAAAAAATAGTTGGAATCTCTAACCAAAATAACAAATTTATAAGGTACAAAGATAAAAAAATAATCTCTCTCTTTGTCTATATATATATATATATATATATATTTATATTACTATAAATAAAGATAATATTTAATTGAAGATGATACTATTAATTTTTTTTGACATCCAAAAATATAACAATATTCTATCAATTGCAAGCAAGTCCTGACTTGAGAGCCTACAAGATAAAAAGATCTTTTGCCTTCACATTTTGAAAAAGTACAAAATAAAGTAAAAAACTAAAAACAAATACTATTGCCAATAATAATATTAAAAATGAAAAAATTAGTTATAATGTATATTTTATGTGAAAAACTCAAATAGGATGTTCTATAGAAAGACACATGAAATATACTTCAATAGAATATATAAAAAAAATCAAAAACTTTGTAAGAAAGATTGGATATGAGAACCTCAAGCAAAACTACAACAATCATTAAATGTAGAATTGAAAGTAATTTCATGTATATTACTGTGTCTACAAAATTTATAAATTTACTAATGCCAAGATATAAAAATCAAAGAGCATTTTTAATTGATTATAGGTTATTTTCTATTCTATACCTTCAAAATAGTTAAAGATTTTATTTTTTTCCTATTTCTTATAACCTATGAGATTTTACCTATTGATATTAAAGTAATAATTTTTTATTTTTAGTAAAATACCTATTACAACTTATATGTAGTATAAACAAGGGTGCAATTAGACTGCCCTCAAATCATTTCTTTTTAAAAGCAACACAATACCAAGGTGGCAACCATCTCCTAATTAACATTAATTTTTAGTTCCAATAATCTACAAAAGTCAATGTCTACAATAATGTGCAAAAAACCATCATTAATTTTATGGATTCAAAATAAATGTACAATCATACGTATAAAATCCTTACAGTTTTTTGTAAGTCTTTCATAAACTCTCACTAATATGAATTTGATTAAAGATAGAATAGACCATGATATTTTTTTATATAATAATCTTTTATTCATATTATAGCCTTTGACATTGTTGCCCTATAACATTATATAGTCTTATTCCAAAATCACAAATAAAATTAACAACTTCAAAGATATATTTCCTTTAAAAATAACTTTAAGTATATATATATATATATATATATTGATATTTTAAATTATAAATTTTTACAAAATTCAAAAAATCCACACTTTATATAAGTTTGAATAAAGTTTAATAAAAAAATTATAAGTATAATAAAAATAATATAGTAAAAAATAATAATTAATTTTATTTTTAAAGATTTAACACTCAATTACTAAAAATCTTTGTTTGAAATCTTAAAAATATTATCTTTTTTAAAATGATTTTGGTAATAAAAATACCAAATCCTTGTAAGTGCAATAAAACTACATCCTTATATTAAAATAGTATAAGATAGATTAAGAATTTTTTTTTAGAATGAAAAAATTATTTTTAAAATTATTTAAGAACATAGAAAGGTTTTGTTGTAAATTCTACTTAAAATCACAATTGTGTTAAATCTAATTAAAATAAAATCTGTTAAATCACTTGGTATCTAATTAGTTGAATAAATTTTAAATAATAATAATAATTATTATTATTATTATTATTATTTTTACTTATATTTATTATTATTTTCTAATTATTATTTCATTATGGTTAATGTTTTGTTTTAATAGTTTTATTTTTATTTTATGTTCTAAGTGATTTAAGCTAAAACAGCATACTTACAAGTAAATGCAAGTTTTTTTCATAATAGAGTTTGAATATTATGCACAATTTAGATTTTAAAATTACCTACAATTTTAGATTTAGCATTTTTACAAGAGTTTTTTTTATAGATGTGAGTGCTATAAAATTTCTTCTATTAAACCAAATGCATACAATAAGCAATTCAATTTAGCAACCAACATTTACAAAATATAATTTTTTTTTTGATAATTTAAAATTTACTCATTTTTTTAAAATAAAAAATTAAATTATATTTTAAAATTTTAAAAATAAAAGTTGTGATAGAGGGGTGATTAGTGTAGAATAGTTTATGGCACTTATTCTTAGATAATTATTTGATTACCTCAAATTGATATTCTTGAGTATTTAATAGGAATTTTATTTTGTGAATTGCACCTTATTAATGATATTATGGTATTGCTAGAAATTTAGTTGCTTCATACAAGAAGAAGATAAAGGCATAAAAACCAAAACTTTCTATCAAGCTACCTATTCTAATTAAGCATTAAATATCTTTGAAACAAATTCTTAATATTGTGCAACAAAAAAGAAATTTAAAATAACAAACAAGACTTGAATAACTTAGATGGTATACAATACAATCTTAGATATATATATATATATATATATATATATATATTAAAAATTATATAATTAAATATGTAACATAATTTTCTAATAAATAATTTATTTAGAAGTATAAATAAAAAAGTACAAATGCTTAAAGTTGTTAGAGAGAAGAGATAGAAAATTGTCAAAGTATCCAATAACTTTCAAAGCCATACTTTTCTTGTAAATTTTTAGAATAAAAATCTAAAAAATAAATTATTTTTAAAAATAGTATAAATTATTGTATATATTTATTTTTAATAATTTAGAATAAAAATAAATAAATACAGCCAAAAACATTTTAAAGCCCATCTAAAACAAATTAGACGGATTTTCAAAGAAATTGTGTGTTTTGAAAAAAAAATTATTGTATTTTTAAAAATAACAACTTTTGAATCAAAAAGAAAATAACATTTTAAAAATATTCTTCATTCTTGATGATTGCATTAATGGAACAACTTTTATAAAAGAACTTGAGTCTTTTATGCTATAAAGGTACTACAACTTAGATAAAAACAACATTTAGAACAATTAAATTATAATATAGGTGTGATTTTGTGTATTTCAAAAAAAAAAAAAAAAAAAAAACTCAGAATTAATCAATAATCTTGAAGTAATTAAGATCCAAGTCAAAAAGACTTCTAATAAAATAAAACTTATAATAATATACCAACTAATTTGCTGAATGATATATATAATTTGCCTGATAAAATTGTGTTGAATTTTAGATGTTATTGAACAAAAATAATAAGCTACATGCTCATTATTAGTTTAAATCCAAAAATTGGCATGACATAAATTTTAGGAAATAATAAAATTTTACTATAACTATTTTAGTATATAATATTATCATAGAAATTAAAAATTGGTGATGTTTTAATACATAAAATTTAATTTAAAGACCGACATCTTTGCTACAAATTCCAAATTATCACAATACAAATGTCAACTTTGAACATTTTAATATGTTGAATTAGTATCGCTTATTACATAACAAAGTCAACATTCCTAATTACCCTCGTCTCCAAAGTCCAAGAACTCTGAAATTTTACAATTTTACAATGTAAACTGTTCACAGAATATGCATTTATCAATGGTTGACTGCATGGAATGCATTTACAGTAAGAAAATGTCATCTAGGGTTCATGTACTTTTGAAAACCCGACTTATATACATTGCAGTTAAAAACTATGAATGTATTCAATTACTGGTTGAACATTCAACGACTGATCTAATTGCCCACACGTGAGCACAAAGTATGCGCCAGATCTAACCTCCAAATCAGTAGGTGCTTGGGAACGTAAAACTGGTCGATCTACGTTTTCTGTTCTGCGACATGCACATGAACCACGGCTTGCGCCACTCGGTTGTAGTGTTCTGGAGGTGGAGGTCGAAACGGAGGTGGATGTCGAATTGGACCAGCAGGAATAAGTGGAGGCCTGTGTTTCTTCTGATGTGCATTTTCCACTGTTGGGCCAATCGTCCGCTTAAGGAGGTTCTGATCATTCTGTGTCAACTCATTCATTGCTGCCGCTCTCGCTGATTTTACAATCTCATCCTCTTCTTCCTGCAAAGCAACACGGATCAATACCTATTGGAATGCAGAAATCCACAAATATATACTAACACTCAAGGGAAACAATGAATTTGTTGCAAACCTGGTATACTTACTATGCCTGACATGAATGGCAAATAGCATCCAGTACGTACACACACAATGGAATGACAAAGGTCTGACAGGTTCGATCCTCTTTGCGCACCATTTGCCAGAGACTACATTTCTTGCAGGTGTTGCAGTCACCTTTATGAGCCCGTGTATGCTACAACAAAATCCACGAAATTATTTGCACCTGAAATAAAGTACATGCTGACACACTTCGAAAACAATGGAGTTAATATAAATTCAGGAAGAGCCTGTAAATGAATCCCTTCTCACATTCCTGCAGATACTCTTAAAGGAACTAAAGGCTCTCAGTGAGAAGCATACAAAAAACCAAGAATTTACTGGCAAAGAAACGTTTCAAGCGAGACAAACAGTCAAGTCAAGTCAAGACAAGTCAAGTTTAAAAGAATACCACAGCACAGCAAAAAAACAAAACAAAAATTCACACAAAAGAAGACGAAAAAAAAAAGGTTGATAAGTGAGTACTTGGCAGAAGTGTGTATAATTGGGAGAAATGGGCTGCCGGCACAAATAGCACATGGTTTGGCCACACCTACATGTAACCTAAAAAATAAACTAAACACAAGTACCATCGTAAATGAACATAAATAGAAAGTACTGAACGTAACAAATAGACTTAAAAACCCAAAGCACTCTTCATGATACTAGAGCGGAATGCTGATAACTTTACTTGTTAAACTTTCACATCAGAAGAATAGTAATTCAAACAAACCATCACCAGCATCAGCACTTAAACTATCCAAAAACCTATATACTTTCATATAATACCCACGTCTCGCTTAACTTTCACGCACCTTGTTGCAGCCGCCGCTTTTCAACAACTCAGCTTTGCAGGCCGAGCATTCCCGTATCACGGCTTTCGTCATACGCTGCAGCACAGCTCACACACATAGTCACTCGGTTAACACCTCCATTCGTACAAACGATGGTACTTACTTCCCTTGTGTGACCCACCTCAAAGTAGTTCACATACTTTCCTCATGTCCACTATCCGCGCTCCCAAGCACCATGATACTTTCAGGGATTCTACGAGTCATGGAGACATCCAAGCGAGTCAAAATCTAGTCACCTCTTCTATGGTCCTCCTCAACGACGTCTCAGAGTCCTGCATTGGCTTGCACCCGGGAAAAACCACTCGTCAATACTCTATTTCACATCACCAATGTACAAACATCTGGAACACCACCATCTTTGTGCTGCGTCGGTAAGGAGAAAATACATACTCACAAGCTCGCGAGCCCTTGGCACCAACACCAATGATACATCCAGATGCTAACATCATGCAGTGAAAACTACCCATCACAACAGCCACCCAAGCATCTTTTACACTACTCAATATTCATCGGGTCTCCACATCTGTTTCTAAAGAATGACAATCCTCGCAGAAAGTCACGACTTCCTCAACATCTCCTTCGACCTCAATCGCCACAACCAACTTTAAACCTCTGAAGACGTTGCCCGACGACATACCTTTTCAACTTCTTCACACCGTAATGGAATGTGGCTGGGCTCTCTGCAATTGACGCATGATGCCTGCTTCACAACCAAATGCGAACCGTTATAGGTAATACGTATTTGCAAAACATAAAATTCTAACTTTCCTAGCTATGTAGTTGCAGCCTTTCACCATCACTGAACCTGATGATGCATTTTCCGTGTGACGCCATTCATAAGGACAAAGATAACATCTCATTCCGAGTGGATCCACCCATTTCCAGCGCCGCACATTTCCAACAGCGACTGTCATCCCACGCATGTCAGCCTGTGACCTCACAAACCGTGCAGAATATGTGCATTGCCGCACTCTGTGCACGACCACATTCCGATCCGTTTTCCCGTAAGTGCAACTATGTGCATTCCTTGTTTCATTGGAAATGGGTGCACCCACCTAAAGTCTACACTCGGCTTTCAATCAACAGCACTAGCACACTCCATTCTCATCTTACTTTCTGACAACGCTCATTCGCACACTCCAGGACTCGCAAGCCTGGGTCCACTTCCCAGGGCATGTTACAAAATGGACAATACACCTGTGCATAACCATTGACAACAGCTCATGTCAGATTTCAAACAAACAAACAGCGATCGTGATTGAAAGTACACAGTGCGCAGAATGACACAAACCAACTCACAAGGAGCTAGACGCAACATGGGGATGCAGACTCACCAATCCTGTTAGTTTCGCCTGCACGACTGCGTCCTCAGCTTGACGTTGCTCGTACTTGGCAAGCACTTCAGCAGGCAAGGCTCGTTTCACCTGAAGGACATACAAGTTTCGCAGGTCAATTCCAATTCGTGGAATAATAAAAAGTACACTTTGCAGAACAGCTATCCTTGTTTCCAGGATAATCTCATGTGCCTTCTCAATCCCTTCCCAAAGGTGCCAATTAGCGTTCCTCTAGTGAGCCGAACTCCTCCTGCGTGAAGCTCGTCTTACCTCAGACCAAGGAAAGCACTCTTCACAGCCACTCGTATCCATGCAAGGAAGAGAACTGCACGCCTGAGATCCTCCAAAAGTTGACTCCTCCACCCTGCGCCGCAAGCACGTGAAGCAAAAAAGGTGTCCTTCTGCGCACTGAACCAAACTCCATATCAGTAAATTCAATCCCGGAGTCCTAGGATTCGTGAGGCGACCATGCATTGGATCGCACACACCACACAGAAAACATAACCACGATGGGCCTGGTATGCACCATGTACAGGGCTTGCGAAGCACATTCACCTGAACCATTTCCTCAAATCTATATTCTGAAAAGCAGCACCCACACTCGATGTTCCCGGATGCCTCGCCCTCGTCGGCGTCCTTGTGGGTCCCGTTGTCAGGACCTGCGTCCGTCTTCATTGCACCAGTGACATTTCGCGCACCGTCCTTCGAAGCATTCAGAACGGATTCCCTCTCTCGCTCAATAAAAGCGCAAGGGAGGTGAGGCTCACGACTTTGATACGCTTCACCAGCTCGTACTCCCAGCTTAGGGTGTCCTAAGCGCTCCCCTCGTCTTGCAATCCTGCCACGTCCAACTGCGCTAACCATGGTTTAATATCATGGCAAGACAAGAGTGTGAGTGATGAAACTCCTCCTCACAGTGTACACTGCCTCCTTTCCTCACTGTGTGCGCGACATGTGAAAAATCCCGTCCACAAATAAGCATGTCCCGTACAAAGAGAAACGCTCATGAGCACGACGACTGGACTCAACAGAAGTGGCAAACAGGTTCTTCATTTCAGGCCCTGTCGTTTACTCTAACATCGTCTCATTCCAACACCCAGGACTCGTTATACCAGATCTTGATTCACTTTGTGCTACGCTGTCTGTCCCCGGCACACCATGATCTTTGTAACTGTTGATGACCCTCTCCAAAGCCATCTCTGGCGACGTTCGCTTCAACTGTGCTGATAGATCGGCAGCAGCTGCTTGCAGGCATGCGTTAGGAAACAAACCCAGGAGCTCTGACAATGCCTTGTCAAGCACCCGTTGGTCTTGCCTTCTAAAAACATGGTCCTGCGCAACCGCCTCTAATTTGGTACCCCGCGTACCTTGAACCTCAACGCAACTTTCATCCGAATCTGAATCCACCAGAACGATGGCTGTGGCCGTGGAGGAGTTCCCGCCACGGTCCTTTGAAACCATGTCCTTTGAGAAGCCTTTCACTGACCCGTCTCCCACCATCCTCATTTGTAAAACCTGCTGCCACAACCTCAGATGTGACATGAATCGAAAACCAAACAGGAAATAGAAAGATGGCCACCACCTTGGAATCTGTCCGGATGCAGCCATACCTTCAACTCCAGAATCACTCGGTGTTGATGTCAAGCCCCTCTACGATGCTCCCCTGTCGACACTCATGCAGTCTATGCTGCTACCCTCTGCCATACACACAAAAAAGAGCAACTCTTGCACGTCAATCCGAAGGTCATGCACGAATCCTCCGCCATAGCAGATGACAGCAAAATCAACTCCGAGACCGGACACAGGTCATGTTCACCTTCAACAAAACACAAGAGGTTTCTATGCCAACGCCCCTCGTACAACAACGACGTTGCTAGTCAGAAACCTGGTTTGGAATTGGAGAGACCAGCATTCTCAAAACAACGTCGTCCACCATGCTAATTCTCACTCCACATATCCAAATGAACGCTTCCAACAGGAATCGTATCAGATCGTCCAGATACACTCATCGACCAACTGGAGTCCAATAGTATCCGACCACCGGAAACGCTGCAACAGGTTTGGTCCATGGGCTTCCCAAATCCAAGTGTCGAACGACGAATTTCCAGCGACCAATCCACAGGACCAAACCGAAGTCACTCGTGTACCATGGACAAACTCGCAAACAGCAAACTCAGAAGCGAAAAGCACACAATCTACTCGACGTCACCAAAAACACAAGTCTCGTCACGTCCAGTCCCAATTCAGCAAGGCAGACATCACAGAACAGCTACACTAGACCTCGACACAACACGCAATACCACGCGCATGACAATACCGTCTGCTACATCAAATACCGCTAACCCCTGAGCATGACACAACGAACTCGGAGCCGCAATTGGAACGCAGTCGAGGGCAGATGATTCCATAGAACGCACCTGCCACACGAATGTCACAAAAAATGGCGGCGAATGAGGCTGGTCGATACCGCAGCGACTGCAGCAACAGATGTTCGATGTGGTGGCGCCGCAAAGAATGCGAGAGAGGCAAGTCTGCGGCAGGCGACAAGTGCTCGCAAAAAATGGAGAATTGATTCTCCCAAAACCTGCAGGTGCCGAATACCTCATGTCCGGTCCCCCCCCGCCCCCCTGCCTTCCATTCCTCCTCCGCCCCTGTCGCCGTCGATCGCTGCCCCGACGGACGGCCCTCCGTCCCCCGCCACTTCTGTCTTCCTCCCCCCTTTGCTTCGGCCCCCGCTCGATCTGAATGGACCATATTTCTTTGGTTCGTATTTACGTTCCGGCGTATTCCATGCGTATTCTCACCGCATCTACTTACTGTCGCATGGGACGAGGGGTTGAGTGCTATGGATGGACCTTCTTTCATCCAGCAAACGTGATTGTGGCCCTTGGGTATTTACGAACTACAACATGCTTAGGAATAATACAACAATGCTACACACAAACTTCCATATTTTACTACCACATTCATCTACTTTTATTGATTGTTTCATACTTATTATATTCAAATATTTGAATATAATATTTGTTAATTTAAAAGTAGTTTATTTATAATACTTTTAAATATAATAATTTAATTTGATAAAAATTTAGAAATTTAGATAAATTATATTGTTTTGAGTAGTGTTTGTAGAGAGTAAGTACTAACATTATTAATGTGAGACTAAAACAAGCTATTTCTATATTAAAATTCTAATACCCATGTAATATTTAAAATATGTTACTTAAATATTAATATTACCATTTTAAAAAATAAATTAATAATTATAAGAAAAAACCATATTATCTTATTTTATTATTATAGTTCAGAAATGTTAAAAACTATAAATACATTAGATGGGATTTTTCATCATTACAATATAAAAACAATTAATTATAAAAAGAATAAAATAATCTATATTAATAAAATAATCTATATTAATAAAATAAAATATATTTAATATTTTAATAATATTTGTAAAAATAGATTTCTTATTATGTAATAGCAGACTTCTAAATAATTTTTAAGATCAAAAGATATAATATTAAAGGCTTAGAAATTTTCAATACATGAAAACCAATGAAAAAAATTGTATTGTTGCAATTAAGATTTTTAAATTCTTAGTTTTGTATCATTGAAATTTTGGTTTGAGAAATCTATAATAATAATTTATATTTTTAAGATTTTTTTTTTTTGTTCCTAAAATTTATGATTTGGTTTATATAGACCAATTATAGCATATAGATAGCTCACTTTTGTCATCTAAATTCTAAACTCCCTTCTAGTGCATATTTTGTTTTATAACTAAGTAGATTATAATAGATCATAGTTTTAGTTTTAGTTTTACAACTAAATTATTCTAGATATGTATTATTGTTTTTAATTCTTACATTTCTAATTGCAATATTAATTATAAATGGATAAGTAAATAAACAAAACAATGAAAAAACTTTCTTCTTTTCTCCTATTCTCCTCTCTTTTTAAATACTCAAAATCCTATTAAAATTAAATCAATTTACATTCAAAATTTATATAATTTACATAATACATTCATAATTTTACATTCAAAATCAATATGTTTTAATAGTTTACAATAATTCAAGGCCATATTTCTCCAATATTGAACATAATTATTTTAACTTTTGTATGCTATTAGTCTAAATATTGATTATTATATTAAAAATCATATGCTAGTGTATTCCATTCAAATAACTAAAAACATAAATTAAATTATCTACTTTACAAGTTGTCTAAACCAATATAATACAGTTGATTGTGTAAAATCAATAATAGTTATTTAGCCTAAAAAATTTATACTACCTTGAAAGAAGCAAAATCAAAATGTATAGAATTAAAAATGATAATTGACTAATAAACTATAAAAGCTTTAAAGCAGTTCTAAAATGTTATGAATTATTTAAAGAAATGAAATAAACACAAAAAAAATTACAAATTACTTCTAAAGAAAAATCTGTTTTTGTAGAGAAGAGAATTATTTTAAGTACGTACAATAATATTTTAAGAGATTAGTTTTATGGATCTAGTTTTATGTTACTCCCTATACTAAAAGTTTATAGAATCTATATTAGATTATAGATCCTTCCTAATAAGTGGATTTAATTTTTTGACTAAAAACATAAGAAAAGAGCTAGCAGAATTCCAATTTCTTATTTGGATAAGAATAGCTTCTTTTCATTAGTTAACGATTCCGGACAGTACTGCTGCCGCCACAATGTCTACAAACACCACCTCTATGGTATTACACATCCTGCACTGAACGGACCACAACTTGCAAATTCCATACACTTTTGCAACATCGTACCACATCCCCGTAAGCAATTCCTCCTCCCACACGTGATTGCTAACGTACTATGTCGTACTCCTGGTCCATGTCATTTCATTCGTGTCCCCTTTGAATCTCTTTCGCACACAATCAACATACCCAGAAACAGAAGGCAAAGTTACCGTTATCTGTAATCGCTTTGGAAACATCTTCATGAAGCTCGCCAGAATTGCCTATGGACGTGGTACACCCATATCCCACTGTACTAAAGCCTTGTTGATCCATGTACTTCGTTAAATCACTGCATCAATATACAAGTTGCACATGTAATCTGTAAATGATTGGGTGAATCCTAACCGGAGGATGAAGGAGGGAATGACCATTTTTCCACAACCGAACTTTCTAAACAACTGAATTGTGAGCTTCAGCGCCTTGTAAACACGTCGCCAATAGCTCAAACCTAATAACAAAACTGGGAAACAGAAACCCCTCAGCATTTCTGGGTTGCAGTGATCTCCAATCCGTGCCATTACAGCCTACTATTCTACTTCTACCTACTGCGTCGATCGCTTCCCTTGTGATCTCTTCTACTCTCGCGAGGTTCACCTCTTTTACTGTACTCTTCTCTTCGTTTATCTCGAGAGCCCCTTGACTCCGTGTGCTCTTCTCCTTTCCTCTCTCCAGAATAACTCGAATCGCTGTGGTCGTCTCTTCTGTAGCCTCGAGAATCTCTCGACTTCCTGTACTCTTCACTTCCATGTTCCCGTGGCTCTTCTTCTCTTCTGTAATCCCACAAATCCTTCGATTTACTGTACTCATCTCTCGACTTCTCTCTGGAATCTCTGTCTCTCCTCGTCTCTCGAGAATCTCTGGACTTATCGTACTCGTCTCTTCCATTCTTTCGTGATTTCTCCTCTCTTCTCCTCTCCCGGGGCTCCTCTGATCTAACATTCTCCTCCCTTCTCGTATCCCCTGAACCCTTTGTCTTCACATACTCTGCTCTTCCCTTCTCACGGGTTTCACCTGGCTTAATATACTTTTTATCTGTTGCTTTCGGTGGTGCTGGCACTGCACCTAGCCCTAACGTCCCTGGCCTTCTGACAAGCTCCGGTACTGTAACAATAGTCTTGGAGTTCCGGCCAATCGGCTTTCCTTTCTCCCATCCCATTCCCCGCAGCAGCGCTTCCCCAAACTCCTCAACTGGCAACTCTTCGTATTGGTCCAACGTCGCCTCCTCCGGCAAATTCGCCAAATCCTCCTTTAACTTCTGATCTTCAATCTCCTTCAACGACATATGCCTCACCGGCGCGGCCACTTCTTCTCCATCCTCTTTCTCCATCACCGTAAGCCCATACTGCACATTAGGTTTAGGCCCCGCACCTATCGTCTCCTCAACAATGAATGTCTCATCAGTCGACTTCGTTGCATCGCTCTCCAGCATAATATTCTTCATCCTCTTCTCCGGCCGCCATGAGTTCTCCTGCTTCGGCACCACTCGGGCGCCACTTCCCGCCCTAGGATTCGCAACCACAATGCCTGCCTCCGCATCCACGCTTGTCACATACTCTACCACGACGGCTTCCTTCTCCTTCACCTTCGGCGGCAACGGGGGCCTTCGGTTCGACGGTTTCGCCACAGAAAACGAAAACTTCGTAACCTTCTTTTCCCCTCCTCCCCCACCCACTCCATTCCCTTCTCCCTGCTCCATACCTCCTCGCCCCTCCAACTCACCTCACCTCGACACCACTCCTCAACGCTCACTTCAATCCGCAAAGACCTCCCCCATAGCTTCTCTCCACCTTCAATTCTACAATACTAACCCTAAATCGGCGCAGAAAACTTGTCTTCCAAGCAACTCTTTTATAAGAAAAACAACAAAGAAAAAAAGAAAGAAGAAACTGCAAATTACAAAAACTAAAACATACTTCTACAAAATTCAGATGTCAAAAGAGAAGAACACTAGAACACTAGTAGGACCCTGGAGGAGTCAGGGGAGACAAGCGATGGCTCGGCGATGGCCTGCCTGACCGCAGCGTGAATGAGCCTTGGTGAAGCCCCCAACATGAGGCCCGCTGGACACTGCACCAAGCTCATGGCAACAAAGGCTCAGAAAGTTCTTCCTCCGAAAAGGTACCTTATGCTTTTTTGTGATGACTTTTTTGAGCGCCATTTCCTGCGTCCGACTTTGAAGGACCTTCTTTCCTATGGCTGTTCAGCAATGGGAGCTCTGGTGCCATGCGCAGCAATACGGGACAGCAGGACCAGTGCATAACACGGTGAAACAGTCCACGACAATGCTGAATTGCACAGGAATACTGCATTTATGGTCGGTTTCATCGGTGAAACTAATTCCTACAGGAAGGAGGGAGAGAATGGTTTCCGCCATGCAGCGCTGCGGATGAACGAGGGCCGAGGCCTGAACCAGGGCCAGGGTCCTTTTCACACGTAGCAGTGGACGTGGTGGACACGTAGAGAACTCCCCACTACATAATCTCGTGCACATCCCCTTCTCTCCTTCCATCCATCTCTGCTTCTGTGGCCCATTTGCATGCAACTTTCTGCGCAAGTTGTGGTGTGCTTCAACAATATTGTACGTGAAAGCATAATTATGGCATATCATAGTAGCATTAATATGGGATTTTGATTTTGGTTCTATATATATATATATATATATATAATATTTATGGTAAAGCAAAGAATTTGGTTTTTCTATACAACATGGATGACTGGGTCTTATATATTAGGGTATCAACTTCTAAGTCTCCATAGAAATCAATTATATTTGGTTTAAAATAACAATCTTTAAGATGAGAATGCTTTAAAAAATTCTCCATTTATTCCTTGCTAAATTTTAAAGTAATGGAGGTCAATAGTTGTAGCTCTCTTGGTTTGGTTTTATTTTCAAACTAGGACAATTAATCAAATATTCCAATAATTAAAAAAACAATCATGACAACTATAGAGGAAGGTACTAATGAAACAATCTGTTTTCTAAATCTCTTTCAATATAATAAAATGAGGATGTTGAATTATAGCAAAGAAAGCAAAGAGTCAAAGATAGTAAATGATTTTTTTCCTTCACATTTATAATATTTAGGCAATAAAGAATCAACAAAATTGGAGCATAGCAATGAATAGAAAGAAAAGGTATGTACATAAGGTTTTTACTACTACATTTTATTATGTAGTATGCACAATTATAATTATTTTAGAAAATAATACAAGTAATAATTTAATCAACTATATTCTAATTTTTTTTTTTTTTTTTTTTTTTTAATCCTTAAAATATAGAACATAATAAAATAGAGTTGAAGCTCTTATAACAAGTTCCAAGTATTGGCTTATAAAGAGGTATTTACATTTTTTATAATATAAGGCAGAAATTAATAAAAAATAATACTATTTTTTAGTTCATATAATTGATAAAAATATTAAAAGTTAGAAATTTTATAGCTTAGAAAATAAGCATAATATAAGTGAAGGTTTGCAAGATTTTATTTAAACAAACAAAGAATCAAATAAATAAAGTTAGAATATAAGATTTTATATTTAAAATTAAAATTATATTTTATTTATAATTTAGAGTTTTATATTATTTTTTATTGATATAGAGAATTAAATCTTTTTAAATTATTTTGTATAATTTTGATTATTATATATTATTTTAATAAGTACTAATATAAAATTTAATATTCTAACTTAAGATTCTTATTAAAAATAAATAATGATTAATTTATTAAGATGGAATTATGATTTGATAAATAAAAAATTCTTGTGAAAATAAATAATAAAAGTAGAGTAAGTTATCATGTAATAGATATTATCTTAAATAAGTTACTAATGGTTAAAAAAATTGGCTCTTGGTATGTAAAAGGACCATACTATGGATGAGCCATGAGGTCAAGGGCCAAGAGACAAGATCAAGAGAATAAAAGATCTATTAGAGTATATTCAAAGATTATATAAGAACATAAAAAATATGCTAAGAAATATCCTTATGGTAGATGAGATGCCAAAAGATATACTTAATATATCTTTTAATAAATATAAAAGTCAAAGGATAGAAGTTATCCATTAGAGCAACAACCACCACATATGAATAAAAGATATTAGAAGTAAGAGTCATCTTATTTCACACTTCTCTTTATGTACAATTCTTATTGATGCTAAGTATTGGAATTTCTAATATTTTTTTTCTTTAATAGGTTATAGACCTACTCACATTTGCTTGTGAGTTTTGAAATTCTATGAAGTCTTTGTGTTTGTAAAGAATAAATCATATTATTATTGCTAATGTGAAGGTTTGGAATCTCCTAACTTTCACTTTTAGATCTAGATCTAGATTTAGGACTGTTCTTACTTGTTGTTAAATATATTTTAAATTTGATATTTATTTTATACCTTAAAGTGATGTTTTAAAACACTTTTATTGTATTTTTTTGTTGAGCTAGATCTTTATAGACTAATTTTATGGTTTCATATATTAAAAAAACTTAAGATATTTAAAAGGCCTTTTACAATGCTAAAAGGTGATTTGTAAGCATAGAAATAATTTAAGAGTGGCAAATTTGATAAGAGACATTTATATAGTTCAAAAGACTTATGAAAATTTTTAAAAGTGAAATTGAGAGTATTTTGAGAATAAAAACACTTGTTTATTTACAAAGAGGGCATTATAGGATTTTGAGGTAATAATACTTTCTTATTGATTTTAAGAGCTTTAAGACTCCATCTGTTAAATTTTTTTGATACATCTTTTTTTTAGATATGATTTCAAATGAAGATGAGAGCTTGAAGGTCATTGAAAAGTTTGGAAGAAAAAAGTTTTACCATTAGGAAAAAAAAATGGAGCTTTGTTGGCTTTTTTTAGATCTTTGAGATATTGTAAATAAAAGTAAACACCTTCCAAAGACAAATGTTGATATGAAAGAAAAGAAGGACTTCAAACAACATAAAAAGAAGGCTTTTGCTATGATTACTACCAATTTGGATGAAATCAACTTCTTTCACGTCATTTCTTGCAATGGACCAATGAAAGCATGAAAGACTCTTTATAACATTTATAAAAATAAGAACCTTTCCAACATTCTAGAAACAAAGAGGAAGTTCTTAAAAATAAAGATGAAAGAAGGTGATGATTTCATCTCTCATGTTAATAAAATAAAGGCTCTTGCAAATCAATTAGCAACTATTGAAAAGCTTTTAGATAATAGTGATATTATCATGATCTTATTTATAAGCCTTTTCAAATCCTACAATTATCTAATTGTAATATTGGAGTCTATCAAGATCAAAGAACTCACATTAGATTATATTATAACAAGACTTATTCATAAAGTGACCAAAAGAAAGAAAAAGAACATCAAAGTGAAGATTTGGTTCTCATTTCAAGACAAGGAAAAGATAACTATTCTAACTAATGTAAAAATATGAGAAGAAATATGAGGACTTTCTTCATTTATAGAAAATCAAATTATTTTATATAAAATTGTTACAAAGACAAGAAAGAAGATAAAAAAAATAATAACAATACACATGACAAATATGAAAGAGATGATTATGCATTTATAGTAAGTGAAGACACTTCTGTAGCTATTATGTCCAAGTGGATTGTTCATTTGGATTACACCAAACATGTGACTCTATATAAATATTCACTTGATACTTATGAAGATATTCAAGCAATAACAATTTGATTAGAAAATAATAACATAGTTCAAGCCATTGAAATGGAATCCATTGTTATAGAAATTCTTGTGAAAGACCAAACTAAGAGCATCAAATTGAAGGAAGTTTTACATGTATTCAAGATGGAAAAAATCTCCTTTTAATTAATAAATTTATTTTATATGGTTGTAATATGTAATTTGAAATGATTGGATGTTTTATAAATATATTGGATGGAGATGATATTGTCAAAGGCTTTAGAGATGGCAACATCTACTTTATTAATTATAAGAAGGTCAATAGAATTGAATTGGAGGCATTTGCTGAATTTCTACAAGATCAAGACAAGTTTGGCATTTGGCATCAATGTCTTAGTCATTTAAATGTTAAAAGCATGAAGGAGCTCCAATCTATGATAAATGACTTGGATCTTGATTAATCAAGCAATAATGCTATACATCTTGGTTGTAAAGGATGTATTTAAGACAAACAATAAAGAGTCTTATTTTCAAGTAGAGTTGCAATATATATAAATAAGTTATTAGAGATTTTACATTTAGATATTTGTGGATCTATGAAGATTCCATCAATAAGAGGAGTAAGATACTTTGTTACATTTATTGATAGTTTCTCGAAGAAGGTGTAGATTTTCATCCTTAAACCTAAGAGTGGAATTTTTCAAGGTTTAAGGAATTTAAGGCAATTGTAAAAAAGCAATGTGAGTGCAAGATTAAGATATTGCATATGGACAATAAAGGTGAATATTTGTCAAAACATTTTCATAATTTCTTAAAGATTTAAGATATTATAAGATAAACCTCTACTCTTTCTACTTCATAATAAAATAAAGTTGTTGAAAGAAGAAATCAAACTATTGTAATAATAACAAAGAATATGCTTTATGTTCAACACCTTGGACATGAATTTTGGATAAAAATTGTAGTGAATACAATGTATATAAGGAATAGGTGCCTTATAAGTATATTTATATTAATGATTCCACAAGAAGCTTGGAATGGGAAAAAACCTTATATTTTATAAATGAAGACTTTTGAATACATTACTTATACAAAGATATCAAATTGTATGAGATCCAAATTAAATGCAAAAAATACAAAATGTATATTTTTTGGATATTATAAAGATACTAAGGCATATAACTTAATGTATTTGGATACCAAGAAGATCATTAAAAATCGTGATGAATTTTTGAAACATAAAAATATTTATAAGTACTTAGAAATGTATCTAAGTAGAAATAATGGTGTGTTTGTGAACACATCTTCAAATTCAATAAAAAAAAATAATAAAGATGGTAGAGATGTGAATTAAGGTGAAGAGCTAAAGAAGATGGAAAAAAAAAGCCTTTATGATTCCTAAGACCAGCAATGAAGGAAATAAAGATGTTGAAGATGATAATAATGAGGAGCACCAACCTTTGAGTGAGAAAAGATAAGCTTCAAGAAAGAAGAAGCTTAAAAGAGATCATGGAGTGCAATAAGGTGAATTTTTTTCAAATGAAAAGAGATATCCTATGAGAAGAAGAAAATCACTTGATAAATGATAGAAAAATCACATCTTTTTTCAAATAAGTGAAGAACATGTTAATATTGCATTTTTTGTTGATCCATTGAGTTTGTATGATACAATGAAATCCACAAATGCTATGAAATATGAGAAGGCCATGAAAAAAGAGTACCAATTATTTAATAGACAATGAAACATGGAAATTGATTCAACTTTCAAAAAATCAATCTTCAATTGGTTGTAAGTGGATATTTAGAATTAAAAAGGATGCAATAGATAATGTTATAAGGTATAAAGCAACATTGATTGCCAAAAGTTATTTACAAGTTCTTGATGTTGATTTCAATAAGACATATGCTCCTATTGTCATGTTATGGTTTGGCTATTATGTGAAAATATTTTACATATATATTTAATATATAAATTATTACGTAGCTAAGTGACACTCATATTAGTAGATTTTTAGTGGTTACAAAATATGATTAGATTGTTAGTTTGAAAAAGATTTATTTAAGAGGGCTATTATTAAGGTATATATATATATATATATATATTGATAGTGACTTTTGAGGTTGATTTTATATTGATAATAACTTTATATATTTTGAATCATCTTTGTTAGATGTTGGTGATCCTTGAAATCTTCTTTTATTTTTTTTATTTGATATTTAGAATACATATTATGTAAATCTTATTAAAAAAGAGATTAAAAAAGAGTTTTTAGTATAAAAAAGAATAGTTAGGCCATCCATATGGATGAATGGAGATGGATGATAGAAATTTCTATTCATATTGGCCAAAAGTCATACCCAATAAGCTTTAAGGAGGCTATCTGATTCCTTATTAGGAATTAGGATTTTTCTTTCACAAGCATTCAAACATCAAAGGTTAGATTCAGCAAGTTTAGATTTTTCACTATGGTTTTGGTACAAAAATTGAATAATTTAGAGTTTTTATGAAGGAGATATAAGCACTCAAAATAAAGATATTAAAATTTTATCTACTATCATTCTTTTGGATATAACTTGCACATATAAAAAGAAATAAAGGATTGACAATTAAGGTTATAAAGAGCACTTTCTTGGCTATATTTTTTGTATGTAGCTTGATAAATTCCAAGTTAAAATAAAAGAAATATTAGAAGTTGAAGTCAATTCTTGCAATCTAAAAGTAATAAGTAACGTGCTTAATTGGTGGTTGTATTTTAAACTATATATTAAGTAATTTGATAAGTTTTTTGCTCAAAATTTATTGAAGTATATATTTTCATATTAAAAAATTATGTATAAAAATTTTATGATATTAAAATTTTGGATTTTTGAGATATGAAGAAAATAGTACTCGAATATCTACAAACTAGGATTTTAAGTACCTACTAGAGTTTTTAAGATATCAAACAATCAAAAGCAAATCTACAATTGAATTTTCTTGTAGTAAAGCTTAAGGATATAATATATATATTTGAAAAAAAATTGATAAAAATTAAACAATTGGATAAAGAGTTTAAGAGAGATTGTGGTAACAAGACCATTATAATGAGTCAAAGTAAATATCTTAAAGAAGTGTTAACATGAAGGACTGCAAGCTTATTAGAATACCTTTGGAGGCCAATTTAAAATTGATGAAGTTTATAATGAGAAGTTTACTAAAGTTGAAGATCAAATGTAAAATATTCCATACAAGACAATAATAAGTTCACGTATATATACAATGGATGGTACAAAAATGGATCTTGTATATATAATGAGCATTGTGAGTCAACACATGTCTAAAGCTAGACCAATCCATTGGATAACCATCAAAAAGATCATGAAATACTTAAAAGACACTTTGAACTTTAAATTATACTTTGGATGTGATAACATTATTTTATATAGTTATTATAATGTAAATTGGATTAGAAATATAAATAATAGAAGATCAACAATGGATTATATATTTTTTATTGAAATAGAAGCAATTTCATAGAATTGCAAGAAACAACCAATAATTATAAGATCCATAATAGAAGCAAAATATATGGTAGCTAGCCATGGTGCAATGGAGGCAATTTGGCTAAGATAAGTTTTAGAGGACATTGGACTTATATGATTGGAAGTAAGTGCAATCAAATGTAATAAATAAAGGTGCTTTATTTTTATAAAAAATCCAAAGTATTATTTAAGAACCAAATATATTTACATTCAATATCACTTCATAAGGGAGAAGATTGAAATGGAAGTGATTGATATGAAGTATTTTGCAATAGAAGACATATTTGTTGATTTGCTTACAAAAGCATTAATTAAAGATAAGCATCACTTATTGATGAAGGCATAGGTTTGAAAGCCTTTGATTAATAGCAAAGTAGAAGTATTAAAATAAATAATAATAAAAATAGAATAATTAACTATATAATGGATATTACTTTAAATAAGTTGCTAATAGTCAAAAGGTTGATTCTTGAGATGTGAAAAAGTCATTTTATCGACAATCAATAATTTTAACCAAATCTTCAAACTACAATATTTTTTTTTTTTTTTTTCTACTACTTTGTAGTCTTTAAAAAGACACCATTTGATAAGTCCAAGAATTGTGAAATGAAACTCCAATAAGCAATTGTGCAAAAGAACTTAAATACAAACTATAGTGAGATTTAATCATCATATCCAAGAACCTTTGTTGCATCCAAATTTCAAATGCCTGAAGATCCAGAGGGCTAGAAGTTGCTCTAAACTACTTCATTTCAACCATTTTTCATTTCCCATTTCAAAGAGTTCCTAAATTCACATCAAATTAATTACGACGTAGGCTAAAATTTGTGTCCTACATGTAGGCAAACAAGTGTCTCTTTCACTGACCTTGAAAGTCGGACAAATCAATCCAATGGCCGATGGTGGAAATTCACTTACCCTTCAACGAAGCAATCCCCCCTGCCCTAGTTGAAGACGCGATTTAAGCACAGTAGAGTGTATTAACAACTCTCACTAAATCCAGCTCTATAACGGACGTAAAAATTTAGTGAGGAGACCGCATAAATCCATCTGTAAGCACAGAGCACTGCCTTCTTGCAAAAGGATCGAATATTGAAGATTAATCTGGGCAGTCCGCTAGTGCCTGTGAAATTAATCCTTTAATGCAAAGGAACACTGGGAAAGTGCTGAAGCAAAGACCTTGCGAACGATTGGATGGAGGAAACGGATTCTGCGCAATGCGATGATTCGGTTGGATGCTAAAATAGCAAACGATACGGCAATCCAACTCCAAGTCTACTTTGCCGCAAGCTGGCGTAGCACATAGTGAAGAATGCCTCCGTGCATGTAGTATGTCAGCTCGACCTGTCACAGTGAAAGTTATTGCGCAAGGTCAAAGAATAAGAAATAGATTGGACCGAGGACTCACAAAATTTCGAAGGCCTGGCAAAATACAGCCATCTCAAGAACAGTGTTAGATTTAAAGTGGCCTCAGTGCCGCTTGTTGCGTCTGATGGAGTGCTGTGGCTTAGCTTTGAATCGTAGTGAATAAAATTAACAAATCAATATCCTAATTCCAAATCTTCGGTTACTTGCTTCAAATGTAGAAAGGTAGAACAGTGATTGAGTCAACAAGCGTGATACTAACTACAAACTACACATTTTGAGTGGCATGCACCAATCAAAAAGTTGATTCATTAGTAACGGATACTTGGGTAGTCAAGTAGAAAAGTACTGGTTTACTGTTTGCAAACTATTTGCTGTTTTATATGATGAAAATCACAAATCACAAGAGTCGTAAACTAGTAGTCTTCAATAAAAAATTTGTAAATAATTGACTACCTATTTATGAAATTGAACAAATAATAGGTCTGTTGAATGCATTAAGACATGGAGATTGATTATGTAAATGCTTTCAATTGTAGGGTTTTGTCACCGTCACTGCTATGAGAAGGGAAACTTACTTGGGTATCAAATCGAAGCGAGCACTTGAACGATTTCCCATCATCAGTCTTTACATTGACATCCATTCCAGGTTTGATTTGCTTCATATCAGTTGGCATTTCAATAGTATATCTCTCAAAACCAGTCAATCCCAAAGAGTCTGCATCCTGTCCTTGCTTAAAACATAGTGGAATAAGTCCCATTCCTACTAGGTTACTGCGATGAATGCGCTCAAAGCTTTTTGATATGACGGCCTTGACTCCCTGTTCATTAGGAATAAGCAACATTAGTCATAGTTCTGGTCTTTTATTACACAAAGATTAAGATATTTTTCCCGGTGTAATACATGTATGATTCAAATCGTCAATTTACTGTTGAAATAGAACAACAGAAAAAAGAAACACTAGAACCAGAAATTTTAAAATAAAATACTGGTGAGAGCCTCAAGTTAACAAGGCATTTGTTATGAGATAGGAATGCTTGTAAACCTGCAGGTAGGGACCCTTGGCAGCCCAATCACGCGAACTACCACTCCCATACTCTGCTCCCGCCAAAATTATTGTATCATGACCTTCATCTTTGTACTTCTGAAAAAGTAAGGCACATTTGGTTGTAGATAGACCTCTCCAAGTGTGATCAAAAGTGTACAAAACACTCCCGCTTGATCCGAAGAGCAAGAATACTAACGTTTCGCAATATTTCACTAACAATTTTCTCGTACCTTGGCTGCGTCAAAAATGAAAAGTTTTTCTTTGGAGGGAACGTGTATTGTCTTCGGCCCTACTTCTCCTCCCAAAAATTTGTTGACGATTCGAATATTGGCAAAGGTCCCCCTAGCCATAATTTCATCATTACCACGTCTGCTTCCGTAGGAGTTGAAATCCTTCCTTGACACTCCTCTGTCCATAAGAAACTTGGCAGCTGGACTGTCCTTGTTAATGTTACCGGCTGGAGATATGTGGTCCGTGGTGATACTGTCTCCAAAATTGAGAAGGCAGTAAGCAGCTTTCACAGGCTTCCCACCAGGAGGAGCTTTGGGCATGTTCTGAAAGAAGGGTGGTTCGTGGACATAAGTTGATTTTGAGTCCCAAGCGTACTGAGAACCTGAAGGCGCAGGTAGGCTATTCCACATCTGGTTACCCTTCGTGATGGCCTGGTAGGTGGATGTGAACATATCTGGAAGCACTGATGATTGAACAACCTGCGCAATCCAACTATCAACTGAGAAGTAGCTGGAAAATGAGCCATTTCATACGATGGCGATTCAAAACACAAGAGGTAGTCAACAATGAACTGTTGCTTATTTACAACTAGCCGCAGAAAGATGTTGTTTCAATGCACCTTTGCAATCTCCTCATTTGTAGGCCAAACATCCTTCAGAAATACATCTTTTCCGCCTTTGCTTTTTCCAATAGGCTCCTTAGCAAAGTCAATGTCGACCTGATGAAGGAAGTCCGAACAGAATAGAATCATGCATAACAGCTCTGCATCTCATACACGAAGCTAAGATACAGATCAGCAGGACAGCAACATTTTAGATTAAAATTCATAAGATTCATTAAAGAAGCAACGACTGGACTGCCACGTACCGTTCCAGCAAACGCATACGCAACCACCAGAGGAGGCGATGCCAGGTAATTGGCACGCGTCAAGGGATGCACTCTACCCTCAAAGTTTCGATTTCCAGACAGTACTGCTGCCGCCACAATGTCTACAAACACCACCTCTATGGTATTACACATCCTGCACTGAACGGACCACGACTTGCAAATTCCATACACTTTTGCAACATCGTACCACATCCCCGTAAGCAATTCCTCCTCCCATACATGATTGCTAACATACTTTGTCGTACTCCTGGTCCATGTCATTTCATTCGTGTCCCCTTTGAATCTCTTTCGCACACAATCATCAACATACCCAGAAACAGAAGGCAAAGTTACCGTTATCTGTAATCGCTTTGGAAACATCTTCATGAAGCTCGCCAGAATTGCCTATGCACGTGGTACACCCATATCCCACTGTACTAAAGCCTTGTTGATCCATGTACTTCGTTAAACCACTGCATCAATACACAAGTTGCACATGTAATCTGTAAATGATTGGGTGAATCCTAACCGGAGGATGAAGAAGGGAATGACGTAGTCACAGAGAGAGATGCTAAATGGAAGCAAAATGAGCAACGATAATCGACTCATTGAAGAGCTGCGGCTCTTTCACTGATCTGTTGAGTTCAGTTCAGTGGATGCATAAGTACCTTTTCGCTAAGTACTTGGTGACCACTCCAGATCCAGGTGCTAGACTAGTCTTTACCCAAGGCTTCACCTAAAAGACCACACACATGCACAAAACGAATCAAATTCCAGAGACATTCATACTTCAGAACCAGCACTTTACTCCGCAGAAATGTGTGACTTGAATCAGACGCAAAAGATTTCTTAAGGTCTTTTTGACACCAGCTTATACCCAAACCTTCAAATAAAAATCTTAATTTTAAAGGGAGATCTGACCTCCAATCCCAATTCAGTTGCCTTTTTGGCTACAAGCCCAGCTCCTATCATCACGCTAGGATTAGAGGTATTGGTGCAACTTGTAATTGCCGCTATGACCACGCTGCCATGCCTTAATTCTGCTGCTTTGCCTTCATAAGCAAATTTTGCAACCTTGCTCTGTTTATCTTTAGGAATCGCGAACCCCTGCAGAACAGCATAAGCTGTTATCAATGAACCTGAAGCATCCAGAGAACCAAAACTTGATAGTGGAATGCTACTAGAATAGCAGAGCTTGGTGAAACAACGCTTGAAAAAGCCACTGGTCTTGTTCCTCTGGTTACCTTAAATCCAACTTTGTTGTTTAAACAATCTTTCCAGTCCTTCTTCATCTCTCTAATATTAACTCTATCGTGAGGGCTGCACAGAGTTGAATATTGCGGTTAGTCAGACTGCACCACTGGCTGTAGTTGAAAAACAACTCAACTCCTCTGAGAAATCTTCAAATGACTTCTCTCATTATCTAACACAAAAGGATCTTCAGCATACATACCGCTTAGGCCCGGAAATGCAAGGTTCAACAGTGTTCAGGTCGAGCTCCAAATGCGACGAGTATTTATTGTCCTTAGGAGGCTGGAGTTCATAAATTTTCAGGGAATGATGATCAGTGAAATCATTAGTTCACATAACCAATCTCTAAACTACATTATTAAGCCAAAAAAAGTGAGGCAAGGAATTGATATCCATGACAGCATTTGGATCAATTGACTCTCTATCTTGATAAAGGATATCCAGCTACTGCGAGTCTCCAAGTGCAGGAATGCGTTTTCTTAGACTAGAACATGATTCAACATAGACGCTGAAGTTAAAGCAAGTAAAGTTGCATACTTCTACAGTTATAAATATTATCAATAGATAAAATTATTTTACCTTGCAGTGGTCAATAAACATGTTATTTGCCCGCAGGTACCCTTCAATCTCTTTAACCTGCCAAAAGTGCAGAAGAAAAACCAGGTATAGAGACGAGAGCATTTAGAGAGATATCCTAATATACATAAATTTAAAATAATAAGTGGTGGTGCATTTATCAATGTATGTGCACCAGTAAAGAATTGTAAATAAAAGCACATCAACACCCAGAAAATTGCACATAATCAAGGATCTAGTTAAATTTATTCTCGAAATCCAAGTCTATTAGCACCCTTGAATAAATTTACAAAATGATTATGCAATAGAGCAGGAGCAAGTGACAGCATACTTTTTTTCCCTCACGACCCGTCAACGTCAAGTAATCGAGTGTAACTTTATCAACTGGAAAAAATCCCATAGTGGCTCCATACTCAGGAGCCATATTTGCAATTGTTGCTCGATCTGCCAACGACAATTCAGCCATGCCTTTACCTGCACACAAGAAGCAGGTATCCATGAATTTATTTCTGTAACTTGCAAAATTGGTCTTCTGGTAAGAAATCATTCAGTGATGGAACAACGGCCATCATTGCAAACAAAAGAGATTTACTTACGATTGGTATGATTGCGGATAGTGAAGATTAGGCCACTAACCATAAAACTCTACGAATTTTCCAACGACTCCATGCTTCCGTAACATCTGAGTCACTGTTAGCACCAGATCCGTGGCTGTGACTCCAGTTTTCATTTTGCCGGTCAACTTAAAGCCTACTACAAGTGGCAAAACCATGCTCATTGGCTGCAACAAATTTGAAACTCGCACATATTAAAACTGTGTTTAATAGATGGGAAAGAACTTTGCAAAGGGTATACCGCCAAACTTCACTATGAGCTCATTAGTATAATGTAATACGTTGACTGCCATGGATATACGTTCCAAGATTACTCTCAACGTGCCGCTCACCATGTCGTATGAATTACTAGAAATGTACTAACCTGGCCAAGCATAACAGCTTCAGCTTCAATACCTCCAACTCCCCATCCTGCAACACCAAGTCCGTCTATCATCGTGGTATGAGAATCCGTTCCCACGACACTGTCCGGGTAAAGGTACCCCTCACTGTTGAAGACCACCCTGGCAAGGTACTCGAGATTCACCTGCAATAGTTTCAGAAGCTTGCTCAAAATTGTTTCATTTCTGCTATACTCCATAAAACATTTCCAACAGACGCGCTTCACAAGAGAAGAAGTGCGGTGTTACCTGTTTCATTATGTACGTAGAATTACCGAAATATAGGTACCTGCTGGTGGTTTGTACATTATAATTTTCCGGATAAGGTGGATATGGTCACCAGATTCCAACCTGATGGACAATCCCAGACCCTGGGGGAACCACAAGCATGTTCTTGAAAGCAGTTGATCCCCATTTAAGGAAGGCGAAACGTTCCTCATTACGCTTGAACTCTAATTCCATGTTAACTTGAAGTGCATTTGCTTTCCGGGCAACATCAACCTGCACCGAGTGATCGATGACCAAGTCCACAGGCACCTGCACAATATAAACTTTTGAGTTCCTTTAGTATCATACTTGAGAGTGATGCAGAGGAATTGCAGATAAATTCGGAAAATATGTGGTGCACGACAAGAAGGACAATAGTCAAATGAACAAGAGTTTAAATAAGGACTTCTTTGTAGATTCTTTGAAGATTCCTTGTGTGCATCGGCCTTCTGGCTTCTCTGCACGGACCACGTTGAAACTCGCATACTTTCTGATCATTCAGAAGTTTCCATCTCTAGATTAAATTTTGGAGTCTGATTAATCCACATACCAGGGGATTAATTTTACCGGGGTCACCACCCAAGCGCTTAATCGCATCCCGCATCGCAGCTAAATCCACAACGCATGGTACCCCTGTGAAGTCCTGATGATGCATCAACCCAAAGGTTAACCAGGAAATTGCTTCTACATATCTCCTGTGATGATCATGAGACATAAATGCCTTCGGTTTAGGTTTTACGTGTCTCTCAATTAGTTAAATGTTGATCAAGCAAGGAGGCGCGTGGACCTTACACAAAGCATAATTAGGCAGAGAGTCTCCCTCATGTGAAGTTCGAAATTCTTAACAATTCATGACTCCCTGTTCTCATCACCATCAAGATTGTATCGTCGAACAAGACATTCCTCAGACTTAACTGTGCATAGGTCTAACTATAAACGGAATAGATCAATAGACACACAGAATAGCTGCTGGATCAAAATGTCCTACAGACCTGCAAAATGACCCTGGCAGGCTTGAAAGGTATTTCAACTTGCTTTGGAGATGTTTTCTCCCAGTCTATAATTTTCTCCACATCAGCTTTCATGACATGAAAATTGTCGCAATTGCGAATTGCAGACTCCAGGAGAATCCTTATTGAGTACGGCAGAGTATCTGAACGGAGGAAGAACGGACAAGGCAATATGAAGCACCATATCCATGTCTGCAACATAAACTGATGAATGCAGCCGGAAAGACGGTTGTCAAAGCAATGGAAAGGCGACTTGAAGCTGTTTTTTCATTTAGTTGAGTCACAAACCCCATTTCTGTGAGTCAAGTCCAAGGAAAACATGAAGTTAATCATCCAGCTTCTAAAAAATTCATGTTTGAATGGGAGCGGATTCTCGAGCGCATACCTATTCTTTTGTCTCCCATTTTCACGAGACTGTAGTATTTGCTTTTAGACCCTGCCAACTCTGTTACAAGATTGCTGAAAGGATTTCCTGCAGTACCAAAGACCCTACAGTATCAATGGCGGCGCTAATCACAATGGCAATACCCGATTTGTAATCAAGCATTGAGATGCAAAGGAAACCATGAGCCTGGAATTGCAAAACAGTTGTCGATAGATGTGAACAACACAGCCAGAATCAGCACAATGTTTTGACAAAAATAGAAAAGGCGTCGGAGGGCGAATTCCGAAGCTGATGACAGTAGGCACGAAAGATTCTGACATGCAGCAGCTCCATAATAGAAAGAATCACATTACCTCCTGACACTCTTCTGAGTTGACCAGCGTCCACTGTTGCACCAGCACTTCTCCTACCACTTTGATTGCACATCCATACACTGGCTGGTCTAGGCTGTTGTATCTTATCACTCAAAACAGAAGCCGAGCAGATACTCCTGCAAAATCTTGTTCCTGGAAAAACCGACAGTGTCAATGCACGTAGCAACTGCAGGGCGACTGCCGGTGCCTTGATGACCATAGGAGAGCCCCGTTCATGATTATGTGAGCTCATCACTTCGCAGCAAAGGGATGAAAAAGTCGTCAACACTTTTGATCTCTTCATGCTAGTCCTTGAGGAACACAAACCGGCCGCTGGCCTTAGCCCACGGCACCTCCTCACACAATGCATCAGCGACACGAACCACCGTTTCCCTTCTAAACAGAAAACACTTTACTAATCCTTAACCTGCCTACATCTCCATGACCGCCCTCACATACCCTAATCTTGCAATTCTTCTTGAATGATTATTGCGCTACCCGCCCAAACTCACATTCACACCAAAAATTCCAAGAGACTGAACAACAGATCGCCCTCCCGCCAATATATCATCTCTTCCTCTGTCGATCCACGTTCAAAGTTTAACCCGTCGGCATGACATCCAGATTTCACTTGTAATTCAAACCTTGAGAAACGAGCAGCAAACAATGGATGCTGATACAGGCCTCAAGCTTCGGCCTCGAGAGGAGCCCCCTGTCGCCAAGTTTGTTAGGCGACCTGTTCTTGGCTGCTACACCCCTCCGCTTCCTATTCGTATAAATATACTCGAATCTAAGAGGTCTTCCTACGTTTGCGTATTGGGGCCTCCGTCCGTACGGTTTTCATTCGCATGGGATGAAATCCTGAATGACTAGTGACGAAGGCCCAAATTCAGCAAGAAGGAGGATGTGACAGGTATGAAATAACCTGAGAACATGTAACTCTATTGTTGTTGAAGCCACTCATTGGTTGTTTTTGGCTCTTGAATTTCTGGGGACTCTAAGTCAATCTACTCAAAGGGGACTAAACCACATGTATTTTTTAGGGTATTGTTCTTGGTTTTGTTCCCCTCCTTTGGTGTCCCCGAATGGTTGTGATTCTTTGTTTTGTTTTTATTTTGATTTTATTGTTGGACTTTGTTCATGGTGTGTGTTGCGTGTCAATTATTGAAAGAAATTTATCCAGGTTAGAGAATTGTCTTTCTTGATGCACTCTCTCACTCATGTCAGCATCGGTAACAAAACTCAAAGTCAACATGTCTGTAATATGTGTAAAAAGTAATAAAGTCAACAAAATAAAGAGATTGTATATTAAAATAAATTATACTTTCTATCACAATCAGATCTTCTTGTTATAGAATTTGAAAAGATTTATAAAAGATGTTAGACATGATGTGCAATTTTTTATTTCTTTTATTAAATAATGCTGATGTGTATTGAGTAATAAAAAAATTCTATTTAATATTTTCAATTGATGGTTTATGTTACATTACAAACACAATATTAATTAGATGATCAACTATATTTACATGTTATTTTAAAGACAAATTGCAATAACATTGTGAATTATAATTTGTAATATTCCAAACAAATATTGCTTCTTTTAATAGAATGTGAGGTTTATACTTAGATTTGATCTATAATTCTATACATCAATAAAGATTTATTATATGAAGCTTTTTATCTTTTAATTATCATAAGATATATGGACACTAAGGTCTATTTTTTATCATTTTTTTAACTTAATAAAACTAATAAATCCAACAAGTATATATTATGAGATGCATGTAAAATTTTAAATCTTGTATTTCTATATATACAGATAATATTAAATTTAAGTATATATATATATATATACAATTATTATGATTAAAATATATCAACTTGCAAAACTTCTTAAATTTCATTTTTCATTTTATTTTAATTATTTCTGAAAATAATAGGAAAAAAAATGTGAATATCTTTGAAATTGTAAATTTTAAAATAATTTAATATTAATGAAATTATTTAAATTAGTTGCAACATACTTCATAGATAAATCATTAATTATTTTTATTTTAATTAATTAATAAATAAAATCAAAACAGTGTAAATTTTTTAAATAAAAAGGATGTTGATTTCTGGTATAAAATCAAACAACATGCATTGTATAAAACTATTTCAGAAAAACCATTAATTAAACAATCGTAAAATATATTATAATAAACTCATTTATTGGATGAATGAAAATTATATTATAATAAACCAAAGTATCAATTATATTATAAATCATTTGTATAGTATTTAAGGGGTGTAAGACAATGTATCCAATTACAGATGTACCTCAAGTCTTAAATTTCTTTTTGATAAAACAAAGGATTGTACAATCTGATTTGGCAATACATACAGCTTGTTTACTCAATGGCTTTGTTTTAATTCATGTTTTATCAATCCAAATCCAATCCCACAAATTTGTATTGGATTATCTTAATCCTACATATAAATCACTTGTAGTACTAGATGTTGTTCATTTAGTAATTTTGTGTACACCATTCCATCCAAATTGCTTTTGTTGTTGTATTTCAAACAATTGATTGTTACATACAACCACTTCTTGAATACTTTTTTTTTCAAGGTATTCATAATTTTGGCACTAACAATTAAAATAAAAAATAAAAAATAATTCTCCACTATTCTTAAGACCAAATAAAAATAAACTCATATATCATCTTTTATTCTAATCAACGTTGCATATAAGCTCTTGAAATTCAATATTAGATATTGAAGCAATAAATAAATATACATATATATATATATATATATATATATATATGTATATTAATAAATAATAAATATATATATATATATATTAATAAATGATATATGAATATATATTAATAAATAATATATATATATATATATATATATATATATTCATTTATTTATTGTAGGTTCTATAATTTTACTTTCTTCTAATTGGCTTTAACACATTCTTTCTATTTTTTTTTCTCAAATTTCATCATTAATGTTTTAAAAGTAACAAGAACTTAAAAATTTCTTTCTAACAAGGATGCAACCTAAAAGGTAGTTCTAATAAAAAAGGTACTTAAAAAATCTACATAGATGCATCTATCTTGTTTAAAAGATTACATATATAGAAATAATTATATTTATTAAAAGGATCCTAAGTATGTATATATATACTATAAAACTCATTTAGAATATTAGTCTTGGATTTTCTTATTGCTAATTGGTGGATCTTTATTAAAAAAAAGTTTAAGTGGCTAATTTGTTGGTAGAGTATTTATACTTTAAATTACACATAAATCTATATATTTAAAGAAATAATTTATATTTATACTAATAACAACAACTAGAACCCACATTTCTTTTTACAAAATCCATATATTGATAAGATAACTTCAAAATTATTTGTAATATTTAAAAATTAACATATATTTTACTATGATACTTGTAAGGTCTTTTAGAAATAAATTCTTTTTATATATATATATTAAGTCATTATTATTATGAATTCTCTTACAAATTATATTTGTAAGTTTATATTATTTTTAAAAAATGATTATCTAATTTATTATCAATAAATAGTATTGTGGTTGATATAACAATTGTTGATTGTTACATATCAACTAATATTATTAAAAGTAGTAAGATATTTTATTTACAAATATTAATTAAATTTTAAAAATAAAATAAAATAACTTAAGGGAATTGCTAGATGGACAACCCCCTTTTACTATGTGGACACCCTCTTGTGATACACCAATAATACACTATTAATAATACACTATTGCTACAAGTTTTTTTAACAAGTTGGACACTAATGAGGTAGAAAAGGTATAAAAATAGTAACAATACAACAACAACAACAATCTACAACACAAAAACATCAGCAACACACAAGCTAAGTAAAATAAATAAATAAAGAGAGGTGTCCACCTAACAATAAAAGGAGGATATTTACTAGATGGATACCCCCCTTAATTTATTTACTTTGTTTAACTTTTGTATTGTTGATGTTCTTGTATTGTGGGTTATTATTTTTTTTTGTTGCTGTTTTTATGCTATTACAATACCTATTTTTTAACCACTAATCAAAATGCTAAACAACATTGTTATTATCTTTAGCATTGTTGTTTAAGACAATAACAATGTTCCTTTACTATGAATATAATTTAAGTTTATAATAAAAAATATAAAAATAAGTACTTTATTTAATCAATCTAAAAGTTAATTAAATTTTATCTAAAGGATTAAATTTGTTATGAATATATATATATATATATATATATATATAATTCATTTACTTCCTAATTTTAAAATCTGTTGCAGTAGTACAATAGTATTAAAGTAAGAGGTATCTCTTTTTGTGCTCATCTCTTCCTACAACCATCCATATCATTTTTTTAAAAATATTTTTTATAAGACCTCAATTAAACAAAACAAGAGGCTCCAATGTTAATATATATGTATGTATATATATATATATATATATATATACACACACACACTTGTACAAACACAGTTTATATTGGTTGTCATCATATCATAATAGATATATTTGAGTACTAGATTTCCAAATAAAATTTTCCCAAAGTAATCACATCCTTTTCTGAATGAAGATCTACTCGGATTTAAAGTTGGTAAAAAATGGCATGGGATAATGTCTGCAATACCTCATCACATGTCACGTGGCTCAGTCCGTGACTTGGTTTTTATTCCTCCCCCAGGCTGCCCGGACCTCCCCGTCCAAACCAGTGCCCAAGCTTCCATTATTATGTACGAAGACGGTTGGGTCAGACGCTCACCTGCTGCGAAAGCTGGCCCCATCCCACCCAACCAAGCCCAGCCCCACCCAGCCCGGCCAGGTCCGGCGCGGGGAGAATGGGTTGAGGGAGACGACCTGGGGACGATGGCCTTGGGGAGGATGGACGGGCGTGGCGTTACCGAGGCCTTCACGGGGGATTTGCCTGTGGAAGCCATGGCGGAGGGCATTCGTATCATCCCCAATTGATGGATTGATCAGCCAAAGCATCAATTACTTCTCACGCAACGCCTGGCGGAGTCGTCAACATTCTTTCGTTGTAATCTAATAGCTATGTCTTCCAGGCACTGACCGTTAGTGGGGTTTGAAGCTTCTCGTCGTGAGAGCAGCAGCCCAGTTGTTATCGGTTGTGGGGTCTGTATGGTTTCTTCGCCGATCCTTTCCTGCCCACGTTTTGCTGCTTCTGGGTTATTGGAGGAGTTGGCGGCAATCAGGACAAGGGGAGGATATGCTGGGTCGTGGCTTGTGTTGTTTGGCTTGAGTCTTGTGCCGCGTTGGGGATATTGAAGGGTAATCGGAGGCGAGGGTATTATTTTGCCGTATTCTGCAGACACTGATTGGAGTTGGGGTGGATTCTACTCTTCACAAGAAAATGAACTCTGCCGAGAGTCATTTGGTTGAGAAGCAGGTGGGATAACATTAGGAGGAGTGGTTTTCGGTAACCTGGGTTTCGATTCGCGGTGCCTGTCGGTGCGATCGCCGGGAGCGCGGTGCTGGACATCGACAATAACCTTGAGCATCCCTCAGCAACGATAGGTGCGAAATTTGGAGTTAAATGCCTTTTCCTCATCTGTATGGATTATTTTTCCTCAGATTTTGTAGTTGAGCTGGTTTCCTCGTATTTTTTCTTGGGTTAGTTCCTTTTATCTATAATATTATTTTTCCACGGTTCTCAATATCTCTCAATTTGCAGTGCACACCCGCTGCGGGACTCCTTGTATGAGGTACACGTTCTTGGTCAGCGTCATGAACTCTTCCGACGCAAGCTCGGGGTATTCCAGTTGCGAGACAATATACAGTAGCGATGAAACCGAAGATGATGACTGTTTGGTAGTGGGTTCGCAGCCACCACCGAGGGAAACAGTTTCACCTGCTGCATCTAATAAATCTCGATGTTCTTCGTGGTCTGCTTGGGAAGTCAAATCCTGCGCGAAAAGGTCCAGGAATAGGAAAACAGGGAATAGTTTTTCGGTACCAGACATCATTGAAGATTCTCAACAAAATCTTCGCAGGCAGTGGGAGGCAGCTACTCTTCGTCGCCGAACATGCCCTCCCATGCGGAGCGAGGGGTCCAAAGCTGGCATAAATGGTTGGGAACCTCAGCCACCACAATCAGCAGGGCTTCGAAGAGAGACTGACTCATCCGTAACCTTAGGAGGAGACTCAGGAGCAGCGGAGACGGTACAATCGAATGCGAATGTCAGTCCTGCGCGAAGCTTTTGCTTTCAGAATCTGTCATCTACATCGTCAGATTCAGTGGTCCAGGTCACAGAGGTGGAACCTAGGGAACATAAGAATGCAGAACATGGCGAAGTTGCATCTGGAAGCAGAAAGTCTGCCTCTCCTGCCTCTGCATCAAAAAAACCTGTTTCTGCAAAGAAAAGCGACCCCGTCTCTGCAACAGATGACCGAGGGTTACATGACTCTTCAAGTAATTCAGTTTTTCGCAATGTCGAGGATCCCCTGATTTCCAATATGCATGCTGCAAGGGATTCGGGTTTAATGGATGCAAAAAAGGGCTCCAAGAGACGGCTTGAACGAGAAGATGATGCCCATGATGCTCCTGTGAAACTATCTAAAATTCACGGTAACGGGATTGATGGAGCAAGCACGAGTGGGCAAGTGGTACAAGACACAACAAGCTCAAGACCCATGGACGTTGATAACCAAAGCACCCCAGATTCCGGTATTTTGGAACCCGCCTCTGATGTTGTCGTAGGGCAAGACTTGGTGGGAGCGCGAGAGAAGTTGAAACAAACTGCTGATTTTAAGCTGGCGGATGAAGGAGAGTGGGCAAATCGACAGCAGGAGTTGCAGAAACAGGTCAGTACTAGATTGTGGAACAGATTTTCTATTTCTGGAGCATTTTTGGTATGTTGAAAGAAGCTGACTGAAATAAATTATGGATAGCTCTGGTGGTGATTCGAGTTGTTAGGTCAAGTAGCCTTAATTTCCTCGGCATCGAATGGCTGCTATATCAATTGTGCTCCATAACTCCACTTGCCCTTCATTATCCTTCCACGTGGTGAAGGTGATAGTCTTCTTCACAAGTTGTTGCAGTGTCTAAAGTAATGCGTGAAGCATGTAGGCTTTGGAGGCTCGAAAACTGCGGGAACGAAAGAGGGCTGAAACAGAACGGAATAATGAGGTTGAACTCCGGCAAAAGCAAAGGCTCGAGGAGATTCGACAAACGCAGCAGAGGGTGTGTGTAGTCATATCTTACCGTTGCTGTTGAACATTAAGCTGTGATGTAATCATATATTCTATCTGATCTACATCAGAAGCAGATGAGTTTCATATACAAACGTCTTACAGAGTCCTTAGACACATTTTCATTTGTGAAGCATGTTTCGTAAAACTCAAGGTTTCATGTTTCTTCCTATGGTTGGATGTTCAACTATTTCCCTTCTTGGTGGCTGACTGCAGTTCAAAGGATAATGCTGGTTTTAATAACCATTTGTTTGTTGGAGCAGGAAGAAAGGAATATGGGGATGAAAGACCAGCTGCGTGGCAAGGTGCAGGCTAATCTTGAGCGCCTGGCTTCAGAGTGCAGAGACATGGCTTCATTGCTTCGTCGTCTCCAGATTCCTGTCGAAGGTGGTAAATTTCCATCCCCACAACAGGTAAGATCCGTGATTTTGTGCTGATCATGAAAATCTGTAGTTAGTTAGATGTGGACACTTTTTCACTCACTTGAAGTAGGCCCCTTTTATTCTTTCTTCCATCTCATTGGAGACATACCTAGAGCTTCTTAAAAGATACTCATCCTCCGCATCGGGAGGATGATTATGCAACTCAATTTCTTTAGATACATTCATGCTATGTATTATTAATGGAGATTAACACACTGATTGACCGTGGCAGGTCAATGCTGCATACAAGAAGGCTCTTCTCAGATTTCATCCTGATAGGACCTCAGCTATTGCCCAAGGTGATCCTCAGCGTCTAGTGGAGGCCGAGGAGACTTTTAAGCTTATCACGCGTATGAAGCCAATACTAAAGCCTAGCAGCATGTTCAATGCAATGACTGCTAGATGAGCTTGAATTTGAGGATAGCTTCAAATATTCTTAGAACAAGTTTATACACTGAGGGTTAAGGCTGCCATTTTGTGCTGGGAAGAATAGATAGGCCTGGAACAACAGACAACCCTTACTGCTGAAATATCGACTCTTCTTCTGTCAACTCATAAACTCTTGCTGGTCTCTGCGACCTCTCCCTCTCGTTCGGAGTCGGAAGGAAATGCTTTTACTTGATTGAGGTAACCTTCGCTTTACGACTCCAGTGATTGATGACGGATACTTATCTTTCATTTATGCAATTGTCGGCACTCTTTGACGGCTTTTCTGTTTGTGGAACGAACACGTGAGTTGCAAACATGGCGAAACTGATGGTGAAAACTTGGGATTTTATTATTTCATGATCTGGTGCTCTTGAAGCTACTCATTAGAAATTAGCAATTAGCAATTTTCTTATACGTGATAATAACTAGATCGAGGTTTTATATCGCTGTATGAGTGATCTGTTTCTTTGCTCTCTTAAATCTATTGTTCTCTGTCTGATGTATTGTTTACGTTTTGATGTTCAGGTTGGAGGGTTGAGAGTATCTTGTTTCGGCTTTACGCCAAGATTCATTAGACTTCCTCTGTTTTAGGCATCCGCCAAGCAGATATGAAATGAGTTATGATTCTTGTTTTGCTCGTTGTGAAGCAGACTTGGTTTCAACAAACAAATATTGAACATGGCATACAACGCCACGCGAGGTCTGCACATTTTCCTTACCAGTTGTAGCCTAACCACTATGTTAACACTTAAACATTGCTGGGGACGACGCGGCTGGAGACATGAGTGTATATTGATTGTAGCAGCATTTTCGAAGCAAATTAATGGTATTGTACGGATTAGCGATGGACAACCACCAGTGCGAGCCTGCTGAGATCTCTTCGAGTAACTATCTAGTTTATGCCAGTACCGCTGTCTTTATGATAGAAATCCTTAGATACGAAATTCTCCCGCCTTGTGCATTAGCCTTCTTCAAACCCACTTTCAGTGATGTGCGTCTTTGAGAAATTAATTATTTTCGCTGAGACATTCGACACATCAAGGCTTTCCGCAATTCTATCTCGCACTCAATGAATGGAATACATGTATTTCGAACGCTGTACTACAATCTAATTAGTGAAACCTTAACATTCTTCTTCTAAGTGTTCCTGCTCAATGTCGAATGCAGAGCACAAGTTCATCTTGCTGTGCAATGCTATTGTAGTTAATGTGGAAGTGATTTCTCTACAGCGCCAGTAAAGCAGGTGGGTTGGACTAATCCGAAGGAAGTGGTGATCAAATTAACCTCATATGATCCATTTCAATGGGTGTTTTGAATATTTTTTGATAAACTGTAAACTTTGAATGTGGATTGTGATTTGATTTTGGTTTTTAATTCTAAAAGGTGGACACAACTATTATTTTAGATTAAGATTTTAATTTAAACACTTCTGTTGGGATGGATCTAAGGGCCAAATAGTGGACTATGGTGAATAAAATGTGAATAATTGTATAGCTTTAGATGTGCCAAGCTAAGCAAATTGGTGCACCTTAAATTAAGATTTTTATAATTTTATTAATTATTTCTAAATATTATGGATTTATGTGTAAATAATAGAATAATAGAATAATAGTAATAATAATCATAATCATAATATTTAGATATATATATGTATAAAAAAAATTTGTCAATTTTTGCAGTCTCTAAACAAGAGAGACAATTTACACAAGTGTTACACTAAGATGCTACTTTGTCTTTTTTGTTTAAATTTTTTTCAAAATTTGTATTTGTTTAATGTAATGTAAAGATTTAACTAAAATATATCAATTAGTTATTAGGACTAGCTTACCATGAGAAAATTGTAGCATTTAATGATAAACGATAAGCATAAAATTATTGTTTATATGCACTAGAAAGTTGGAGGTTGGAGAATCTATGCTTGTAGAGCCTTAGAAAAAACCCATGGTTTACCATAAGTAGATATGCTCTGATCCAATTTCTTTCAATCAATGCATCCAACCTTGTTTCTACTGAAATACAAAGTTAAATTATAATTTTTAGTTCAAATACTAAGATCAGCTATAAATTTAAAAGTTGAATTATGGTTTGGTTTTGGTTTGGAACTAAAAGTCTATAATAAAAGAAATAAGAAAATTAATAAGTACATGTCAACTTTCTTTTAAAAAATTGTTTTAACAAAATTAGAAATATAAATAGAAATTGATCCTTAACCTTTTATTTAAAAATAATAATAATAATTTGGTATAGATATAGATTTAATTTAATTTAATTTATAAAAATTATTCAAAAAATAAATAAAAATACATTGGTATTAATATCAACAAATTGTCAACCATCCTTACAAATAATATTCACATGTTAATTGAACTTTAATTAGATTGGTTGTTATACTTATTAAATTAATACTTCATATTCCATGTTATTAAATTAATACTTGATAATCCATATTACTGAATCATATAACTCTAGTTGATTTTATTAACATTTAGTAATAAAATAATATATAATATCACAGATTATCAAGTATAAAACATGAAAGTTATATTACTATACATGGTGTAATCATACTTTGTATTTATTACAATTCTAAAGAGCAATGCAAATTTCAAAATCAAAACAAGTACATCTCACAGTTACAGAAATGGACAGTAACTCTACAACAATTTTTTAAATTAGGACTTTTTCTGAATTGGGGATTAGATGTGAATTCCTAGTGACATTCACAAGTGCAAACAAAAAAAAAACTCATTTACAATTCAGAAAAAGAATAGTTCTGTAATACCATATTTAGTAAATATAAGCAATGTGTAGAGATATGTGTGTGTGTGTATATACTTATACTCTTCCCATTATTCATGAACACATCACTGCCAGAAAAATAATTTGAAAATGCTTGTATCACGTTGACATATAAAACTTACAATGTAGTCAGCAACTATACCAGACTGGTATTGGAGTTCGAAAAGTAAAATATTATATATATATGCCATTACACCATAATAAAAAGCATATATGACAGCATTGCCCACTCTGCTGTCAACCATTGCGCTTTTGTTACTATTCATAATGCTACACTCAATAACTACAAAATAGACACTCATGACTGGATTGGCAGTAATAAATTCTCTTCGTTGCTTACTCCACTCAATCCACTATGTTTCATGTATATACAACATGGATTTTTTAAAACTTCTCGCATCTAGTCCGCACGAAAAGCGCTCCAGGAACTCTACAACATAAACTCATAAACTTTTTCGAGAAATCGAATGTACTGCTTTGCCATCATAGTTGCACAGGGATTCTCTCGATTAAAGGTAGCCACTTGTCACATGAGCTGCTGAATTAACATAGGGGTCCCACTTGTATGGACATTGACCACGAGGCTTCTTTGTTTGGAGTCCTGGCGGGCTTAGGAACGAGACATCATCAAAATTGCACGAACCCCTCTTACCTTCAGATGAAATAGCTGGCTTTGGTAAAGGTAGCCGTCCCCATGTCGGTGTCCCGTCTTCGTAAGCGTTGTGTGTCATCCTGGTGAGCCCAGTACCATCAATATTGATAACGAAAATGGTCCCATACGGTTGGTACGCGTGGGGGAAAGAGATAGGCTCAGCTGAGACACCGGCCCAGTTGCTCGTAAAGGCGATTCTCTTACTATCAGGGCTGAAAACAGCGTGCATGGCAAGCCCCCCTACTCCAGTGTCCAGCAACATATGAAGGTCCGTTCCATTGGGTCGGATGAGATACAAAGAAAACGATCTCTCACCTGCACCAGTTCATTGGCTCAAACATTAGCATTCCCACGTACGTTTCCAGACATGACAGGGCAACCTAAAAACATGATCCATGTGTGTGAAGTAGACTTTCAGAGACAAGATAGAAATGAATAAGTATGCCAGCTCCAGTTACGAGGATTTTAATTGATGAAATACAATTTTAGAAAAATCTTAGTAACATGTGCTTCTGGGTGCCCTCAGACCTCGACACCGTGCTACCTTGGAAATAAAGCAAAAAACAAAAAACAAAGATTTAAAACAACAGAGAGCACAAAGCAGCAGTGATCAGTTGGTGTTCATTATGTACCAGTTGGATGCCCCCGGTTGGACGAGAATACAATCCATTCATTGTCAGGTGACCAGGCTGGCATAGTATCCCTCCAACGCCCTTCAGTGAGTCGTCGCAAATACTTCTCTTCCCCTTCAACAGCATCCATGATGTAAAGATTCTTGTGCCCTGTCCGTCCAGAGCGGAATACGACATACTTGCCATCAGGTGAAGGACATGGGAACGCGTTGTTTCCTGTACCTTCTTTTGTCAAGTATTTGTAATTGTGGCTTGTCTCATCAGCGCCAAGGTCTGCAGTGTCAGAATCTTGGATTGCTACTATGCGTACCACAGTTTTTACGGAGGCAAAGACTCGTCCCTGTGACGCATATATTGTCTTCCCTGTAGGATCCCATCTCTCTCCAAAGATTTTACTCCGGTGGATTACACGTTTCTCCGAGCCGTCCAGCTTCATCACAGCCAAGGTTGAGGAGTCATTCCCGCTGTCAACATAGGAAACGAGTGACCCATCTGGAGAAATCATGGGAAAACTACCTTCTATTCGAGCCAGGGAAACACCTGAGAGCGGTGATTTCTGATACTCAATTCGAGGGTCTACAGTCTGAGCGTCCTGATCAAGGCCTCTGCATCTATGATATCCAATTTTATTTGAGCTAGGAGACACGAAGGGGTTGTAGTGATGCGTATTAGGGTTGATGAGAGCTGTCAGTGGGAAAAACTTCTTTGCTTCCAGATCAAATATTTCAATGTGCCGAAACAACGTACGCCGGGTAGCAACTGCAATCCACTTTCCGGACCTTGAAGCTGCAGAAGTGAAGGCATGCACTCCTGAGGGTGTTACCCTCTCGGCTACTGCATTGTTTTTGAAAACACAAGGAAAAGTTAGTGCCTACCAAATTGGAATCTGACGAGTCACCGCCAACAAATCAAGACAGAAATCTTCTTAACAACTTCGCACCATTTCACAACTTGAACGAATATCAAATATTTATCAACAGCCTAAATCCTAACCGCTACAAATTCAATTAAACTGTATCAGACGACAAGAATTGCAAAGTGATGATGTTGAGCTAATATTCTGCTGTGATCAGGTGAACATCAGATGTAGGTCTATACAAGAAGCAATAGATGAGGAGCCGACCTTGATCCGCACTTGTATCCGACACATTAACTTTAAATATGCTCCACCATCCATCATCCGCAATGCGGTGGAAGTATACGGTGCTGTCGTCCATCCAGGTAGGCCAACCTCCATTTCTTACTATCATTCGTCTTTGAGAGCCGTCTTCTGCTTTGAAAATATAGAGATCCAAATTTAATGCTTCAATCTCTCGTTGCCAGCCCCGTCCTTCATTGGAAGCCACAGCAACCCACTCACCTACACAGCCAAGCTGGATCAGCTGAAATCAACATCATTGCAAAGCAATCTCACACATTCCCGCAAATTGATGTCGAAAACAAGAATTTCAAATACTTCGTAACACCGGAGTGAGTTTATCGCATGCGAAGCTGGATCATTACCAGAAGGAGAGACAGCAGGGCTGTAGTCAGTGATCCCTGGCGGAGTCAAACGTTTAACGACAGAGGTTATGAAATTCAAGGAATAGACGGCATTCCAACCCTGGACACGCTTTCCAACATCTTCTTCGGTAGAGACAAATATAAACACGTCTCCGATCATTGATGGCCTGTCATTGAGAAAAGCCTTCGAGGGAGCATTCAGTCTGTCTGCTAGTACCGCAATGCGCCGCGAACTTCTTGTCGGAAGGCGATCCTCTTTAGAACCTGTTCGCTCCAAACAAGAAATGGAATCAATGGGACCATCCATTTTAGAACGAAATAAAAAGATATACCACATCAAAGGACCGCACCGATCAGCATAGACCTTCGCCCACTGCATCACAAAAAATCTAATAGACCTCGGACAAATAAACTGGTTGCTCTATCGCGCACCCAGATAGACGGAGCAGATAGGCCGAGATCCACTGGAACATTTACGTACTCTATCCCTTCAAAGTAGGATAATCCAGTAAATTTCGGGCTGATGATAAGAGTGCACTCAGAAATCAAGATCTACAAGCTCAGGGTTCAAAGTTCTCGGATGGTGATCAAAACCATTAGTGAAAACCCGGGGTATGTTCAGATGTGCAAAAACTCGCATATGTTTTTAACATTGCATTGTCATCAATCGCACACGTAATCATACAAAACCTTTAGATCTTTAGAACGTAAATCTACCATGCTGAAGACCTAACCAAAATTCTGGTAAAACCACTCAATCACATATGACAGCGGTAATCACATGAAGAAAATGGTTTCAAAATGCAAACCAAGTTTAAAAATCAAATAGTGCTAAATAATGCCATATCCCTAAGCTGCAACAAACCCAATATTTCGGCTGAAATTTCCAAGCATCACATCACTTCCTGGTGACGCCAAGACCACAGAATAGGGTATGCCACCAAGAAAAAAGTGGCAAAGAGAGGTAGTAACAATGGGAGACCAATAACTGCAATTTGCAGTTTCAGACATAGGTAAAATTTAGATGCCGTTAAGTTTCATTGCGCACACATCTGAGGTTTATTCGCTGTGTCCTAGTCTGACTTCTCAAACTGAGTGCGTGGGCAGTGAAGGACGAGAAAGTAGGTCATAGCTCTGGAAAAACCCAACCCTAATAAACAGAAATGCCGAATTCCTGGAAACTGGATTCAAAAGAGTACGAAAAAAACAGAGTTGCAATCCACACCTATTCTGTCGAGAGTGATACAAAGCGTCGAGACAACATTTGTAAGATATCTATATTTTTAACAAATCATAAAATAAAATAAAATAAAATAGAGTTTGCAAAAATTGTGGAGCTCATCCACCATTTGGGGGCAACCGATCAAAACCTTCTTCCGAAATCCAAGTACACAGGCTGCAGCTGGACTTCGGAGTATGTGAACTGGAACATGGAAATTACGCACGCTGCGAAGACAATGCAATTCTGAACACAGATGAATGGGACGACGCCAATTTAGACAAGAATTTCACGAGGATTGCGAATCTACCAGTCAACGGAACGTCAAGATACAATTGCGGGCTGCCTTCAACTTCTGATACGTACAAAAGCAACTCCAGCACATCCGATCCCGACTCTTCCAGCTTATGCCCGTTGCGCCTCAACCTCTCCACGACTGCAGACCCCCAAGTGGACTCCACCAGCTGCGCGTTGTAGTTCACCGACTCTCCCAACGTCACACGCGTCTCCTGAAAATCCCCAACTCCGCCACCACCGCCCCGCAGTACTCCCATCTGCGAAAATACGACCGTGTACACATCGAAAGCGAAACTCAATCGACCCAATGTGGAAAACCCAATTGTGCCTCCTGCGTCCCCGACTCCCAATGAAGCTCCCGAAGCAACCCCAGCTCCCAAAACCGCGACCCAAATCGCCAACACCGCCATCGCCATCGCCACCGCCTTCATTCTCATCGGCATCACTAAAGCAAATGTGGGTTTGGAGCTCAATGGCAGGGCATTAAAGCCATAACGATGCATGACAATTTCAGGCACACATGCGGGCCCGATACATCGTTGAGATGCTCTCGTTACAGAATTGAAGCGGATGCACGCGTCCCTCGCCGATCGTGAATCCCTGCGAACGGCATCGGCACAAACCCCGATCCGGCCGCTTCCTACAATGCCTGTCCAACGGGCAATCCCTGTCCAACGTTATCTTTCCACCCATTTTGTGTCCACTCAGCTCCATTCTCTCGCTTTGTCTTGAACAAAGTGTTTGTTGACTCATCTAGACCTGTCTAAAATTAATTAGTAAAATATTGGTAATTTTTTTTTCTTTTTTAAAGGTTTCGATAGAATGTATTTTTGGTGTTTCTAGCTAAAATGTTTAGGGTGTTATTACAATAAGTTGTGCAAGTTATTTAAAGGAGAAGTAACTTGAAGGTTAAAAGTCCTATTTTTGCAATCTTAATGTTGATGTGATTGATGAGTGTGCACAATGGTTGATATTGTCACTTGTTGAATATGCTCTTTCATTGTTGTTGCACCCTTGATTCTTAAAAGTAGTACTAAGGAATGGGAGGTACCAAAAATGTATTCAAAATATTTATTACACAAATAAAAAGGGTATAAATTACATTGATTATGTAAAGTTATTGAAATATGATGGCATTAGTTTATGTCTAATTATCATTAAATATTACACTCATTTGTCGTATTTTACAAAGTCAAGAGATGTATAGATTCTTTAAATGATCTAAAAGCTAAGATTAAAATATCATTTATAGTGGTATACATAACAACATTGCATCAATGTAAAAAACCTTAAGAAAATTTATTGTCAAAAGTTTCATTAACAAATATAGAAAAGATGACATTGATGCCTCCTTTCTGATATATAAGATGATAATTTTTACAGTAGTTTTTAGCATTGTATGTGCCACTTTTTTGTGGATATACATAGTTTAGTGAACAATATCTCTTACTTTTTTTTTATAATAATTTTTTTATTAACTTGTAAAATATTAGTAAAAAAAATTAAACATTGCATGTTCCATATAAATTTTCTAAAACCATTGGTATCACACTAATTTTTTTTAGGATTCATGTAGGACCATTTTTGTCTTTTTAATGGCATGATTTCTTCAATGGTATTCTATTTGGCACAAGTAAATATTATGTTGTCATTCACTTGTTGTTAGGTAGATGTCACTGAGATAACTTCTTGTCTTACTGCAATAAACTAGAAGGAATTAAACTCCTCTCAAACATTGACACTTCTAAGGAATTACACCTCATTATTACGTAAAAAGTCATGCTACTTATTTATTCATTCTAGACAAGGTGTTAAATGTTTTGTAGTTTTATTTTTATAAGACAATTCATAATTTTTTATCTATATTCTTTTTTTTTTTACATGCATGCAATAAGATTACTATAAATATAGAACATATTATAAATATTTTATTGATTTTATTTTTAATTGAACTAATTGACCAATAATATGTAACTGACATATATATATATATACTGGATGGTTTTAATATTTGATAATATAATTGGATATATTCACAATCATTGCAAGTAGCATTAGAAAGCAATGTATAAAAATTTATTTATTTTGGTATTATAAGAAATTTGAATTATTTTGTTATAAAGATATAAGAGATTGAAATTGAACATTGATTGATTTAACTTTAATGAATTTCAAACATTGATTGATTTATGGTATTAAAATTATGAACATCTAAAGTTATATAAACAAGGGTGAAAATATGGAACAAGTGAACTGGTATTATGATGATTTGGACAATATAAAACTAGACCATTTGGAGTTTGCATTATAAATATTTTTGGACATGGTAAAAATGATGTAGTATTGTTTTTAAATAGGATAACTGTCACTTTACTGTTTTTAAATCAACATATTGTAAGGTAGTCTTCAACATTTGATTATATGTCTATGACATTAAAAATTAAAAAGTTCACATGTGGTTGGTGTTTGTGGAGAGGATGTGTATAATGTTGCATAGTAAACCAACTAGATATAAAGAAAATTATCTTTGCAGAAACCTACTTAATATAACAGTTATGATATTAGCATGTAATGCTTTTTGACAAATATCTTATGTCCATGTAGAATTTCCAAGGTCTTCTCATGATAGTTAGATGTTTGTAAGTACTAAATTGTAAAATATATTGCATTGTACTTTTTCTAGCAATGAATATATATATATATATATTACTGATGGTGCATTTTTATTACTTTTTGTAATTACTGCTTATAACCATATTTAAGGTAACACAACTAGATACGGATGGAGGTATGTTGCATTCTTCACAATATCATGATTCACAAATATCATAATAAAGATTGTAACAATGTCAATGATGTAATACATATTAATACATATGTTTGCCTGAAGATGGCATTTTGTGACTGGTTATCTTTGCACACTAACTATATTGATAACACTTAATAAGTGGATCAATATTATTAGTACCATTACACTATTTCCATCATGATGATAGAAGTCACTGTTTGTACATGCATTAACCATCACTGTTCACTGTTGCTGTGGGACTTATTCAGACTTTTGTTTGCATAACTTTTATTTATTATTATGACATGTTGAGAAGTACCTTTCTATTACCAAGTACTACTACTTTGTCAATCAACATGCTGGAGATAGCAGATTTATGGGAATTGGTGAAAGAAAATATTTAAGGATAACTTCATATTCTACAAAGGACGATGTGGCTAAAGTGATTTAAATGGTGCACAAGCACAATTCCAAAATCAATATGTAGATGCCCTGTGTTTACACTTCAACAGGGCTCTGCTACTATTTCCTTACAATTAGTCACATGAATGTCATCTATCAGCAATTCACAAGCATAGATTATGTTTGCAGACCATAGCAACAGTTCCATGGTTGAGGCCTCTAAACTCACAATTGGATTTGACCCAAGCAACTGAAAGGCAGAATACTATGAACCTTCAGCACCTCATGTCAGATGATTCAAAATGTGGTATTATTTCAACTTCTGCAAACTATTGGGTATTTGATACTTTGGTCATGCACCAACAAAAGTGAAGGTTGCATGCTTATTTGAGTTTTCACAATCACCAAAAGGTGCTTACACTACCAAAACGTAACATGTTGGTACTGAGAGGTTGGGGGTCCAAATCTTAGTTGTGAAAATTTTAAAAGGTATGCCAAAAAAAAGAATGCATAAAGTAAAAAGATGTTACTGATTTCACACAAATGAGTAAAGTTCCTTAAAATATAATTCAAATAAGTAATACAAAAATATACTATTTGAATAAATTTTATTTCATATTTTATTACATAAAAAACACAAAAATACTTCATAAATATTATTTTAAAAATATTCTAATAAAATTGTTAGTCATAAACCATAGTCATTTGTTTTCATAAATTTTATATAAAATCTCTTAGCATTAAATTTTTATAAATTTATTTTTGTAATGGTGGATTATTTAACCAAAATGGTATATTTTTTATCTTGTACAAAAGCCATTATTGGTAAAAAAGTAAAATATTTTCTTAAAATATTTAAATTATAGAATTTTTAATTGAAAATTGATTTAATTCAAAAATTTGAGTTTTTTTATATGCTTGATAGAAACTTGTTAAGATATTAAAGATAAATTTTAAGTTGTCTTGAAATTTAATCTCCAAAATTTTTAAAATATCTTTTTTTATGATATTAAGTCAATTTAATTTTCAATAAGTTAAAAAATCAAAAGCTTTGACTATTAATTATTTAAAAACAAATCAAATTACTTGCACATTAGTTGTAATAACTAAATTTTTTTATCAAATTTATTTATATTTTTTAATTAAATATTATAAAATAATTAATATACTTAGAAGTAAGGAATTACTACTACTTCATATTAAAATGTGCAGTAATTCAGAACTTAAGATAGAAGAAGTTTTAAATTCAAGATGATGCTAAAATACATTAGAATATCTTATGTATTACATAAATATAAAATTAATGAATATATACAAACCACCCAAATACAACAAAATAATTTCTATTATTTATTAATAATATATATCTTAACTGAAAACTATATGTTGACAAAAACAATAAGATAATATAAAGCATAGAAAAATAAGTTCAATAATCAATTCTTTTGTGTATACACTTTTAACTTCTTTGCATGTTTTTTTTTAAGAAATTTTTTATACAATATTTAATATGTACATATATATTTCTACATCTAAGTTTGTAATTTAATATTTTTGAAGATAATTTTTTTCTAAAAATATATATAATAAATAAATATAGAAAATTATTAAATAAATAAATAAATAAATATTAATTTATTAATAAAAATTTATGTTTTATATTCTAAATATAAATTTTAATAATAAGATATTTTTAAAAAATCATAAAATTAGCTATTATATTATATCAAATATATATATATATATATATATATATATATATATATTTGATGAAAATTTAATTATTAGATTAAGATATGATATATAATATAATTTTTGTGATTTTTTAAGATATCATTTTAATACAATTCTAAAATAATTAAATTTTTTATTAGAGTATTTAATAAGATTTCTTATACATATAGAATTTATTCTTTAAAAAATTACTTTAAGTATATATATATATATATATATATATATGTGGTGTGAATATTTGTTTTATATATAATAATAATTGATAATATATATATTCTTTATTAAAATAAGAGGTATTTGTTTATATACAAGATAGTTTTATATTACATAGAGATAATGCTTTTCAATCACAAGGCAATTTTATCTTGCAAAAAGAGAGATTAAAGTGATTTAATTACAATTCAATAACAATTTAGTAATTGTTGTAGTATCCTATCATAGTTGTAAGTGTAGGCAATGCCTTAGAATTATAACAATTTATTTATTCTAAATATAAACTAATTTGAGTTTATCACTCATCTACATATCCTTTTAATATAGGATAATTTACTTAATATAAGATATTTGTCTTTAAATAATCATAAAATTTATATTATATCAATAAAATATATTTTTTAATTTGTAGTCTCTATAGAAATTATGTTTGGTGGTTGTACAAGTATTTTTTGTATTTTGTTGTGATATTAAATAAATATTATAATTAATGGATTTTAAGCACATTGTCATGTTGTGGTTTGACTATCATGTGAAAATATTATACATATATATATTTAATGTATAATTTATTATGTAATTAAGTGAAAGCTATATTAGTAGAGTTTTATTGATTATAAAATGTGATTAGATTGTTAGTTTGGAAGGGAGCTATTTAAGAGGGCTATTATTGAGGTTTATATAAGCATTTTTTTTTTTTTTTTTTTTTTTTTGATAGTGACTTTTGAGGTTGATTTTATATTGATAATAAATTTATATATTTTGAATCCCCTTTATTAGATATTGGTGATTCTTAAAATCTTATTTTATTTCTTTTATTTAATATTTAGAACATATATTATATAAATCTTATTAGAAAAAGGATTAAAAAAAAAAATTAGTGTAAAAAGGAATAGTTAGGTTATCCATGTGGATAAATGGAGATGGATGATAGAAATCTCTATTCATATTGGCCAGAAGTCATATCCAATGGACTTCAAGGAGGCTACTTGAGGTCTTATTAGGAATTAGGATTTCTCTTTTGAGAGCATTCAAATACTAAAGGTTAGTTTCAGCAAGTTTAGATTTTTGACTATGGTTTTTTTTTAAAAATTGAATGATTTGGAGTTTTTATGAAGGAGTTATAAAAGCTCAAAATTAAGGTGTTAAAATTATATCTACCATCACTCTTTTAGGTATAACTTGTATATATAGAAAGCAATAAAGGATTGGCTATTGGAATTGGAAAGAATATTTTTTTGGCTATACTTTTTATATATATCTTAATAAATTTTAAGTTGGAATGAATGAGATATTAAGAGTTGAAGTTAATACTTGCAATCTAAGGATAGTAAGTGACCCCACTAAATTAGTGGTTGCATTTTGAGTTATATCTTAAGTAATTTGATAAGGTTTTGACTAAAAAATTTTAAAGGTGTATATTTTCATATTACAAAATTATATACATTAACTTTGTAATATTAAAATTTTTGATTTTTGAGATATGAAGAAAATAATACTTAGATGTCTATAAATTAGGATTTTAATTACTTGCTAGGATTTTTAAGATATCAAATAATTAGAAGGAATTCTACGATTGAATTTTTTTAAAATTAAACTTAAGAGTATAACCTACACTTGGAAATTTTTTGATGAAAATTGAAAAATTAGATCAAGAGTTATTGAATTCTAAAATTTACAAAAAAATCAATTTTTTGGAGGTGAATAAGCTATTGAAGGATTTTATTGCAATTTGAGCATTTTGTACAAATTAAAGGGATTTTTTTAGGAGCCAAGAATTAATGGAGGTTGAAAAATAGATATATGGAACTATAATAAAATTTTGATATGAAGATGAGGTTTTGAAAGGAGATTATGGATTTTCTTAAAAGTTATTGAGAATCTAATTTATCAACAACTGATTAGTTATGATTTATTATAGAAAGGGGTGTTAAGAAATTTTTTACATGCCAAAAAAAAAACTTTATATATAAACTTATTTAAATATAAGAGATTTTTATTAGTATAATATATATATATATATATATATATATATATATATATATATATATACAATGACTTTCAAAATTGAGTCAATAATTTCTTACATCAAATTCTATACACAATGCAAAGAAAATAAAGATATGAATATAAAAACTTTCATTTGTGTATATTAATAGTGGCAGTCTAGTATATTATATTCAAAGTTTTATGCTAATTGTAAAATTATACAAGAAAAAATAGTGATTTAAGTAAACTATATACATAGACTCAATTTTGTAATCTATATCTACCTACATATTAATAATTTGTCCACTCTCTTTTAGAAGCTAAAACAACTTGGATGTGGTTGGACATGCTGTAATAGAACTTTTGACATTGCGCAAGAGTGATAGAATTAAAAGAATCTTGTACATACTCCCATAATTCAAGTATTCCCTTGGTTGGTGCTGGATACTCATTTAACTTCCATTTCATAATTGCCCACACATGCTCAATCGGATTTAAATCAGGTGATTGAGGGGGCTAAGTAAGCACATCAAAATCTTACATTGATAACCAATGCTTGACTAATTTAGCAATATAATTAGGATTATTATCATGTTGAAATGTAATATGCATAGGATTGAAATAATACAATTTAATTGTATCCATGAGTTCATCTTTCAAAATACTGAGAAATAAATCTTGTTTCATCTTCTCCTCTTTCTTGCACATGTAACCTATGCCACAAGAAGTCATGCAATGCCACACAAAAATTGCACCACCTCCATGTTTTACAATTTGACTTACATTACGAGCTTGTAAATGAAATTTTTCATCTCGTACCCAACATCAAGCATGGCCATCAAATTGAAATCGATTGATCTTAGTCTCATCACTAAAAATCATCCTATTCTAATAATATACAGTCCAATCTTTGTATCATTGAACAAATTCTAACCTGAAACGTATGTTCTTAGCAATGAGTAGGGGTTTCTTTTGTTTCTCTAGAGACCCAAGACTTGCTTCATAAAGTGTGCGTCTCAATGTATTAGTGCTGACTACCATATTCAATTGCTCACTTGAAGCATTTTTCACATCATAGCAATATTTAGTCCATTTAATATAATAGCCTTGATGCACGCTTGTCTTTGAACAAGAGTGAGGCTCCTTGGACGACCTCCTCTCAAACGTTCCATATAGAGAGCATATTCTCTTAGAATTCTAAAACATGTAAATTGAGAGATGCCTAACAATTTGGACACCTCATGGTGCTATGTCCATGCTGCAATAGGACAATAGTACTCAACTTCTTTTCTTTTGATAATGCTCTCATGAATCAAGAAAAACTATAAAACTATGAAAAAAATATTCTAAAAAAGTATGCAATTGTCCAAAAGAGAAATCACAAATCCTAATCAATAATCTGAATTCATTGTTGCAAAAAGCGATGCTTGCCAGAAATAGTTCTAAAATTGAGTCAACATGGGTACTTTCATTCGAAATGGCATATCTCCTTTGTTCCTATAGCTATTAAGCTGAAAATTAGTAGGATTATACCTAATTTAAAGAAACATCTTTTCCAATTTATGGTTTGTCAAAAAAATAAAATATCTTCTAGATATAATATTTTGAAGTTCATGTCAAGGACAATAATTAGATGAAGTCAAATAAACAAGTCAGACCTCTCTCAAAGAAATATATATAAAGAAGTATATATATTAAAAAAAAATTAGAATGGCTAATGCCAAAAGACAAGAAAATTAGAGACTCTTGAACTAGATTGGAAACAAAAAAAGAGCTGACAAGAGTGAAGAAGGCTTCACTCTTGTCTCTATTTATACTATCTATCTAAGAGCTAAGTGGCGACGTTCTATAGGACCTCCAACACGTATCCAATTTACAAGACATGTGTCCAAGTTGCAAGACATGTGTCGAACTTGCAGGGCAAGTTTCCTATATGTTCGCCACGTATTTAGCTTGGTCTTCAAGCTACCAACATGTGCGACATGTGGCTAACTTATTGACCAAGTTTCTAATCCAAAAGTCTACTATGGACACTTATAAAGTCAAAGCAGCGTCTATGAAATTTCTAGGAAGTTTCTCTTAAGATATTATGGAATTAATCTGCTTTTACTTTCTTTTATCTAGTTCTATCTGATCATATAGGTAACTATGTATATGTCCATGACATTACCTCCCCTTTAAAAGGACGAGTTCCACAAGGAGCGGTGATTACATGTGTAAAAAGTCTAAGATGCGACGAATAGTATTTGCCACATACTCTGATCTTTGTTCTCTTCGAAGATAATTGATGGGTCCTCTCAGCTATCGATAGTGTCTCATTCAAAGGCGAGAAGACCACCCTGTAATTTGATGATTGTTGTGACCTTCATAACTTCCTTCGAATATCACTTCTGGAACACTGTTAGGAGTTGTTCCTATCTCCAAGAAAATCACCAAACATAGAGAATCTCTTTCAAG